>CM027084.1:6048845-6614707 GCA_015343265.1 Pao palembangensis
AAAAAAAAAAAAAAAACTAAAGCAGCAGGTTACAGTGACTCTGAATTTGAGCACATTTGCCACACAGCACTAGTCCTATGCTGACTCAGTGTGATCCGTAGTGCTTGGTGACATGAGCAATTTGCAGAGTCATTAAACCATTCAGGCCTTTATCTCCTGTAAGGCCAGACCATGCTTGTGGGAAAGCAAGAAATTATGCAAATCCAATTGAAATATATGATAACTGTGAAAGGGCAAGGGGGGAGAGCATTGTGTTCAACAGACATGTAATTACAGCAAGTAATTAGCCTGTCAAATGGATTTGATTACATGTAGATATTTCGAAACCTTGTACTAGTGTGACTAACATGAAAATGAAAGCATGATTAGCTGTTTATATTCACACAAACATGTGTACACTGCTCAAAATAAAAATAAAGGCAACACCTATATCACTCTTCCCATTCTTGAAAAATAGAACATTCAAGTTAAAAAACCTCTTTCATTCAATGGCTAATAAGATCATTAGCTAATCCACATCTGGAAATTTCTTCAAGACAACTTCAATGTGGCTGAGTAGCGAATGTGTACGGCCTCTGTGGGTCTATCTGCACTCCTCATGACCTCCAGGCGTGCTCCTGATGCCAAGATGGATTGTCTGCTGGGGGATCTCCTCCCAGACCGGGATTAGAGCATCAGTCAAGACCCAGACAGTCTATGGCACAAGGTGGCAGCAGTGAAAGCAACAATATTCTTGCCAGAGTATTGTGATTGGGTTCAGATCTACGGAGCGGCCGGGCCAGTGAATATCATCAAAGCCTTTCTTTTTTTTCTGCTGACCCACTCCAGCCACATTGTCAGGCACCAGAAGAAACCCAGTAATAGGTCTCAGGATCTCAGCCCAGAATGCCTGTGACTGCTGTAGGACAGAGTTCAGAGTCAGAGGGTTTCTGGTTCAGGTCCCAGTTGCTGACCAAAAAATAAAAAATAAAAAAATAAAAAAATCAGCTGTTAACAGGAGAAAGTGCTAAGATAGTGGGTCCCAACCTTTTCCAACTCGGGGCCCACTCTTTAGTCTCAAAAATAAATATAGAGGCCATATAATGTGTGGGCAGTTGTTTTTTAATTTAATGAAAATTATAAATCACTGAATTGAATGCAGGATAAACATGATGGAACCTCCACAGTTGCTAACTCAGCACCGCACCTGTAACATGTTACAATACCGTCAGTATTACAGTTTTCAAGGATCTGTCCACACACGCTCACACACACACACACACACAAAAACACACACACAAACATCAATCATTTGAGCTGTTTATCAACATCACACAGATATCAGAAAATCCTGTCTCTAACAGGCTAATTAACAAAGGATTCATAAATAATGGTATCCTTCAACAATGAACAGAGAAATGTATTCTCATATATAACAGTTTGACACGGAATATCAGGAAAAACAGAACATGAAAAGATTATTTGAACGTCTTTACTATCTTTTTAAATGCAACTGAGTTTTAACGTTTAAAACATTCTGTATATTTTTATTTTTATGTAATTACACCCCCCCACACACACACACTCACACATTAACCCCTCACACAAACACTAACCCTTCCCCACACACACACACACGCACACACACACACACACGCGCACACACACACACACATACACCTCATCATCATCATCATCATCATCATCATCATCACATCATTTGGAAATTATTTGGCAGCCCCCTTGCAATACCTTCACGATCTACCAAGGTGGGAATAACCCTACTAGGACATTTTCAGAAACCTACCAGGGCGTCCTTGAGCAAGGTACAGAATCCCCAAATTCTCAGAGCACCTGCACAGGACAACCTACACATGCTTACACATCTTCCTCATAGATTGCGTAATTGTGTGTTGTGTGTACGTTCATGTTTTGCGTGTGTGTTGGAACAGGGTACAAACTATGATTGTCCCTCTGTCAAATAATATGCTTTTTTCTCTTCCTTAACACGTCAATCAAGGGGCAGGAAAAGGCTTGAGGCTATCTCTGCCAGAATCTCACTCACAAGCCATGTTGAACCAAGGACAGGATATTATTAAAAAAAAAAAAAAAAAAAAAGATTATTTACGTTATTGACTCTAGGTTTGCTACAGTCACCACAGAAAGTAAGGGTCAATCGACTGTATTAAAATCAGAATCATTTAAGACACAATAGGAAAACCAACCTTAATAGCCCAGTCACGCAAGTGTATCTTTATTTCCCCTACTGCACTTTCCGTCATCGTGAAATGTCTCCTTTTGCTCTCTCATCACAATCAATGAGTGTAACTTTGTCTGCACAGAGACCCTGAGGCTCCTGCTCTCTGCTGTGTGAATAGAAAGACTCATGGTACATAAACATTACCAAGGTTTTCCGGTGTCTTCCTTCTTCTCCTTGTTTTATGTCATTATCTTCCCATATCCCCCCCAACAAATCTCAGTAAGAAAGAGTCATCACTTTGAGCCCTTGTAGGTGTTGATGGTGATGTTCCTTTCTTTGTAAAAAAAAAAAAAAAAAAATGGGGGTATTCTCTGAAGTCGCTCAGAGATGCTCCAAACACATTGATTTTTTTTTTTTATTATAACTGTTTTTTTAATACTAAATCAGAAAGGAACAAATCAAAATCAAAATTAACAAAAATTAACTATTTTATTGTAAGCCTTGAGAGTTTTTATAAATAGAATGCAATATAATTAGGCACCAATGCATTGAAATATTCCACAACTGGAGCATCGTATAATGAAATATCTCAACAACTGTGAGGACATCTTCCTCTGCATTGTTGTATCATAATTGGCAACATCAATCCCTGTCATGGCCAATCAACCAGCGTGCTATACTGTGGAGTCAAAATATATGGTAGCTTTAGGGCTTCTGATTTATTTACATGTATGTTCACACAGTTTCCTCGTTTCCATCTGAGCTTTCCTGAGTCCTGCTTCAACTGAACCCATCTTGACCAGCTCAAAGTAACCTGTAAACTGTTTGCGATATGAAACTGATATAAACTCCATCTCTATTTCATTGAAACTTCACTATCTATTAGTAGCAGATGGTCAGACAATAAAACAGGTACCCAGAAAAATGGTTAATCAGATGAGAAAAGTTAATGAGTCATTATAATTAAGAAATGTAGTCTATGACATATTGGTGTAGTTTTTTTTGGGGTAGTTTAATTTTTGAAAGATGGAGTATGAAAAGAGGGCTTTTTCATTATTCCACATATGTTAATTAAGACTCATGCAGCACATTATTAGAAGTCATAACTGGTGTAATGCACATAAAACAGTTGCTAAAAAAATAATACAATGAACGGTGTCATTTCATGGAAAACAACATTACGTTAATGTCATTTGAAATGGATTTAGGGTACCTGTAAAAGCAGCTTCTACAGAACACTGTCTGTATCCATATTAACTAATTAAAATTTACATCAACAAATGTTAACACTCCAACATGTCAAGAAACATTGCATCAGGATGGTAAATTCTAGGCATATAATTCCAGATTTACGTTGTTCAGGTGCAATTTCTATAAATAATATTTAATATGCGATATTGGGATCACAACAAAAAGACATCTTTCATCACTAGATTAAAGACCTCTGCTCTAGGGCTGCACATTACATTGTTATCGCATCTTTATTGTGGTATGAATATGCGCAATATGAATATCGCAAAAACACTGATGCAAACAATATATACTTTCCCTATGGAAGTTCTCCCAGCATGTACAGCACAGCCAATGTGCTGTACATTTTTTTTTGTTGTTTTTTGTTTTTTTTTTAATTACAGTTGTGGTTCTTTAAGTGTCAGTTGGCTGCAATATTGTTCATGCTTGGCACATTTGACAGTTATTTTTTATGATATTGCAGTGAATGTCAGTATGCTTGTTTCATTTGTGATAACATTTTTTAAAGCTAATTGAAGATCAGTGTTTGAGCCCTAAAGGATGATAGCTCTCTGCCCTGTTCTTGCTTTGGTAAAGTGTACATCATATTCCCTTTTCTAAGCATTGGTGCATTGATTCATATCTTTTCCTTGTCTCTGATTCATGTATTAATGGATGAGACAGCCATTATTTCCATGCATGTATGCTTTCAGCCACTTCAACAAATGAAGAAAAAAAGCATGTGTTCCTCGTCCTCTCTTAGGAACACATCTACTGTATTCTTACTGCCATTTATCAGTTGTTTTCTTTTTTCTCATTCTAAAAAAATGTTTTTACCTCCTTTTCCCCATCCTCCTCTTATCCCACTCTTCTCCTCTTCTAGTCTGATCTAAGCAACTTGTTACTCTTCCAGACACCTTGCCGTGCAAATCCCAGAGCTAGATGCATAAACAGTTAGCACTCCATGAATTTTAAGTACATTTTCCTCCTTTCTTTTTCATACTTTTAGGCAGAGATCCCCGCTCACTGGTTGCCACTGGTCATTTATAGGTTGTCATTGTCATGAAATACAGTGGAAGTTGTGTTTGTTATAGTGTACAGCTTCCTAGTTCACACACACTCTCATGAGATGATGTGGTCTCATCAGTAATGGTGGAAACTGGATTTATTTACTGCTGGATAATCATGCTGAGGGTGGAGCCAATAAAGCTTACATTTTTCCCTCTCTTTTTAAAAATTAATTGTAGAAATACGCATTTGTTCAACCAAGAAATGGCACTTTTGTTTAATATCGCTTTACCCATTTTATTTGATTACCACCTATTCATTAATCACAATAATTACAAGATGAATGAGACCACTGGGGTGAAAAAATAGCGCTTTCAACACAAGCAATTTAATACTCGCACAAAGCAGATTTCAAGGACATCCAAACAGAACTTTTCCAAATTAGCACCAAAATCAACGCTCCTCAAAGTTTACAGCTTCTCAGTATACAGTATCTATTCTCAGTAGCGCTCCACTAAGTCTCCATCCCAACAGGTCACCAGTGTGCGTGTCCATCTTCTCCTTCACCAACATCACCTGGCCTGCATACATCCATCTGCATCCATTATTTTCCCTCAACAGCACTTATATACTGGTTAAAGCATTTGTCACCAACTCCAGTAGCGTAACGCTCTTTCACATGGTTTATGCCATGAATGCCCCCATATACCTACTTTGAGTTTGACCTCTGAACTTTGACATCTTTGGTAAATCACACCCTAAAGACACATTTCATGGGAACCTTCGTCTCATTATCTGTCATAATCTGTTTATTGTTATTATATTGTTATATTTTATGTCATCAAAAAATGCCTGGAAAATAAAATGGTTTATATCTGATTAAAAACTTCAAAGAAAGTTGTCCTTGATCGTTAAAAGTGATAGATAAAAGTCCAAGTGATAGTGATAGATAAAAAGTCCATACATAAAAGGACATAAAAGGAAAATGATGTACGCCTGAAAAAAATGTAAACACTGAAACTAAAGGAAAGAATAATCAAGCAATGCCTACATAGCTATCTGATCTGAAAGAGGTAGAGGATGAGTATTTTAAATGTGGCAAAAATGCCAAAGTTGTTTGAATGTTAATATTTAATTAATATATTATATATATTAATTATATATATATATATATATTATAATATATAACATTCTACCAGTTTGTAAACTGCCCCACGAGAGACAATAGAACAATAGACCTCCTGTATGCTAATGCAAAGGACGCATACAGTGCCAACACCCGTCCCCCACTGGGAAGATCAGATCACAACCTGGTTGTTTTGACACCAAAGTACGTTCCTCTTGTCCAGCGGCAGCCTGCATCCACAAGGACAGTTAGGAGGTGGAATCAGAAGGCCCAGGAGGCACTGCAGGACTGCTTTGAGTCTACTGACTGGGATGTGCTCTGTGATCCACATGGGAAGGACATCAACAGCATGACTGACTGCATCACAGAATACATCAAATTCTGTGAACACACCACCCTGCCAGCCAGGACTGTACGCTGCTTCCCCAACAACAAGCCCTGGATCACCAGTGACCTGAAAGCCCTTCTCAACCAGAAGAAGAAGGCCTTCAGGTCGGGCGACAAGGAGGAGATGAGGAGGATACAGCATGACCTGAAGGCAGAGCTGAGGAGGGCTAAGGACTCCTACAGGAGGAAGCTGGAGGCCAAGCTCCAGCAGAACAACACCAGAGACGTGTGGACCGGGATGAGGGAAATAACTGGCTTCAATGTCAAAGACAGGCGGCCAGTTAGCAGTTCGGACAGAGCTAATGAGCTGAACTGTTTCTTCAACAGATTTAGTTCACAGCCCTCCGCTGTGTCCCCGTCCCCCACACACTGTGGCCTCCAAACATCCAGCCACCCTCCTCCTCTACCCTCCCCCCACTCCACCATGAGCCCCCTGGACCCACCCCCCCTGCTAACTGTGACTACTGGCCAGGTGAAGAGACAGCTGGAGAGACTCCACCAAGACAAAGCTGCAGGCCCTGACGGCATCAGCCCTAAGGTACTGAAGACCTGTGCCAGCCAGCTGTCTACTATCCTGTGCCTCCTCTTCAACCTGAGCCTGACCCAGGAGAAGGTGCCCACACTGTGGAAGACCTCCTGTCTGGTTCCTGTGCCCAAGAAGCCTGGTCCCTGCGACCCCAAAGACTACCGACCAATAGCCCTCACATCTCATGTGATGAAGGTTCTGGAGAGGCTCGTGTTGGCCCACCTTCGTCCGCAGGTAAGATCTTCTCTGGACCCTCTGCAGTTTGCTTACCAGCCCCGTTTGGGGGTTGAGGATGCCGTCATCTACCTGCTGCAGAGGGCTCACTCACATCTGGATGGTGCTGGCTGCACAGTGAGAATCACCTTCTTTGATTTCTCCAGTGCATTCAACACCATCCAGCCACTTTTACTGAGAGAGAAGCTGCAGACGATGATGGTTGACTCACCCACAGTCTCCTGGGTTACTGACTACCTGACAGACAGGCCGCAGTTTGTGCGTCTTGGTGCTGCTCTGTCTGATGTGGTGGTGAGTGATGTGGTAGCACGGCAGGGGACTGTGCTGTCTCCATTCCTGTTCACCTTGTACACCTCAGACTTTCAGTACAACTCTGAGTCGGCCCACTTGCAGAAGTTCTCTGATGACTCTGCAGTGGTCGGGTGTATCAGTGGTGGACGGGAGGAGGAGTACAGAACACTGGTGAGTGACTTTGTGGAGTGGTCTGGGAGGAACCACCTGCTGCTGAACGTGGCCAAGACCAGGGAGATGGTGATCGACTTCAGGAAGAAGAGGACGGCCACACAGCCCCTGAGCATCCTGGGAGAGGACATCGAGGTGGTGGAGGACTACAAGTACCTGGGCGTGCACATAGACAGCAAACTGAACTGGAAGACCAACACCGAGGCTGTGTACAAGAAGGGGATGAGCAGACTCTACTTCCTGAGGAAGCTGAGATCCTTCGGCGTGTGCAGTAAGATGTTGGACATCTTCTACCAGTCTGTTGTCGCCAGTGCACTGTTCTACGCTGTGGTCTGCTGGGGAGGCAGCATCGGAGCCAGCAACACCAACAGACTGAACAAGCTGATCAGAAAGGCTGGCTCCGTGATTGGCTGCAAACCGGACACCCTGGAAGCTGTGGTGGAGAGGAGGATGCTGAACAAACTCTTAGCTATCCTGGATAACCCGGACCACCCTCTCCACCCACTCCTGGACAGGCAGCGGAGCTCCTTCTCAAACAGACTGATTCAGCTCCGCTGCCACAAAGACAGATACAGGAAATCTTTCCTGCCCAGTGCAATAACCCTGTTCAATAAGTCTGTCTGACGGAGACTCACAGCCCTGGTGCTGTGATGTGCTCCAGTGGCACTTTCATGTGGCACATTGTCATAATTATTTATTGCATTGTATATGTTGTAAATATGTTAATACTAGCGAGGCTGCTGGGACAAGTCAATTTCCCATGTCTGGGATTAATAAAGTATTTCTATTCTATTCTATTCTATTCTATATATGATATGTTAATATTCAAAAACATCTGTTCATTTTAGACATACATGCTTTAATATTACTTTTAATAATTCTTATATGCATGCAAAAAACATTAACTATCTATATTAACTGTATTTTATGATTATATCCCTGTGCACCATGGCCAGATTGTAAAATTGTCTTTAGAATTTGAAGTTTGGAAAAGATTTCTAAGTTTTAAAATGTGGTTGAAACACAATATAATTCAATTAGTTTATTGACTTGTTTTAATGGAGCTGGGATGCACAGCTATGGATGTAGAAACCTTTCCAAATCACTTAGATGGACTAAATGACAAAAGCACAGCTCGAATAAAGGATTTCCACGCTGAAGAACCAAACTCAGCCCGTGGACATCAGAGCACATTGGCCAGTGTTCTTCAAAGATCCTTGCACAATGGCTCCTCCCAGTACTTCCAATTTACTGGAACAAAACCCCTTTAATGAAGCTCCACTGTCCTGTCAGAGCAATTAAAGAACAACAGGCAAAGAACCAAGTCATATTTTGGAATACTTTAAACAAAATTGATGAAGATACTATTCTCTGGATTTATTTGCATTTCACAAAATGTAAGAACACATTAAAAACAGCAAATGAAACATCCCAGATGCAGAATATTTCAATCATTTATTTTCTGTGCCGTCTCTTTCCAGCCTGCTGATGACTTAGTTTCAAGACTCCCCACCGGCCTTCAAAAGAAAATGACTTCAATGGGATGTGTGTAAGTACCATGGGTGAGGCTAGCCTTTTTTCAGGGGTGCTTCAGCAGCCCTAAATTGAAACTTAGCATCCACATAAAACCTGGAACAAGAAATGTTGTTATTCTAAAATTCTAGTTCGTTTTTGACAGGCTTAGATAATGTCCAAAACATAACCCATAGTTTGTTGTTTAAATTTATATTTTAAGGATGAAAATGAACCCCCCCCATGGTATCATCCTCTTCTCAACGTTACTTCTCCTCTGTAACGTTACCTGCACCAGGACCACAGTCCATTTTCCAGCGCGATACACACACAGTGAGAATCCGTTTAGTTGTTGTGAACCAAGTTGTTCCAAAGCTGTCTCATTCTTGTTTCCTTTTAGAGTTGTTCGGATTCCGATACCAAATTGGCGAGTAAAATCACCAGAGTCCTGGCACCGTTCACCAGTTACCTACGAGGTATGACTGTATACCACCTGTATGTGTGAAAACATTAATTGTGGCTGCATACATGGGAAAGCCAGATGGGAATTAAGGGGAAGTACTTTCAAAGATTTGTTTTTATATCTATAATATCTAAATACTTTCAAGACCTGCGTGAATAATCTGATTTGGGGGACTTTTTGGTTTTACCTTTCTTGCTCTTGATGTGAAGCTTTTTTAATTATTAATTATTGATGACTTACATTGGTGTATATAAGTTCAGACAGTGCAAGTAGGTTAAAGGTTTTACCTTTCTGTTTTGCTCTTTGTGTAAAACGTTTCTTATTAAGTATTGATGCCGTATTGATTTATAAAAGTTCAGACAGGTGTTTAACCAAGTAGGTAAGAGGTGGCCATTTGTAAATAAATAGAGGATGACTGTTGAACAGGAGTCACTTTCATAAGAGCTTTATAGACCGTGTTTCTGATAGTAATGGCGACTCAGGTTCATTTGAATTGAGTGGAAGAAGGAGAAGAGTAAATGCCAGGAAATGAGGATTGCTGAGATTAAACCACAGGCACTCATAGGCTGAACTCTGCATTGTTTATGTGTCTGTTGATGTGTCTCCAGACTCTGGTGTCCAGTAGATGCCTTGGAGATCAAGAGTTAACGGTTCCAAAAAACAGTTGAAAGAAGAAGGTTTTGTGTTTGTTTTGGTACAGGAGACTGTCTGTGTGGATTGTCACAATAAAGCTGGTGTTCTGGAAAGGTCTCAAAAAATCAGCATTTTTGAGTTAGTTGAACCAATGTTAAAATGATAAAGTTTTATTAAAGTGGTATAAAGTGGTATTAAAGTTTTCATTGAAATTTTCAAAGATTTGCACGTCTTTCCAGTCATTTTTTTTTCCAAAATATGATGATATGATGCTGGTCTCTCATAAATGTCATAATGATTATCCAAAATTATTTTTCAATAAACATGTTTTTGTTTTTGTGTGAAAAAAGGGTGGGTGGTTGTGGTGGGGCTCATTGGGTGCTCAGCACCCCTAAAGGTCTGACCCTAGAATCGCCCCTGGTAAGTACCCAAAATACCAGCCAGCACATTAACTCAGTATAACTGCTGCTGTTCATGTGGACCTCATTGTCTCTCTTTATGAACAGGAAAAGTTGGAGGAAAAGTCTACTGGTGCCCACAAGAGATCGAAGCTCTCAACCCATCGCCAATAAAAAAAGGTGCAGGTTTGCTCCCAGCTCTTGTTTTAACCTCATCAACTCATTTATGAGTTTTTTTTTTTTTTTTACAAACTGACATGCTTGAATTGATGACTTGTGTAATTCCTGCTAGTTTCCTCCTCCAGGGGAGGTGGTTATGTTTGTCTTTTAGCAAAGTAACTTGAAAAGTTATGAAGATATTAATGAAATTCTCAGGAAATGTTGATAACGGGACAAATAACAGGACATTACAGTATGGTGATGTTCTAGGTTCCGGGGTGATTTTGACCTTTGATCATTTCCAAGATCAAAGACAATAAGATTTGATCATAAAGTAACCTACTCTGTTAAGTAACCTTGAAGCGTAAGTCACAATATTTAGGGGTAATGAGCTGCTTGCTGGAGATCTGCTCCTAAATTTGTTTGACTCTTGAGTTTTGTCATCCAGAGAAATATGAAAAAGCATCAGGAGGTGAAAGATGAAAAACCCTAACATCAGGAAGCCTCCTAATGCCTTCATGATGTTTATGAAGGAACAGAGACCAGTTCCACCAGAGCTTCAGAAACAAGGAAGTGGGGCTGTGAATGCAGCCGTGGGGAAAATGGTAACAGTTCTCTATATTTCAGTCAAGCCATGTTACACATATTGTAAAGCTTCTCTGCATTACAGTTGTCAAAAAATGTGTCAGATACATTGTGATATGAATCTATTGATATATACTGTATCAGCTTGCAACATCGCAGATCTTAGATATTGGTGTGATTTACGAGCAATGTCTTTGTGTTTATTTAGGGCAAAGAAAAGAAAAAAGGGAATGGACAACAAAGCCCCGAAAAAGTGAATATCGCACTCCGTGGCTCAAGAAAAGGTTTGTAAGGACAGAGACAGGAGTGCAACCAAATGTGATAACTGGAAATTTTCTCCAAATAAGCAACCACGTTACCTGCAGGCAGCTTTCATGCAAAGCTATCATCCACAAGAAGCATGTACCGCACGGATCAAGTTCTGGATTCTGTCGCTGTCTCTCCAGGCCCCTGAATGAAAAAAAGACCAATCTGGTGAAGTGGGAATACATGTTCATACTGGAGCTAATAGACCCTTAAGGGATTCTGGCTGATAAATAAAAAAAAAAAAAATATAAAAAAATAAACATAAACCTAATTTAAGACATGGAAACAATTTTCAACAGCACATTAACCTACTGTGTATTTCGCGCTTAATGGTGTGTTTACAGTGCTTTAATGTTTACGTGGTGAATGTAATGAGTGCACAAGAGTGGTTCTTCCGTTTGTTGGTTAGAGTTTGGCTTTGACCTTGTGAAATACCAAGTTTGGTCGATCCGGGCTGAACAGCATTTGAGCATAAAGAGTGTGAAATGTGTTTCTGATGGCATATGTAAGTATAAGTAAATGGTACGGCAGTAGCTCAGTCCGTCAAGGACTCTGCTGGGAGTCAGAGTGGTTCATGTGCATGGTTTACTGTATGTATATTATGTGCACTAAGTGTAGTATCGGTGGTTTCTTTTGTGATTTCTTTTCTTCCAAATGAAAGTATTTGAAGGAATCTTAAGTTTGTAACTACATCTTTTATATTTGTTCTTTGAAAAAAAAACATTTTTGTTCATTTTTCTGATTAATCTTGTCTACTCAAACAGATCATTATAGACTGACTCCTTGCTTATAATGACATAAAGTATAATCTCTTATTTACAAAATCCTAAATGGTCAGGCTTCCTGATATCTCAGAAGGCTCGCAGTGCCTGATAATCTGGTCAGATCCCGGTTTTAGGGTGAAGTGTTCAGTCGTAAAACCTTGAACGTTGAAAAAAAAAAAAAAAAAAAAAAAAAAAAAAAATGTGGAAATAGGATCTTAATTAATTTTCCTTGAATCCCATGTTGGTGCTACGGATGCCTTAGGTTGGATAATGAATTGCACACCTACGTCGATGACTCCCTATCTTTATGAGAAAATCTCTGTCTTCATTAATTTCACCATTTATCTGCTGTGACCAGCATGTGCAGTTGATTGTCTTTCTGTCTCTGTGAGTCAGGCTCCTTGACTGAGGAAGAGCACCTTTATGTAACACCGCACCCAACTCCTCTTGATTAGGGAAGAGTGGGACTAGAATATAAGATGTTTCACCCCTATATGAGGACATCGCTACAGAGAGTGGTGACAGGGGGAAGAATCTACGGGTTGCTATTCTCAGTCCTTTCACAATAGAAAGACTAAGTCTTTAGTTGTCAGTCCTCTCTGGTGTGGAACCATTTTCCTGTCCATGTATGAATCCCCACTTTTGAGAATTAGTTTAAAAAAAAAAACGAAAAACATCCTATTTGAGAAAGCTTATAGTCAGTAAATCTACACCCACACTTATTATTCTACTAGCATAACACTGTAATGCTGATGGGTGGTCTAACCTTTACAGGTATCGCTGACTCCATAGTCGTGCACTGACCTCCGGCCCCACTGACCTGCTCAATGTCAAAGCTACAGCTTCATTATTATAAAACTATTTGCTACTGTAACGATCCCCTCTTCTTTCTACCCTCCTCCTTCTCTTTATCAGGCTGACCATCGACAGAGGGAGGGACCCTGCGGATGAGCCAGGTCTTGCTGAAAGGTTTCTTGTTTGTGGGTCAGGCTTTGGGTTTATGTAAAGTGCTTAGAAACAGTGTTGCATGTATATATTCATATCTTTTTTTTTTTTTTTTTAAGCTACATGCTGGTGATGACAGACTGCCTTTCAGTCTTGACAGAGTTTTATTAGGATAATGCCCAACCTGTATTGATCCTAATGCAATTCCATTATATTTTTAAAATGTATGAGTTGAATGCTGATGTTCTGTGATGTCATCTCTGCTATCTGTGTATAAATGTAAGTATGAATGTGTGACTTGATGGATGCTTTGATGTGTCTGTTCTTTGTATCTTTGCAGTTTGCGGTTTGGATAAATCTGCAAACTTTGGAGAGAAAAAAAAAAGAAAATAAAAATCTGGTACCACTGGGATGTTAAGCCACTACTGAGACTTTAAATTACACTGCTCTTCAACATGGATCTGATAGAGCCGGGGTTGGGAACCTTTTGAGAGCCAAAAAAGTCATATTTTTTAAAATGTATTATAATAAGAGCCATACAATATTTTTTAATTCTAAACACAAATAAATGCGTGAATATTTAAACAAGACCAACAATTTTATAGTATAAGAAGTCTCTGAATTTATTCTTTTTATTAACATTATTACACTGAAGCTATCCAATACATAAAACACTTCTTACCATTAATGTGACTTCTGGTGCTGCATGGTTTTGCTGATGGCTTTATATTCTGGTTGATATGTGGTGAGGTTAAGCTTCATGCAGGTGTTGCATGAATGTTTTGGCAAACTCACTGTCTGTGAATGGCTTTCCATTCCTCACTATTGCTAAAGAATTGTTATGAAACCCCAAAACAGTTAAAAAAGTCGAAATGTCAAGAATAAGGTCGACATAAAATGTTGAGAATAAAGTTGAAATACAATGTCGAAAATAAAGTCGAAATATAATGTCGAGAATAAAGTCGACCTTTTGAGACTATAACAGCCAGTGCATGTGACTGCTTCTACGAAATGCCGTGCAGGCATTTAGATGACTTGATGAAATTATATTTTGGACTCAGCTTTAGTAACAAAGAATACTTTCTTCTTTAGCTCACAAACACAGTAGTTATCAGTATTAGGACTTTGTGCCTCTGTCTGCGCGCAGTTGCTCCAGACAGCCGTGTCTGCAGTAGTTACATTGAGCATGCGCGTGCTGGTACAAACAGGAAGTATATAGCTTTGCCGTCTTGCAAGACAACTACACACATTTCCCCAGCAATCAAAGATGTCAGTCAGAGATAAAGCACGAAAAAGGAAGAGACTATTGTGGGCATTGTTAGTGCTTCCCATTCGGCATATTACGAACACAAGCAAACCTATTTTTGTAATGGAGATTGCTGAAGGGTCCTGTCTCGACATTATATTTCGACTTTATTCTCGACATTTTACGTCGACATTATTCTCGACATTGTATTTTGACTTAATTCTTGACATTTTGCCTTTTTTCTCTCGACATTTCGACTTTTTTCTCGAGTGTTATCGAGTCAAGGCATATACTTAGTTTAAAGACTGGACTGAAGTTTACTGCAGTGTGACTGATTACAACCGATTCATGAAAACATATAGTGCAACGATCCCATCCATCCGGGCTGCACACCGGGCATTATAAGGTTCCGAGTGCATATCACTACATCCCCCGTTTAGCTTTAGTGCCCCCCTCAGACTTTAAGCAACATTGCTTGGCAAAACATCATATGCAGAAGCAACAATCAATACCAGTTGGACTAACAAAGACAAATCAAGTAATGCAAAAATTTATTGAATTAACAATATCTCCCTTTTTTTTACTATCAATTGTCAGGGCAACAAATAAAACAAAATAACATAGTCCCCCTGGGTAATATAGACCTCTCCTCCTGGCATCATTATGACTCTACACATAGTCTTTATAGTGAGCTGGTCTGTTTATAGCCTTCCCATATCTTGTGCATCTTGGTCCTGGGCTATTGGACATCTGTGCGTTCCTGTCCATGTCAGGATAGCATTGTAGGTGTCTCCAGTGGGTCACGGTGAGTCTCAGGAGCATCATCTTGGGCCTATGCCTCCACAGGATGGGTCAGTTTGATGCTTCTCTGCGTCTGTGGGTTGTACAGCTCGCGAAGGTGGCTCCCGCAGCGCCTGACCTGGTTGCCATTTGGTGTCTGTACCACATAGCTTCTTGGTTCGTCGCACCTTTGCACAACGATGGCTGGGTGCCATGTTCCTCTGTCTTTGTTCATCACAGTCACATGCTGTCCAGGGTAGAGTGGGGGCAGCTCCCTGCGACAACTGCGGTTGTGATGTTCCTTCATGTCCCCTGTCCTCTGTTCCAAGTGAAGCCTATGCTCCTCTTTGCCTGGGTCTGCTTGGCTTGGCAGCAGGGTGGTGACAGGTCTCCTGAACATCAGCTCTGCAGGCAATGGCAACTTGCTGTCAAGGGGCGTCGCTCTGACTTGTAATAATGTCATCTGTAGACTGGCTCCCTGTTGGTTTTTGTCACGATCGATTTGATGTGTCTCACATGCCTTTCAATAAACCCGTTGCCCTTTGGGTAGTGGGGTGAACTTGTGATGTGTTTAATACCCCAGCTTCTTACAAACTCTTTGAAGGCCTGTCCCGTGTATTGTGGCCCATTGTCTGTTAAAATCTCATCCACACGTCCGAATAGTGACATGTACATTTGCATCTTTTGTGGGTATTTGGAGTACCTGTCCACAGTCAACAGGAATTGGTGACCTTTGACCTCAAATAGGTCAGTAGCTATAGACTGCCACAGTTTTGTGGGTACATTATGTGGGTGGACAGGTTCTCTCGGGTTTGCATCCTGATATTTCACACAAACACCACAGGACCTACGCGCTTTTTCAATGTCATCATTCATTTTGATCCAATAGACGCTTTCCCTTGCAAGACGCCGTGTCTTCTCGATGCCTTGGTGGCCGACATGTAGCTGTTTTGGTATTTCATCAGTCATGGAATCTGGAATGAGTACCTGTCTGCCCTTGAATATGATATCTGATTCCATTGCGAGTTCGTCTCTGAAAGGCCAGTAAGCCCGCAGGTCCCTTGGCAGGTTTTTGATATTCTCTGGCCATCCCTGGTGGATCACTTCCTTCAGTACACTGATCTTGAGACCCTTCACCGTTTTGGTGCAGAGGGCATTCTGTTTCTCAGGAGAGAAGTTAATTATTGCAAGTGTGTTGTTTCAGATCCTCAATCTCTGTATCCACTCCATCAACACGCTCGTCTAGTTCTATGGTACCATGGTTTTCTAGATTCTTTGTACTGGCATGGTATGTCAACGGTACCCAGGCAGGGAATCTGATGACCACTGTATGCTCTCGTCACAAAATCATCAATGCTTTCATCTGGTTTTTGTCTGTATTGCATTAGGTGGAGTCTATGTATTCTAAAATTCACATTCAGTTTTAACTGACCTTCATAGAACTCCCATAATTTGGCTGGCCTTTTCTTATCAGCGTCACTGAGACCACTAGCATTCAGCCGTTTCAGTCCTTCATCTCCAATGTCATGGCATATTTTCCTTGCCTGTTTGACTTCATCAATTATTTCCTCATCCTCCATGTACAGAGTAAATTTTGTTTAAATAGTATATTTAAAAATAGCCTCACTCAGGTCTGGGTCAGTATTGTTGGCAAGTGTGATGCCATGACGTTTTCCTGTTTTGCTCCAAGATTGGACCTCTCCTCTCGGGTTTCAATGTGTGGACGGTTAGCTTAGCTCTTGTTAGCACCGGTAGTTTTTACCTACATGCAGATGCATAAATATCCTTGGACAATATCCCATCTTGCTTTGTAGGTGATTCAGTGTAATTACCGCTGCCACCATGAAGCATTATCAAGTCAAGGATTACACTTAATTTAAAGACTGGACTGACGTTTACTGCAGTGTGACTGATTACAACCGGCTCGTGAAAACATATAGTGCAACGATCCCAACCTTCCGGGCTGCACACTGGGCACTAAGGTTCCGAGTGCATATCGCTACATAATCCTCTTCCGTAATGTTGACACATTTATCAGTGAACTGTTTAAATTATCTTAAACGGACTTACTTGTTTTGTTGTGGGTGGTAGTGGACTTTTTTTTTTTTTTTTTTTTTTTTTTTTTTTTTACTATGCATTCCAATGCAGTTATTTACTATCCTTCAGTCTCATTTTGTCCCACCAAACTTGATTGCAGGCTATTCTACATTTCCACTTAGCAAATTACGCTAACAAAAGCTTTTGGTTGGCAATTATATTGAAATTAGGATCGTTTATGGGCAAATAGTCTAAGGTTGACGTGCAGCCATCAGTTTGACTCCGTTCAGGGAAATCACAGACCGTAATCTTTTTCTTTGGCTTTAAAAAAATTATCTCGCCAAACCACGTTTCTCTTCTGGACTTTTGGCTCGTGCATCCGTGAGCTATGAGGCTCCTACCAGAGTCCTGTAATGCTGTAATGAAGCTGTATAGACGACCATTTCCACGCAAGCATCGGCATTTATCAATTTGGAGGTGAGTAGATGATAAACGCAGGAATAGAAAATGAATGAATGAATAGATGATACGATCAAAGGGTCACGTCAGGTCTGACATTGTGGACGCAAGTTCGAGTCAGTGTGGATTTGTGATGCAGCCCAGCAAAATCTCAAAATAATAATTAAACCTCAAACCAATAATTAAGCACAGGCAGTCACATATTCCTTACATCCTTCATATATACAGAATAAAAAGTAAACAAATGCAATAAAATAAATATATTTCTCTGTTTTTACGGAAGTGTTTTGCCTTCAGATGAAAAAATAACAACTTTGTTTTTCTTGAGAAATTCATTTTTGGTAACTGGTGAATCTGTCATGGAGCAGCAGCAACACATAAGTTCGTCCATGGCAACGCTGTTCTGCGCCTCTGTAATTCATTTAAGGATTTAACATGTTTACATTATTTTTAACACTATGATTTCTGTAATGTTTTACTATTATTCATTACTTATTTTGTTAAGAAATGTCACCTAAGATTTATCTGAGAGCCAGATGCAGTCATCAAAAGAGCCATATCTGGCTCGCGAGCCATAAGTTGTGGTATAAAGGATGGGTTTTCTGTCTTTGAGTTCTGTAATTTTCTTGGTCCAGTGGAGGCAGTTGTCCCACGCAGATTGGATATGCAGCTTTGAACACTGATGACAGACAAGCTACTGCGGCCAGAAAAATTGGCTCAGGCAGGGATAAATACTGTTGTTAAGGACTATGCAGCCTGCAATCTCTCCAAGCAAGGACTGCACATCGGGAGCCCACAACCTATCTGGACCCTTAACTGCCACATCTTTAAAACTCACTGAAGCTTTGGATGACGTGACATGACATAAAACAGGAGGTAAGGATGATGCATAATGAAGAATTAATTCAACTTCAAAGCAAAGCAATAAGATAGAGCATTTGGAAAGACATTTGTAAAATTTCTAAGTAAACTTTACTTATAGTAGGAAAAACAGCTGACTGATAATGCATACATATATACATACATACCGTATATACACACATCCATCCATCCATTTTCTTCCGCTTATCTGGAGCTGGAGTTGGAGCTTGTCTGCAGCAGCCTAAGCAGGGAAGCCCAGACTTCCCTCTCCCCAGCTACTTCATCCAGCTTTTCCGGGGGGATCCTGAGTTATTCCCAGGCCAGCTGAGAGACATAATCTCTCCAGCGTGTCCTGGGTCTTCCCAGGGGCCTCCTACCGGAGGGACCTGCCCTGAACAGCTCACCAGGGAGGCGTCCGGTAGGCATCCTAACTAGATGCCAGAGCCACCTCATCTGGCTCCTCTCAACGCGGAGGAGCAGCGGCTGTACTCCGAGCTCCTCCCGGATGGCAGAGCTTCTCACCCTATCTCTAAGGGAGATCCCAGCCACCCTACGGAGGAAACTAATTTTGGCTGCTTGCATCCGTGATCTTGTTCTTTCAAGTCACTACCAAATGTTCATGACCATAGGTGAGGGTAGGAACAAAGATTGACCGGTAAATCAAGAGCTTCGCCTTTTGGCTCAGCGTTCTCTTCACCACAACGGAACAGTGCAGAGTCCGCATTACTGCAGAAGCCGCACCGATCCTCCTGTCGATCTCCCACTCCATTCTTCCCTCACTCATGAACAAGACCCCGAGGTACTTAAACTCCTCCACTTGGGGCAGGATCTCCTCCCCAACCCGGAGAAGGCCCCTCATCGGGCTACCACCTTATCTTGGTGGAGGGGTTTGGGCGTCCCAATGATCCTAGGAGCTCAGTTGTATGGGGCTTTATGCCCCTGGTAGGGCCTCCCATGGCAAACAGGTCCTAGAGGAGGGACCAGACAAAGTGTAGCCCAAGACCCTTTATGAAGATGACAAAAATGGTTCTAGGTTTCCCTTGCCTGGGGGCAGGGCATGATGGCAAGCACCTGGAGGCCGGACCTTTGCCCATGGGGCCCGGCTGGGCACAGCCCGAAGAGGCAACGTGGGACCCCCTTCCCGTGGGCTCTTCACTTGCAGGAGGGACCAAAGGAGTCAGGTGCACTGTGTGTTGGGTGGCAGCTGAAGGCAGGGACCTTGGCGGTCCGATCTCCAGCTGCAGAAGCTAGCTCTATATACACAGAGGAAGGGTATTTTTTCTTTTACTGAAGAAGGCAAAATAATTCTATTCCTCTTGTAAATCTTTTTTTTATTACACTGTGAAACCATTTTCAGATGAATAAATTGGCGATGAACCACAATCAATATCTACTAAATTGAAAATGAGTTTTCGGTAACCAATCACATCTGTGAATAATTAGCATTACTCCCAGGCGGTCGCAGCGGATGGCCGTCTACACTGAATCTGGTTCTGCTCGAGGTTTCTGCCTGTCAAGTTGTGTGAGTTTTTTGCGACCACAGCCGTGCCCAAACTTGAAAAACTGCTTGATCAACGTTGAAGGATGCAAGGGACAACTCGTTTCCTCTCGTCCACCAATTTAATTGAGTAATAGATTAGGAATAGGAAGGAAAAGGTTGATAACCTTGGAGATAAACAGAACATACATTTTGCACATTCGTATCTGTTTTGCATGTATAACACTTGATAACACTTGATTACTTAACCAATAGATAATAGCAAATGTTGAACAGTAAATGATATGGGATGTTGAACAATGGATAATAGCAAATACTGAACAACAGATAATAGCAAATGCTGAACATTAGATAATAGCAAATAATAGCAAATGCCCTTAGGGGTCAGTTCAAACTTGCGAGGGTTGTAAGCGCCAATGCTGACAAGAAGGGGATTGTAAGGGATGTGCACGTGAGAACCTTCCCCAGCTACCCCGTGTCGGTCGTGAAACACCCCCGAGGAAGGAAGAAGCCCACAACCAGGACTAACCTTTCAAACACGACCACAGCCCCTGATCAACCAGAAGACGCAACTGGTATGGAATGACTTTGTATGATTGTGTTTGAAAGGTTAGTCCATTCTTATTGCCCTATTGCATCGCAGCGAGTAAAGTTGCTTTATATTAACTTTTGTCCTTTGATCCTTTTGTCATTTGATCCTTTGATTATGATCTTTAAAGGCTTTTTTGATCCCTTTTTTGATCTGCCCGATTAATTTGCATCTTTTGATCTTCAAATCCTGAATTCTGGGTTTTGACGCAACACTGCCTGTTAAAGGGAAATTTTTCCTTGCCACTGTCATCAATACTAATGGCTTACTCAGTGTGGAGCTTTGCCCTGGGAGTTGTTTCTCTTTTTGAACATGTAAAGTGTCTTGAGATAACTTTGTTATGAATTGGAACTTTAAATAAAATTGAATTGAATGGAATTGAATTGAATTGAATTGAATTGAACTGAACTGAATTTAATTGAATTTAATTGACATGTGTCCACGTGGGTGTTGACATGAGAAATAGCTTCCCCAAGAAGGCTACATGGCATATGTACAAATGTGGGCAGGGGGCTTAAGACATCGATACATTATAACAATGTCACGAAAAAAGAAATAAACAAAAACGATAAAATTACCTGCTACATATGGAGTATGTTCACATATATATGTGATCAGCTGTGATCAAGTATATCGTAGATGCAGACAAGCATGTGTTAGTTATTAAATTGTTCATAAATAGCAAGCATTTCTTAATTGATCGTTTAATAAGCATAATCCAAAGTCTTTATTAATTTAAAATCCAATCAAATAAAACATTTTATAAAGCACTTAAAAACAACATCTACAGAAAAGAAAGATGAAAACAATCATCAGTTCTAGGCCAATTTCAAGTGCTATTTAGCAGTCAATCTAACCCGTTTTTAATGGGTGCTTGGATCACATGCATTCCCTGTTATCTGATTGGTTTCTTAGTGAGATCAAAGACAAAGAGAGAGAGAAAAGTATACTTCATTAACAGTCATAACAACCCTGTGATATGCTTAAAAATGTTGTATTGAGTAAAAATGTGAAATGTAATGTCATTGTTGGGGCCCGGCTCGCCGGCCCTTTAAGACATTGCCGGAGTTGCCCTGCAGAGGGCGCGTGTCCCCAGGAGCCAGCGGGGACCGCGCACCTGTGGCTGATCGGCTTATCAGCGGCTGATAAGGGGAGGCTGCCAGCTGGTCCCATTTGCTGGATCATTATGCTTGACTTGCCGCAGGGATCATTGCTTGTTTGCCTGCCCGCCTGTCGGACTATTTGATGGTTTGCCCTTTTGACTCTGTTTTGTTGTTTTGCCTTTTGGCCTCATTTGGCTCTGCTTTAACTCGGTTTGTGCCTGTCAGTGTGTCATTTGCCACTGCGGCCTTTTTGTGTTCCTGTTTTGGCCGCAGAGCTTCCGTTCCTTTTCCCGGTCCTCTGGTGAGCACCCAATAAAGGGCTTTTTTTGTTCCGGAACCTACCTTGCGTTTTGCATTTGGGTCCTCAACACACCCCCGCATAACAGAATGATCCAGCCACACATGGACCCAGCAATCGCAATAATCAAACTGCGGCGCCAGGGCTCCAAGGTCCCGGACCACCTGCTCGAGGCGTTCGAGAGACAGCACCAAGAACGGATGGCGGCGTTGACAAGGTTGATCTCCTCGCTGGGGGGTCTCTCGCCCCCGCCTATTGTTTCTGCTGCGCCTGCGGCCGGGGTTGCTGATGCCGGACCGAGCCCTGCCCACACGGCTGACCCGATGGCGGTCCCGTTGAGCCGTGGTGAGGACACCCAGACCCCATTTTCTGCCACTCCCCTGAGCGGGCCGGATACTCGTCTCCAGCCCATTTTCCCATGGGGTCCTGCCAGGGTCCCCCCACTTCCTTGGAGTCCCAGACCGACTGTGCCTTCCGCTCTTTCCGGCACAGTGTCTGGGCATAAGTGGCCCAGCCCCGGTGCTGCGAGCGTCTTTCCGGGGTCAGACAAGCACGCTGCCATCCCCGCGTGTGTCTGGAGCCCCGTCGTCTCGCCCGTCTGCCCGAGGATTCTCCCTGACCCGCTTCCTGCACCCGCCGAGACGGCCCCGGCTCCTGTGTCCGCTCCAGCAAGGTCAGTCCCTGTGCCCGTGCTAACTCCGCCAGGTCCGAGGGCAGCGTCGCCGACGCCTCCGCCAGGTCCGAGGGCAGCGTCGCCGACGCCTCCGCCAGTTCCGAGGGCAGCAGTTTCGTGGACAGCGCCGAGGGGAGCGCTGAAGCCCACGCCAAAGCCCACTCGGAGGGGAGCGCCGCCTCCCATTTCCAGGGCGGCAGGAGCAGCTCCGCCGCCGGTCCCCAGAGCGGCAGGAGCGGCTCCGCCGCCGGTCCCCAGAGCGGCAGGAGCGGCTCCGCCGCCNAGCGGCAGGAGCGGCTCCGCCGCCGGTCCCCAGAGCGGCAGGAGCGGCTCCGCCGCCACCAGATCCCAGAGCGGCAGGAGCGGCTCCGCCGCCACCTGATCCCAGAGCGGCAGGAGCGGCTCCGCCGCCACCTGATCCCAGAGCGGCAGGAGCGGCGCCGCCGCCGCCTCCAGTCCCGAGAGCTGCAGCAGCGGCGCCGCCGCCGCCTCCAGTCCCGAGAGCGGCAGCAGCGGCGCCGCCGCCGCCTCCAGTCCCGAGAGCGGCAGCAGCGGCGCCGTCGCCGCCACAAGTCTCGAGAGCGGCAGCGGGAGCAGCACCGCCGCCTCCAGCTTCCAGAGCGGCAGCAGTCGTGCCGCCGCCTCCAGCTTCCAGAGCGGCAGCAGGCCGTGCCGCCGCCTTCAGCTTCCGCAGCGGCTCTACCGCCGCCTCCAGCTTCCAGAGCAGCAGCAGCGGCTCCGTCGCCTCCAGTTCCCAGAGCGGCCGCAGCAGCGCCGCAGCAGCAGCGGCGCCTCCAGTTAGCAGAGCAGCGGCGGCAGCTACAGCTGCAGCCGCAGCAGTAGCGCCGCCCCCTCCAGTTCCGAGAACAGCTGCAGCAGTTCCGAGGGCGGCAGCAGCAGCTACCGCCTCCAGTTCCGAGGGCGGCATCAGCAGCGGCACCACCTCCTCTAGTTCTGGCACTGGCTCCGTCCCCAGCGCCGGCCGCATCTCTGCCGGCTACGACGTCCCAGCCGACTCCGAGGGCAGCACCGCCACCAGCTGTGTCTCCGCCGGCGCCGCATCCGTCTCCAGCGCCAGCTCCGAGGGCAGCGCCACCTGTTCCTCAAGCAGCTCGGTCTTCGTCCCCAGCGCCGGCTCGGTCTTCGCCGGCTGCGCCTCCGTGTCCAGGGCCGACGANAGCGCCGACGACGTCTTCCCCGGCTCCGTCTCAGTCTCCAGCGCCGACGACGTCTTCGTCAGCTGCTCCTCCTTCAGGGCCGAGGACCCTGCTGGCCCTGCCTCAGACGCTGGCAACCCAGCCGCTGGCAAAAGGGGGTCCGCAAGTCTGTAGGCCTGACTCGGTCCCTCCGTCCGACACCCCTCCTTCCACCCTGGATGATGGACATGGGGTGGTCCAGGGGGACCAGGTAGGGCGCCAGGAGGCGCCCGTTGAGGGAGGGGTGCTGTTGGGGCCCAGCTCGCCGGCCCTTTAAGACATTGCTGGAGTTGCCCTGCAGAGGGCGCGGGTCCCCAGGATCCAGCGGGGACCGCGCACCTGTGGCTGATCGGCTTATCAGCGGCTGATAAGGGGAGGCTGCCAGCTGGTCCCATTTGCTGGATCATTATGCTTGACTTGCCGCAGGGATCATTGCTTGTTTGCCTGCCTGCCTGCCTGCCCGCCTGTCGGACTATTTGATGGTTTGCCCTTTTGACTCTGTTTTGTTGTTTTGCCTTTTGGCCTCATTTGGCTCTGCTTTAACTCGGTTTGTGCCTGTCAGTGTGTCGTTTGCCACTGCGGCTTTTTTGTGTTCCTGTTTTGGCCGCAGAGCTTCCGTTCCTTTTCCCGGTCCTCTGGTGAGCACCCAATAAAGGGCTTTTTTTTGTTCCGGAACCTACCTTGCGTTTTGCATTTGGGTCCTCAACACACCCCCGCATAACAGTCATCATCAATCAGCCAATCAAATGGTGCACTTATACTTGTAGAATTTTCTTCAGGCTTGGATTTATTTAGTGAATTGCACCTCTGCAGTGTGTCGTCATCATCATCACCATAATGATGATTGCTTTCCCCCATCTCTATATGATTAATAGCACTCAGGAGTGCTGTGTTATCCTATCATGGCCTAATTTCATGCAGTTTAAATGAAAAAAGGAGGTGGGCACTGTCAATGAATAACATCATGTTGTTGGCAAAGTTATTTAAAATGCAGACCAATCACATTCCAGTCCATGACTGTTAAGGAAACGGTATATGCAGTATGGACATTTCATTTCCTGCCAAGATTTACTATCTGCATCTTTACAGTCAATACATACATAATAAAATTAGCAGCAATTCACCAAAATTTGCACACCTGCACCACAACTTTATATCCCTCTCACACGCTTGTGCCGCGCAGAGAAAAGTCCTTCCATCAGTCCTGAACAAGCGCAAACTGAACATATGAACCTATCTGGTCTGTATCTGCTTACAGAATGTAGGTTTATCGCTTTGCTCCTCCAAGATGCGTTAATTATATTTGCCGTTGTTTGTTCTGTGCAGTTCCGGTGGCTTTGACTATAATAAATATCATGGTGATGAGACGAGGAGTCTACAGGGGCATCCAAAAACAAACAAACAAAAAAAAAAAAAAGCTACTCTAGTGTCTGTGTAGATTCTCACTCATCCAGGTCATAGTTATCCTGAAGAAGTGCCACTTCTTCAGGACAGGACTCAGCAGTACACCTACACCTAAAAGAAAGCGGACACTCCTTTGAGGACAGTCAAGTACGTGTGCTGGCCAGAGAAGATCGCTGGTTTGAGAGGGGTGTCAAGGAAGCCATTCATGTCAAGTTGGAAAAACCATCTTTAAACAGAGGTGGTGGACTAAGGCACTTTCTATCACCTACGTACAATGCAGTCCTCCACTCTTTTCGTCAGCAATCCATACGTTCACACCGTTTGACGAGACCTGGTGACTCATTACCATGTGACCCAACAGACAAAGGGGAAGCACCCAAACTGAAACTAGGTGAACGACCCTGCCAATGACTCTTAGGTGACCATCCGGGCCATTAACATGCCAATGGCCCACAGGGCTATATTTTCAAGCTCTACCCCCAGCAAGCTTAGAACTGAAGAAACTCTCTGGAGAGAGGGCTAAACATTTTCAAGGAAACCTTTCAGTCCAGTTGACACAGAGAGATCTAACTTTGGACAGCTACTCTAGTCCAAGCTCGTTGGCGTTCCTTACTTAGAGTCTTTTGTTGTTATGATGACTTCTGACAGTAAAAGCTTTACAGATTATTGTTTATATGAGCATAATATTTTTATAATAGTGTGGCTCACTTCCCTAGTAAATACAACAATACTGATCCTGTTTTAATTGTCTGTTGTTGAAGTGTGCCTGAGGGTTGGAGGGTTTCATGAAAGAACATGCTGTTTTCATCACCATCCTTTTCTGTGACCACATTTTTCCACTATTGCTCCACAATAAACACAAAAAATAAACACAAAAATTCTTGCTTGGGGGAGTCAGACTCCAGATGTCTGGAAAAAAGGCCTCAATATGATCTTAATTGTAACAAAAAGCTAAAGCTTATATATGTGCGCTAAATCTTGAAGGTAAATCAGTAGTTTGGTGTGTTTATGTAAGATATTAATGTTCAGTCTCCAGGTCCCAACGGTTCATCCAGAGCTGTGTTGGGGCAACCAAATCAATATATCACATGACAATAAAGAAACTCTTTTTGTGTTTCCCCGTACGCCAATCCGCTTTTAACGTCTGTGTTTGACATTACAATACACAGTTGTTGTTTACTGCTTTGGCAGAACAGTCCAAAAGAAGGGTATTAAATTTAGCATTTCACTTAGGCACTTAATGACACTTGTCAGCAGGAGCCTGAAGCGATCGTTTTAGCTGCTTTACTATAACGGCCATGTCGCTTGTAGCCCTTGTTGGTGTTTTAGAACCACACTACTTATCAGTTTAAAGTCACATTTGTTGCATATATCACGTATTTTTCACACACATGCACGAAGTTACAGTGTGAAGACAGCCAGAAAGATCCACTTTAATTGAAGTATGCGCTTGCCTTCATAACACATTAGCTTCACCAGCGGAGTCGACCGAGCTGACTCTTATTCTGTAGCGCTCTGCTCCGACTACTTACACATCCTGATTGTCCTCGTGTATATGAGGGGGAGGAAAAAAATATATGTTAAATGTATAGAAGATTGTGGAATTGCATAGATTCACAATGACGAGGGCTTGTCAGCAGATAATTAGATCAATCAATCACTCAAACGTTATTTATATAGCACTTTTCATACATAAAATGCAAAGCAAAGTGCTTTACATATTAAAACAGATTAAAACTGACACACATATGTACACGCACCACGCAAAAAATAAAATTAGTTAAAAGAAAGGCTTGGCACTAGGAGGGAGGAAGCACAACCTAGGGGGGCATTCATACCAAGAGATGCCCACCCCGAGACCCCCGGGAAGTGCCACCCCAAGGACCATCCCAACCAGGACTGGTGACACCCAGGGTGACACCTCCAATTGAGCAGACCAGGCATAGCTCCTGGCACAAAGGGCCCCCATCCTGAGGAAACCACTGGAGCTAAAATAATAAAAAGAAAGACTTAAATATAATGGACACTTAAATGAAAAAGAGAGATGAAAACACGAAAGCATAAAACATGAAAACCCTCAGTAAATAATTAAGTAATTTAGATAAGAATAATAAAAGATAAGATAAATAAGAAAGTGATAAGATGGGGAGATACTAAGAATTATAAAATATTAACACAACGATAAGAATAATTTAATATTAAATATAATTTAAAAGCTAAACTAAAAAAGGTGAGTCTTAAGCCCTTTCTTAAAACCACTGACTGTCTCTGCAGCCCTGGGGTTCCATGGCAGGCTGTTCCACAAACATGGACCATAGTAAGAAAAGGCAGCCACGCCATAGGATTTTGTTCTGACATGGGATGGATAAAAGGCCAGTACCAGAGGACCTCATGGTCCACGAGGGTTCATGGGGTAAAGGTTGATCACATAAGAAGGACCTAGACCATGAAGACATTTAAAAACTAATAAGAGAACCTTAAAATCAATCCTGAAACACACAGGGAGCCAATGCAGAGATTTTAAGACCGGAGTAATGTGGGCCTGCCTCCTGGTTTTTGTCTGCAAATTACATTTTGCTAACAAACAATGGCGATTCAGGTAAAGGTATATAAAATAAACAAACAACACATGCATTTGGCCACATCTCATGACAAATAGAGGCGAGAATGTGGGTAAAAACTACATGAGAAGTGACCGAGTGACTGCACATTGAGATGCTGATAGCTGACTTATATCACCACCTCTGTTTCATTATAAAAATAAATAAATAAATTCTGTCTCCTCCATTTCAATTGCGAACACCAGAATCCTTAAAAAGATTGTCCTTTCTCCTTCACATGCAGGAGGACAGCTGAGCCTTGCCCTGATAAATCGGTGCTCCTGCGTCGTGTCACATTGTGTGGTGTTGTTTGATCTTTTCTGTGTAGTACTCATGTTGAACATCCTTTTCTTTTTGAGATGAGACCAGCAGACAAATGTTGTCTCTTTCAAAGCTTCAAAAGTAAATATATATATATATGTATATATATATACACACTGTATGTCAATAAAAAAAAAGTTCCACACAACATGAATTTCCGCTCTGTTGTCATTTTATGTCTCCATGTAGGCACGACAGAGAAAGAGCTAAATGGGCATTGTAAAGCACTAATGAGTTGTTTGCAAGTCATCAGTATAAGTCAAGAATACCAAAATGCAGGTGCGCATGCACATACTGTACATCAGGTGATTGTGGAAATTTCCTTAATCTAATTCGATGCTTGTATGTCAACACGCAGAGACTCCTGCAAGCATTCATATTCATGAATTTATTTCTTCAATTTGCTCCAGTTTGTAGATAAAACAATGGTGCATTTTCAAGAAATACTTGAAACACTTCACTAAAGCTTTGGTTTAGGTGCTCACATCACTGTTGGTGACTTTAATGAAGTTAACTCTGTCACTGCACCCAGCAGAGCTCTTAAAATGAACAGCTGCTACATTAAAAACCAGTGTTGCCAGAGGGACTCCTGTCGCGCGCTCGCGCGTTAGTCACACAGAAGAGAGGAAATGCTGTCCAGCAGCGTAAGGACAGCATTTCCAGGACAGGCTGGTCCAGCTGCAAGACATGCTTTAACTTTGCAGGACTCCAAGTACATCCTCTAGTGGCAGCTTTATCCACACACTCTCACTTTAACAAAGAAACAGCTGGAAATGTTTCTGTTTTTCTGACCGGAAAAAGTCCTCATCTTCCACAAATAACAGGAAGAGTAGCACAGAAAAAAGAAGAGAAAAAGAAAGATTATCGGCTGAATTTGAAAAGAAAAAAACATTGTTACATATTAATGTGATTTGCGACTAATTTCATTTTGTCACGACGTGTTGCTGCATTCTGGTCCAGTTTACATGGATAAGAAGCATAAACAGCTTGGGTGGAAGAGTGGTTACCGAACCGGAAATGAGTGTGTTAATGTGTCAAAGCAGACTTGCAATCTAAAGCTATCAGCGATGACTAGAAAAGCAAAATATATATACAGTCCATTTAGCATGTAAATAAATATGCATATTAATATCAAAGCATAGAAAAAAAGGTTTGTTTGGAGTTTTTACATATATGTAGCATGAGCGTCCCCTGCTATTGAGCAGTGACCTGACCAGGGTGCATTCCCAGTAACTGCGGTGACTATGATTACAAATAATAATGGGAGACTGAAGCCCTTCATCCATCACTATCAGAGGCAAAAAACTAGAAAACCATATAGATCTTCAAATACCGCTGATGTCATGGTGTCAGTCAAGAAGGGACTCCAGGGGCTTCATTTTGTGAGGTATTTGAAGAGGTCCCCCCCCCCCCACCTACAGCTGTTTGTGAACTTCCACAGGTCAACCACGAGCCTCACACACTGCATCACAGTGTGGTTCTCTGGCTGCACTGTCGGGAACAGGAAAGGTCCCCAGCACATTATTAGAAGGTCAGGGAGGATCTCTGGTACCCAGAAATAAAGGACCTTCACAGGACCTGCTGCATGAGGAGAGACTCAACCATACCAGACACTCAACACACCCCAAACACGTCCTGCAGCATTCACCCCATACAATATGGAAAGCTTTACAGGACACTGCCTGCACAACCAGACTGAGCAACAGCTTCTATCACAGAACTGTGAAATTACTGAACACTCAGTACACACACATATACATACATACATACTCATATCCCCCCATATGGATCAAGTTTTCACATTTTAAAACACATGGAGCATTGCTCCCACAAAATATATCTTGATAGAAAATAGATGAATAGATAGATGGATTCAGTTTTACTGAAACATCATTGAAGAGAACTATATGTTCGGAGCCATGTGTGATTTCTTATTTTTCTTTCTAAAGATAGAACAAACAACTTCACATGTGGGAACATAGGAGCTTCACCCAGACTGCAGAGAAAATAACAGGATGACCCGTGAGTTATGTACTTGGCAGTCCTGTCAACATTTCTAATAGGAAATTGCAATGCTTGAAAAATGTAAACAAAAATGAGAAAAGAGGATATTTGTTCATGCAGCTGCTGGCAAATAGGGAATATGTAACTGAGAATGTAATGTAACAATAAGCTCGAAGACAAATGAACATCCCAGAGGCTTGTGATAGCAGCTGTGATCTCAGGGGAGGTTGGGAGGAAAGGAGGGAGGGATAGATAGATAGATAGATAGATAGATAGATAGATAGATAGATAGATAGATAGATAGATAGATAGATAGATAGATAGATAGATAGATAGATAGATAGATACTGAATCACTAACATCTAACAACAATAAACTTGTATTTTAATTCAAAGCCTGTGTGTATGTGGGACAAGATAATAAACAGTTGATATAAGCTGAAATTAGACATACTGTTTATCTTTATACCATACAGAAGCTGATTTGACAATGAGTGACTCAATTTATGCACCTTATTGTGCAGAAAAATGTCGCATGGACTTCCACAAAAAGACATCTTATGTGCCTCCGGAACATCTGACTGTTGCTCATCTTACAAGTTAAGACATACTTGTCTTGATAATGTCTTTAGTTCTGAGACAACATTGTGTGTCCTTCTGTTGTAGTATATGTGGAACTAATTTTTCCCCTGAATGTGTTTTTAGGCTGATGTTGTTTTGTTATTCCTATGCAACTATAAGCTGGCGTAAAAAAAAGAAAAAGTTTAAGTCTATATATCTACATCTATATACTGTATGTGTAAAGGGTCCAGGAGTGTGAATCCAAGTGAAAGACAGAACAAAGGTTTCAAAATCCAGGAAACAAGATCTTTAATCCAGTTGGAGGCGATAGTTCATATATTTAAGGGCAGACAAAACAGGCATGGGGGGCAGGCAAAAATTCAAGAAGTCAAAAATACCAAACAGGGTCATACGCAAGAGTTGACAAGAAAATAAATAGCAAGAACGCATGCACACATGAGTAACAAAGACAAGCCAGCACAGAAGAGGAAAAGGGCACCTTAAATAGGCACAAGGGCAAGAAGGTAATGAGACACAGGTAAAAATCAACTACTGAAATAAAGGTAAAACTGCCAACACACAACAAAGAAAACCAAACTACCAAAATAAAACAGGAAATACAATAACAAAATAAAATATAGACACAACACTAAGAAAGTACAAACTTGGTGCCACAAACACTGATACTAGAGCAGTTGGAGCTATACAAGACATAAAAGGCACAACTAAAGGCACTAAAGGCCAACTCAATGCCAATTAGCCCTCTCGTCACGACTGTTCTGGATGATCTGAACCCTGTCAGTCAGATTGCCAGATTTTCTGATATCAGTTTGTTATTACAATCATAATTATAGGACAGGAAAAGGACAAGTCAACTTGGTCCTTTTTTCCACATGGACATTGCAAAAAAAAAAAAAAAAAAAAAAACCTGATATAAAGGCATCAACCCTTACCCTATAGGAAGTTGATTATTTCACAGTACGTGTAATCTATAAAATGTGTTTTAATTTCAAAACACAGAGCTCCCTAGATGTTAGTAAATGATGTAATCCAATATGTTATATTAAGGATGTTACATAAAGCAGTTCACAACACTGCATCAATAACCCTAAAACAGTTGTGTCATTGATTCATTATGATTCTGAATAAAGAAAACATTTTTAAAGCATTGTGAAAGAGTACAAGATGTTAAAAAATTATATGCTGCTCTAACCGTTCACTCACTGTTGGCAGGCACAGTGCAAGGCCACAGGCTCTGGTTTCAGCCAATTAACAACAGCAGACAAAGTACAGAGCGGTGAAGTGTTTTATGTTGTGAATGGGGCCATGAAATGTTAAACAGCCATGGCACTCTCATAGTCTGACACAACTGACAAATGCAATTACTGCATCTGTTGGACAGGCACTAATTTCACCGTCTGCAATCAGGGAGGCTCAAATTATTGCTGTATCGATCTGCATGAGAAGAGTAGTGAACATTAGATACTGGGCTCCGGGCAGATCTAATGAGGAGGAGCCATGAGTGCGTGGAAAATGTGGGGACGCTGATCATTTGGATGTTCTCCTTTGAAATCTGCTTAGACTGATGCTGATAGTCTAAAGCCAAATAAACACGGCACGATTTTTGGAGTCTTAGACGCCACGACTCGCCTGATTTTGAAACCATTTGAACTTCTTTTGTCCTCTCATCTGTTTTTTTTAATTTTTGAGCTATACATAGTTGTTTTGTAGTTTTAATAAAGGTGTGCCAGTCCATATTTTTCAGACTATAAGTCCCCTCGGAGTCAAATCAGGCAAAAATTTGTCATGAATAAGAAAAATAAATTGCACTGGAGTATAAGTAACATTTTGTGGGGAAAATTTACTATTACAAAATCCAGGACCAACAACAGACATTTCATTTGAGGGCAAGTTACAACAATAACAGTAGAATAAAGAACAACAGGCTCGTGCGCTGCGGCCACGTACTTCCCGTGTCAGTCCTTGTTTGGAAACTGGCAGCGTAGTCGGTCATGCCTCCTGATAGAGAGAATCGCGCCTTGTAAACACTGCCGTCTCAGACGAGTATTGTAGCGTAAACACCCGATCCTGTTGTGTTGCCCGTTGTGAACACTCAGGCGCCCACCCGGGCACCCACCTGACTCGAAAAAATCGTGCCGTGTGAACTAGCTTAAGATGCTGAAAATCGTGTAGTGTGACCACGGCTTTAAGGTACACAAAACAGATCTGATCCACTGCAAAGTTGCTGCTGCTGCAGAGTTATTGGAGTCCCTCAGCGACCTCCACCCCTGAGTGTAAGGAGAGCCTTTAAATATTCTTGCCACCAGCCGATAGTCTCCTCAGTTGTGGTCAAAAGCTCCCCACTCCCACTGTAAACAGTGTGAGCAGGTTGCCTTCCTCTTCTGAGGCCTCCGATACTAAAGGCTTTCTCCAATGCCTCACCGAACTCCTCTCACACCTGTGTTTTTGCCTCTGAGACTGCCAAGTCGCACAGTGTTTGGCTTGCTGTAGCTGTCAGCTGCTTCCAGAGTCCCACAGACCATCCATAACCTGTAGGAGTACTTCTGCCACTCATACCCACACCAGTGGGTATGAGGGTTACCATCACCACTTGTACCAACAGCCTTACTGCCGCAGATGCAGAATCTGACCAGTTTCCTTCCCTGTCATTAATCAAACAAATATCATCATTAATGCATCATATTTCTAAATCAATTATAAAATAAGGGGTATAGAGATGATTGGATTGCTTTGTCCTTTATGTGTGTAATAGAATTGTAATCATAGTAACATAAGGGTGTGAATCAGACTTGACATTACCGTCAGTCAAATAGCTGCCAAAAACATTACAGCCGCAGCACTGGCCTGAACAATGTAGCTGCAAAAATTTAGAATTGTAAAACAATATAAGTCATTGATAGAATGAACTCTCTCCTCTACTGACTGACCACAAGCGTGCACATATGCACCCATGCATGCATGTGCCTGTATAAACACACTTACATACACACACACACACACACACACACACACTCCTTTTGATAGTAAGGATTATTATTTCACAGATGCAGGTGTTATTTTAATTGACACATTAGCAAGACAGTTGCTCTGTGTTAGGGCAGTGTGTGAATTATTTGAGGCTGGATATATTATTTCCGCATTTGATAACATTTGTCTCAGGAAAGTGGAATTGGTTTCATGTTATATGCATGTTAGAGCTCAGTTATAGATAAAGAAGGGGGCTCCAGTTCCACTTTAATCTTATGGAACATGGCACATCCCAAATAGGTCCCATTTCCATCCAAGTAATGATACAAATGAGGCAGCTCTTTGATGCAAGCTGTGTCCAATACACTGAGCAGGTTGCTATCACACAATTCAAGTGAAATTATGAAGTGTGTGTGGGAGTGTGTTTCAAAGAGCATGCTGTATTCTAAAATCTCCATAGAGAATTATGAATATAAGAGCTTTGTTAACTGTACAACGCTTATGAATAATCTACTAAACGCAGCTCAAGTCTAAGAAAATGTTGAATTGATAATATTTTCTCTCCTCTGACTTTTTCATCTCTGCAGGCAAGACAGCATCAGATGAAGCTACATCAGCCTCTCGACACCCATTAATAATCACTTAATTTGTGTCATCTAGCTGCTTCTGACTCTCTGTTCACACAAAAGTGAAATACTTACCTCCTGCATTGCAAATCTACTGTCCCATTAGAGTCACAGCTGGTCACACCTAACAATAAAACCACACACGTGCTTCTATGCATTGTGCTAGCACTGCTTGATACTCCCTACGACACCTGCTGTAGAGGGAACCTCATTAGATTTAATGGGTGTTGTACAAAATAAAATCGCAAGAATCTGAGATCATGGTAACATGTATCATTTGATAGCAACAGTGTCTGAATCTTCCACCTATGTTTATCTCTTCTCAGCTATTTAGTCTTCCCATAACCTACTGCGCTTGATCATCATGGGCAACATTCCAAAGTAATTTTAATAAATAATGGAAAAAAAATTACATTATAAATGACATAATCCAATTTAGTATGTTTTCCCCAGTGCCGTGAGTGTATTTTGTTGTGTAATTTGAGGAAACAATGTTTTTGGAACTGAAATCTATTAAAGACTGTATTATTTTAGATTATTTATTATTATTATTATTTTTTTACATGTCCTTTTATACCCATCGCATTGAGATTAGTAAATATCAGCCATCGGTTCTAACAGCTTTGTCATATCGTGAAAGACACTATGTTTCAGTCCAATCATTGGGATTTTATATCTCTGTAGACCACAAATACCTTTCATGAATTGTGGAAGGCACATTAAAAAAATCCAACCCTTTGATCTGGCCTCCATTTGCAGATAATATTCAGTTTGAAAAAAAAAAAAAAAAAAAAAAAAGGCCAACAACAGAGAATTTATTCTCTGCCCTGAGGTGGGTTTTAGGCAGATTATACTAGCGTTGATAAATATACGATTCTAAAATTGCTCTGCATTTGTGCGTGTTCCCATTCTCATGGCAGAATTTAGTTTTGCCTGTTTTAATTTTTCAACCAAAAATGGTAATTAGAAATTTTTGTTTTGGAAGGAAGCACACATAAAATGGGAATTCAGACGCTAAACAGCTAAAAAGATACAAAATAGTCTCCGTTCTATTGCTCAGTAGAGCTCGTGTGAAAAAGAGTATATAAGTTCATGACCGTGATATAAGTGATATCCTAACTAGTAAACAAGTCCGAATCAAATCCCAAATCAAACCATGAGCATCCAAACACATGCAAACAAACATGAGGGATATGCTCTGAATTCAACAGGGAAGACACGAGAGGGTAATTAGAGCTGTGAGAGGTGGGAAGTTGAACAAAATCCCTCCGTGAATCCAGATGAATCAAAAATGTAGAGTCTGACGACAGATAAAACCTTTGTTACGCTTCCCAGCTGGGACCCCCCCTAAAGTCCCTGCATCTCGCCCCAATCCAACCAGGATGGACCCAGCGGAGCAGAACTGACACGCGCTAGCAGCGCAAGGCGCCATGCTTGGTGGCCACGAGCAGGTAATCACGCTCTTGTCCCACAAAGTGGCCGCGTTAACCCCGGCCGTGCACAACCTGGTGACACGGTCGGCGTCACCGTCACCCTGCCTGACGGTGGAGCGCAGCCAAAAGACCTAGACGAGCTGATCGACTGGGCTATAGAAATAGACAATCACCAGCATGAGCGGCGCTGAGAGCGTTTCTCCCGTCTGATCCCCCGTGTGCCACCGTGCATCCCCGTCACACAGTGCGTCACATTCTCCGTCCCCGAGACTGGCTCCCCGTGAGGAGGAGCCTATGCAGCTGGGGCGCGTGTGGCTGTCAATCGAGGAGAGACGCAAACGATGTTCCGCGGGTGCTTGCCTGTACTGAGGTCAGGTGGGTCACTACGTCTCCGGCTGTCCCCTGCGGCCAAAAGACTAGCACTTTTTCATCTTGCCCGTCATTGTCGTGAGTTAGTCTTCTGGGTATTTTATTGTGGTTGTGCGAATCCTTACTGTCATCTCTGCTCGTGGATTCGAGCGCTGACTCATTCATAGATGAGCGTTTAGTGATACAGGCAAGACTTCCGCTTGTGGAGTTGTCAGAGCCCAAGACGGTACTAGACTTAGATGGGCACACGCTCGCGAAGGTCACACGGCATACAGCCTCAGTAACTCTCCTGGTTTCCAGCATTCACCAAGAACAGATTCAGTTTTATGTGATCCTTTCGTCCTCAGCCCAAGCGATCCTCGGCTCTCCCCGGCTAGCTTGACATCAACTGTCGCTGCCCACAGAGGCCCCAATTTTGTTTTTGTTTTTACTAGACCTTGTTCTGCCTTTTTTCCCCAGAGGGCATAGGCAACCCAGTCTCCAGCCAGTGACACGTACCTTTTGCAGATTCCAAATCAGCAGTTGATTTAAGGCACTGACACCTGGTCACCAGCGTTGGATCGTTCCGTCACCCACATGGTAGTCACGGCTTTGCTGGTTAGTCTTCTGGATAGAAGATGGTTGAATTACGTGAAGATAAACACATTTTGTACAGTACTGCGCAAAATGTGCAGTACTGCGCAAAATGTGTACAGTACTGCACATTTTGCGCAGTACTGTACACAGGACGTCGTAACATTATTGACACGAAGCAGCATTGACAGCTGTGCACAGCTCATCATCTTCACTTGCAGCCTAGTATGTATGAATAAGTCATCCAATCAGCACTTGGCTCTCCTTTAGCTGAAGATATGTTTAAACTGATTTACTATTGAACAATTTAGTGGTCTTTATATTCTAATCCAATTATGCTTAACTGAAGAGCTATAGATAATTGATTATTTTGTGTGTGTGTGTGTGTGTATGTGTGTGCGTGTGTGTGTGTGTGTGTGTGTGTGTTTCTTTTTTCAATTTGAAAACTGGACATTATGAGTCGGGGCTGAGTGTGAGGGTGTGAATGGAATTACACTGTTCTCATAGCGTGAGCTGGCAGAGTTGCTCTTCAACTGAAAAAGTATGAAAAGCCCTTGACTCTCCAGTGGAACCGTACAAATTTAAAACATGTTGATTAGTTAGTTAATTAAAGCTTGAAATGGAAATGACCTCTTGACCAGGTCATTCCAGGTATAAAATCGTTCAAGTGCTCAGAAAAAACAAAACAAAAAAAAAAAAAAACAACTTGGAAGATATCAGATTTAAGAATAATGATCATAAATGGGAACGTGAATGGATTTTTTTTAAACTACATCTTGCACAGATATAATCTGAAGGAGATCCGTAAATGCAACCTATCGGGAGATCAAAGTAGAATATAATAATAATAGAATAAGGTGAAATTTGATGCAACTAAGGCTGAATTAACAAAGCCTGTATGATAACTTCTACGGTAGTTTGGAAAGTAATTTTACATGTAGGCCTGAGAGATAGAGATAGTAAGGATGTGCAGCACTTGAGGGTGATCCAGGTAAATTTAGGGACAGATGCCAGAAGTAACATAGAATAGAATAGAATAGAATAGAATAGAATAGAATAGAATAGAAATACTTTCTTAATCCCAGACATGGGAAATTGACTTGTCCCAGCAGCCTCGCTAGTATTAACATATTTACAACATATACAATGCAATAAATAATTATGACAATGTGCCACATGAAAGTACTACTGGAGCACATCACAGCACCAGGGCTGTGAGTCTCCGTCAGACGGACTTATTGAACAGGGTTATTGCACTGGGCAGGAAAGATTTCCTGTATCTGTCTTTGTGGCAGCGGAGCTGAATCAGTCTGTTTGAGAAGGAGCTCCGCTGCCTGTCCAGGAGTGGGTGGAGAGGGTGGTCTGGGTTATCCAGGATAGCTAAGAGTTTGTTCAGCATCCTCCTCTCCACCACAGCTTCCAGGGTGTCCGGTTTGCAGCCAATCACGGAGCCAGCCTTTCTGATCAGCTTGTTCAGTCTGTTGGTGTTGCTGGCTCCGATGCTGCCTCCCCAGCAGACCACAGCGTAGAACAGTGCACTGGCGACAACAGACTGGTAGAAGATGTCCAACATCTTACTGCACACGCCGAAGGATCTCAGCTTCCTCAGGAAGTAGAGTCTGCTCATCCCCTTCTTGTACACAGCCTCGGTGTTGGTCTTCCAGTTCAGTTTGCTGTCTATGTGCACGCCCAGGTATTTGTAGTCCTCCACCACCTCGATGTCCTCTCCCAGGATGCTCAGGGGCTGTGTGGCCGTCCTCTTCTTCCTGAAGTTGATCACCATCTCCCTGGTCTTGGCCACGTTCAGCAGCAGGTGGTTCCTCCCAGACCACTCCACAAAGTCACTCACCAGTGTTCTGTACTCCTCCTCCCGTCCACCACTGATACACCCGACCACTGCAGAGTCATCAGAGAACTTCTGCAAGTGGGCCGACTCAGAGTTGTACTGAAAGTCTGAGGTGTACAAGGTGAACAGGAAAACATTGGAAACATAGGAAGAAGGAATGAGGAGAAAAAGACAGAAGAGTTCGAAGATGTCACTGTCTTGGCCCAGGAAGTAGCAAAGTTTAGTAAGGGTGAAGAGGAACCTTGAAGAGGATGAACAGTGGAAAGGCAGTTGTTCTTGATGACACGCCTGGTGTAGAAGTGTCCATAAATGATGGCTGTAAAGTTCTTGACGACATTGCTTTACAAGATCCTGGGACTCCAATAAACATTTACTAAGGCCAAGTAAAATATACCTTCTGAAAGTCCACTAGAAAACATAAACACTTGCTAACCAACACTTTGACCATCACTGAGGCCAATCAGCTAATATGTAACAGCACCAGTGAAGTACAAGGAAGAGTATTACCCCTGAAGGAGGCTGGAGGCTAAGATCAAGGTATGTGAAGATTAGCTCAAATCTGCCAAGCAAAGGCTCACAGCCCTGGCTCCCTGCTAAAAAAGATATTGTGACAAGCACATATAAGTGTGCCTGGAAAACATGCCCAATATACCGTAGACATTTTATAGTTACTCATAATAACAAGAACTAAATGTCATCCTGAACCTTGGGGCAGCCAGTAGCATCCTTTCCTCAATCTTGTTCCAATTGACAACAGAACATATCCCAGTAAACCTGCAGAACCATTTTTCATGGACAGATTTAAATGTTGGTGCAGTGATTCAACTTTCTAAAGAGCTTTCTACACAGAAAGGACATTGGAGATTAGGGATAACGTGGCAGTTTCCATTTGTTTTTACAGCAGTGATCCAATTAAGCTTCTTTGCTACAATTTATTGAGATTAGTTGTTTTTTGTTTTGTTTTGGGTTTTTTTCTCCACTCCTGCTGGGTGGCTTCACCAGTCATTTCATTGCAGTTGCTGGGTTAATTTCAGGTTTGAACCAAAATCTTCCACCTTGAGGTGTTTTCATGAGTTGTGAGACTGTTTATGAACTGCACCAGTATTCATCAAAGTTTTTTTTTTTTTGTTTTTGTATTTTTTTTCCCACACCTAATGAGTCCTCACGACGCCTCAGGCCAGAGCGAGGATATGTGCATATTCAGATCTTGCATGGTTTGTGTCGAATCTTAAATGGATTCGCCACTAAACACAGCAAGATCAAAGAAGCTGCACGGTCTGCACTAAAAAGGTCTGTGTGAATAACTAGACATACAGTAAATAAAAGCCATGTAGGTGGTACCGTCTGAAGGACACCATCCTCTGCCCCATGGCTAGGATTGAGAGTACCCCAACCAATTTTAACCTGAAGTCGCTTTTAATGCAAAGTCAGTGTGTCCAAATAAAGGGCCATGTCTAACTCTTTCTGACACCCTCAATGGCGCTCACATTCAAAACATTTTTATGTAATAAATGTAATTATTATAATTTAATAGGTCATGTCTCTGCCTGTGCTGTTACCAAAAAAAAAAAAAAAAAAGGAATGTTATATTTCTTATAATGTGAAGTGCATGACAGGAACCTTGAACTTCATGGATAGATTTCAAACTTTGCATGTGCAAAAAAAATGTGCACAAATTTACACAATGAGCAGATACAAATATTGTATTTGCATGTAAATTATATCCCTATTTAGTTATTATTGAGAAGAAAAGGTACGTATACATATGCAGACTACTGTATCTATAAGACCTGATACAACAATATTAAATATAAATAATATATAATCAGTTGCAGAAATTAATGTGTTTTGTTAATATGACAAAAACAGACAATACACGGCATGGCTGAGGATTCTTCAGCTTGAAAAGTACAAGGTCTATGATCACAAATGTTCATGCACGTTTAAATGTGGTGCAAATTAAATATTGGTTTGTTTTGTCAGGGCAATTTTTTGGGAAAGGATTCATATGTTCTGGGAATTCATCTGATGCTCAATAATATGAAAATAAAGCACAATAACGATTTATTTTCTCTCAGCCGCCGGCTATCTTTATATGTTTATGGATAAAAGTTGACTAAGACCCTCACACGCATGTTGTCCTTGTACTTGACCAGTTCCCTTTTGAACGGGCCGGCCTGTAGGTAGCTAAAACTGTTACGTTCTTTACGCATTGTCATGAAGACAAAGTTAGAACCCAAATGCAGAACAATGAGACAGACTATGTAAAAACCACAAATATGATACAAAAATAAAAGACTGGGTCAAAATAGTGAATACTAGAAAAGCACTTGGCGAGCACAACCCTCTGGAGAGTATCTAATTTCCCCACATACTGTAACTTACATATGTTTGGGCCACCAGGGCCAGCAAGGCCTTCTCTGCTGGCCCAAACATACTTTTTTTTTTTTTGTAAAATTATTCTTCATAGTCTGTTCTGTTCATGTCATATTATATCCACTTGGTGGTGGTGCTTCCAGTGTTGTATATTATGGTAGAGTTTTTATCCAATCATATTTCAGCTAGCTTGTGTTGTCAGATTCTACGAAATCTGCCTAAGGCCTTCAGAATCAACAGAGAAGGCTCTTGAGCACTGTAAGTAAACAGACGCAGTCAGTTGCCATAGTCAATCAGATCTTGAGACTGCGACACCAAGGCAAGCTGGAAGGTCTTACCCTGAACTGGACATGTACGTGTCCTGTGATTGGATAAGCACATTTGTGAGAGCTGGCACTTGGAGTTAACTCTGGACTAAACTTGGAGATCCAGCTACCGACAGCTATTGCTTTATTTTATTTTAACCCCAGATGGCTGAAAAAGGAGAAAAAATAGATTTGGTTGCTGATATACTAGCCACGCCATTTTCAAGATGGACCTTTCATGGAACGCTGGATCTTGTGAGAAGAGGTCGGCCAACCCCTACGCTAGCTCGCTTTGTTTTCAAATAAGCAGGCACTGTGGAGGAGATCTGTGTTGCTGAGTGCAAGCATTTTATTTTTTTTTATGTGTTTTGTCATTTTATTTCATTAGTATTGAATCAATGGTAACAAAATAAATGGACAAGATACTAAAAAATCTAAACTTCTCTGTAATCATCTGTAATTTATAATGTAATCAGAATCAGAAAGGGGTTTATTGCCATTGTCAGTCAACAGAATTCACAGACTAGGAACTTGCTTCGGCGTAAGGTGCAACATAAAACACAGAATCTAAAATATAGTCTCTTGAAATAAATACACTAATACACAAAATCAGAACAGTGCAACTATAGTGCAAATGTTAAAGTGACAGTGAAAAGTGTTCATTAGTCCAACGGCAGATGGAAAGAAACTGTTCTTATGGCATGAGGTTCTAGTCCGAATGGACCATAACCTTCTGCCTGAGGGGAGCAGCTCAAAGAGTCCGTGAGCAGGGTGAGAAGGGTCAGCTGTTATCTGACCTGCTCGTCCCCGAGTCCTGGAGATGTACAGGTCCTGGAGAGATGGGAGGCTGCAGCCAATCACCTTCTCGGCAGAGCACACAATGCGCTGTAGTCTCTGTCTGTCCCTGGCAGTGGCCCCGGCGTACCACACGGTGATGGAGGAGGTGAGGATGGACTCAATGATGGCCGTGTAGAACTGCACCATCATCTGGGCTGGCAGCTTGGCTTTCCTCAGCTGCCGCAGGAAGTACATCCTCTGTTGGGCCTTCTTGATCAAGGAGCTGATGGTCGGCTCCCACTTGAGGTCCTGTGTGATGGTGGTGCCGAGAAAGTGGACGGAATCCACGATGGAGATGGAAGTGTCTGTCAGGGCGAGGGGGGCTGTGTCTTTCCTGAAGTCCACAATCATCTCCACTGTCTTCTGAGTGTTGAGCACCAGGTTGTTGCCGCTGCACCAGGACACCAGCCGGTCGATCTCCCACCTGCAGGCGAACTCATCACCATCGGAGATGAGCCCAATGAGTGTGGTGTTGTCCGCAAACTTAATCAGTTTTACGGAGTCATGGCTCGAGGTGCATAACGAAATAAATAAATAACGATACGTGGCGCATTGGCAAAACTGTGACTGAAGTCACTTAAGTTCAATTGTTTTGCTGTTGGATATTCTCAAAAACAAATGCAAATAATCTGTTTACTTTTATTTTCAGTGAAGTTTGTGTCATTATCGTCTCATTGGTGTCTTAGATGTAAACGGCGACAATGTGCAGTTTATTGGACAAACTTGTTAAGCTCACATAGTTTTGTTGACTAATCTCTTAAAATCATGTTTTATCCTTGAGTTTTGACAGTATCTGTGATCTTAGTTTCCTACTCTTAATTGCGATTGTGAGGTTATTGATTGTAAATCTCCAGAAATGAAGTGTTGTTCGACTGGCCTAGTGTGATTCTGTATGGATTCTTGAGCCGTGGTATCAGTGACGTGCCATCGGGGGAGGCGTCACGAAAAGAAAAAAAATGTAAAATGAAAAAATAAAAAAATGTTCCTCAGAAATCCAGAACATCATCAAAATGTAATAATTTGTTCCTTGACATATTAACATTTCCTGAAAATGTAATGAAAATTCATTCATAACTTTTCAAGTTATTTCATGAAAAGAGACAGACAGACAAACGATGGCTATTGCATTCATTTCATGATGGTGGTAATAAATAAAAAAGGAAGCACATGAGTAAACAAGGAGGAACAGACTCATGGTTGCAGGTGGGGCAAACAACACCAACAACATCAGACTCTAGATAAGGATGAGTATGAGTATGTTATGCTCTAAAATAAAATGTATTAAATTCAATTATTAAAACTTATTATTGCTAACTCTCAGCACCAGGTAAAACGGACTGGATACACCCCCAGGACCCAGGTGCCACTTGATGGGCTGCAAAAACTGATGCCTGACATAAAAATCAATGGCTAACATTTATTTGTTATCTGTTAAATGTTACAGTGACAACCAGAAACAGAAATGAAAGCTGAATTTATTAGAAACAAGTAAGGGGAGAGACACAAACCACACGTGACAATAACACAATATAATAAAATAATAATTTCTGTATAATAAATATAAAATATAATAAAAACACCATAACAAAAAAATTAAGAAACGTAAAAAAATAGTACCAAAAAATTACAACAAAAAGACTAGAAGAAGTACTATACATCTGTTGGAAAATAACAGATTGATTTTTTGTTGTATAATTTAAAAAAAGCAAAAGAGTTCTGTGAGGGCAAGATGTTTGTCTGATAAGCAAAATTCACAAGACATTCTTGTAAATTCTGTCTCACTGTTACCTCAAGCTCATTTGTGACTTTATGACTGGATCAATGATATCGAAGAATCACTAATTGGTCCAAAATTTTTTTCTGTTATTTCCAGGCCCATTTCAAAACCATTTTCTAAGGTCTTCAACTGTTAAGTAACCTTGGCTCTTTTGCTTAGGCCAGACGTACCAATTGAAACAATTTGGCTCCTAAGTGAAGCAAAGACAAACATCATATGACAGATAATGTGGTTACCTGGACTTTGCAGAAAGTGCCAGCCTCATCTGGAACTCCAACACGAACTTGCTTGGGCAGTGGTGGCAGAGCTGTGACATTGAGGAATGGACAGCCTCATTGTGCCTGCCAAAGCATCGGGCTAGTGGCAACCGCTTCCTGGAAGTGTTAAGTTCCAGCAAGGATAGGACCCAGAAGCAGACACACAACACGAGCCAAAATTAAAAGGCTTTTAATTTCAAACAGTCAATGATAACACAAAGCGGTTGGTTGACAAAAACAAAGAGGTTGACAAAAACAACTAAGGATGGCCAGGCGAACAGCTGAGCGAGAAGCTGGGATCCACCACAGCTGATCAAAGAACACAAAACGAATCCCTAAATGGGACGAGGCGACCCTGGGACAAGATAAATTCATAGTTAGTTGCACGCACTAATATTACAAAACAAAACCACAACATTACCCCCTCCCACCCCCCCAATGAACTCCTCCTGGCACTCTACCCGGTCCCGGTAAAAGGCCCGGAGCAGGTTCTTGTCCAGAATATGTCGGCGGGGAACCCACGACCCTTCCTCCGACCTGTAGCCCTCCCACTCGACCAAATACTGCCAACCACGGCCCTGCCAGCGGACATCAAGGATCTGCTGGACTGTGTAGGCGGGTGCGCCAGCAATGATCTGAACCAGGGGAGGGTCCTCGGCCACTGGGGACAGTTCGGATTCCCCCACTGGCTTGACATGGGAGACATGGAACATTGGGTGGACCCTCATGAGTGGCGGCCGCGTTTACCATCCGATCGACCTTGAACGGACCCACAAACCCTGGGTCCTTCGTGAACAGTCAGACCCATTGTCTTGGGCAATAAGCTGGTGCCGTTGGCCTGCTTCTGCGTCTGGAGGGAGGAGCAAAGTAGAGATGCAAGTACCTGCCGCCAGATGTTTCTGCAGCGCCGAAGGTTCCCCCGAAGAGCTGGAACCGCAATCTCCTCCTCCTGGTGCTTGAACAGGGGAGGCTGGTAGCCCAGCGAGGCCATGAAGGGAGATACTCCGGTTGCTGCGGACACCAGCGAGTTTTGCGTGTATTCCATCCATGGTAGGTAGGAGCTCCAGGCTGTTGGGTTCTGTAGTGTTTCTCCAGGCTCTGGTTTGTCCTTTCCGTCTGGCTGTTGGACTGCGTGTGGTAGCCGGATGAGAGGCTCGCTGAAGCGCCGAAGGCCGAACAGAAGGCCCGCCTGACCACAATAAAGACAAACCCCTGCCATGAAGCGTCTACGCCTCTCGGAGGTCGTCAACCATGCGCGACCAGCTGCATGGGGTCCTCCTCAGAAGGATGCAAAAAACTTGGGCGGCGGGGGAGACACGACATGTGGTGGTGACCGCGGAATGACAAGACGAGTGGCGCACTCCCGGCGCCATTCCCACTGATAATTATCAAGCTCTATAGCGCGGTCTACCATCTCGGCCAGATCCTTTGGTCGCGCCCCCGCAACCAGTGCGTTGCGCACCTGGTCGTTCAACCCCGCTGAAATGCACACAATAGGGCCAGCTCATTCCAACCAGCCTCTGCCGACAAAGTCTCGAACTCGACCGCGTAATCCGCCACCGAGCGTGCACCGTGACGGAGCGTGAAGAGTCTGTCTGCCGTGCAACCTGCAAAATTAGGGCGGGCAAAGATCCGCTCAAAGCGTTTGATGAAATCCTTGAGCGTCTGAGTGTCAGGACACGTGCCTGTGCCCAGACCAAAGCTCGTCCCCGCAAAAAGCTGACAATGTAATCGATCTTGAACTTATCAGAGGAAAACAGACTCTCATCTAACGGATGAGAAACAACAAGACTACAACAAAACCACAACAGGAAGCTCCTTTTTTTCAGTAGATTTTGGATACCAAATAATTTACAGTCACCCCTGTAGACCAGCCAAGCATTACTACTGAGGATGTGCCAGAACAGGTACCACCTCTATGATCTCATGCGGTACTTTGCATCGCCGCTTAAAGGATTTCTCCTCCACTCAGAAATTCCACAAATGCCTCATCTGATAAGCTCCAGCGTTTGGCTTTGTTTTCAGGCTCCACTGCACAGTCGGACGAGAGCAGGGGAACAGATTTGTTGTCATACCACTTGACAAAGTCCATATTGTCTTGATTTTCCACACTGGCATCAACAGATCCTCTGCCTCTCATTAAGGGTTTTCTCATTTTCAAGCTGACAACCAGCCAAACGATTACCACCCGGCGTTACTGCCAAGGCGCTGTGTCACCGAAGAAGCTTGAGCACAATTGGTGATGAAGAAAAATGTCCCTGCAGATTGACCGCATCTTTGCCAAGATTTTATTTTCCCCACAGCCATCTTTACAGCCTCAAAATCACAGAGGATTCCTGAGGAATAACAGCAACTACAAATTGCTAAACTTTGAGGGCGGGGCTTGCTTTTCAGATAATGTCCTGTTGACTGATCATTAGCTAGCTTGTTTGACAAATTGGTGGTCACCTCAGCTTTAATTAAGTGTATTTCAGTTAATCGTCATTTACTTTTAGGACTCTGGGACAGTATAGCGGTTGTTCCTGCAGTCTACATCCTGCATCCTTGACCGTGGCAGTGAACCCCATTAATGGTGAATAACCTCGAATCAAACTGTTATAGCTCAAGACGGGAGGATGTGTATTTATTTTTCTTTTAATTTAGACTAATCATGTAGGTGAGCAATAGTTAAGAACAGTCAGATTTGTAATGTGTGTGTCTCTACAGGCCTTCAGCTCTGTTCTTTCATGTCTTTATCTAACTGCATTGCTCTAAACAAGCTATTTTGGTCAATTATGCTGAGACTTTATCACACTTAAAATAATTGCTGCCGCTATTGATTCACAAACTATTCTGAATGCTGAAAATCCAATTAGATGACCTGGTGCAACTGTCATCACAATTTCCTTAACTGTACGTTCTCTTAATAACTCTTTCGATTTTGTTTTTGCACTTAAGAATGGTTTGGAAGCGACATTGCTGCTTGGCTGCAGTATTTTTAAATAACAAAACTATCTATTTAATACACTCTCTGTGTGTACTAAATAAAAGTCCCAACATGAATCCTTTTATGCTATATCGATTTAAATTAATTACATTTTGAAACATTAATTCTATGCATGTGCAGCCTCTTATTTAAGTTCTTCCATCGAACAATGACTTACATGAATTCATTGTGCTCTCTCTCTCTCTGCAGCAGAGACATGTGACTTTAGAAAACAGACTTAACGGCTAAGAGCTTTCAGAAACAAAAAGCTGTTTTGCTATTGTTCTTCACTGTGTGCTGGGAATTCCACCTGAGTACACACAATCTGATCCAGTACAGCTGAGCGTTTTTGATCCACAGCCATAAAAACAGTTAGCGCTGGGCTCTCTGTGTATCGCTATTCCAGGCAGGGAGGTGTCTGAAGTGAAAGAGAGAGCGCGAGTAAAAGAAAGAACGCTGAGTCCTCACTGTCAGATCTCACTCAGCCGGGATACTTGTGTGATGACAACCATCGAGACCTGGCTTTACCCCACAAGCTATTCAGTCACCTGCCACCAACTGTGACATGAAGAGGAACTTTGGTTGGACCTGTGGAGATGGACTGGTGTTGCAGCTTTTAATATGCAACCAAAAAAGATCAAGTGAGGTGTGAGGCTTGAATGTAACCCAGTTGTCACGTTGGAGGTATTATTACCTCCTACCAACATAGCCAAACAACACAGCATTGCTTCTTTTCAACAACTACAATGCATCATCATCATGTGACATGAACACTGGCTTCCTCAAGCATCATGGGAATTCTACGATGCCTTTAACATCTCCCAATCAAACATTGGAATGAAATAATGCTCTTTTAAACTTATTTTTAGTCAACTGCAAATTCGTGGCTTATTTATTCCTCAGATAATATGTTTTCAAAAAATAAAATGTGCTTCAGGCTAAATTCTCGATGCAACTGAATCACTAATACTGCCATTTTTGACATGTCATTACCTGGACTTATTGGGAGTTATGTGTCAGCCTCGCTATCTGCCCAGGATATTTTTGCTGTTGTTATGGCCACATGCTATCAGGAGCTAATCGCTAGTTTAGGGCTTAGCAATTTCTCTATATAGTATATATACCTTAAAGAGGCAATAGAGCGTGAAAAAGTGCTTTCGTAGTGGCTGATGACTTTAGTATTGCAAATCTGAGTGCTTCTAACCTTGAACAGAATGTCAAATGGTTAACCAGTGTGACTGACCAGCTGGTACCCATTAGCGCATCTGTGGATTTGTGCTTTCTTGAGTCCACCTGGAGCAGGAGGTCTTTTGACGATAGCCACACTCGCTGCCCCGGGCGGTAGCGCAGCTCTGGGGCCCTGCGGCGGTTCGTCCCTCGCTGTGACTGGAGGGAGGAGCTGAGAAGAGCTGTCTGGCGTACCTGTCGCCAGACTCCCCGGCAGCGATGAAGGTGCACCCGGACAGAAGGGACCGCCACCTCTTTCTCCTGGTAGTCGAAGAGGGGCGGCTGGTAGCCCAGGGCTGCCATGAAGGGGGAGATGCCTGATGCTGCAGAGACCAAGACCTTTGTCCACAAAGTCCAGAGCGATGTGGGACCAGGGGCGCTGTGGAGTGGGCAGCGGCTGCAGGAGCCCCGCAGGAGGTTGGTGTGACGACTTTCCGTGGGCGCAGACGGGGCAGGCAGCAACGAAAGTCCTGGCGTCGCAGATCATGGACAGCCACCAGAACCGCTGGCGCAGGAGATGCAGAGTGCGTGTGAGCCTGGAGAGGCACGCTAACTTGGAGGAGTGTCCCCACTGCAGAACCTCCGAGTGTGCGGCTTCAGGGATGAACAAGGTGTTTGGCGGGGCTCTGCCTGGGTCGGTGGCTGAGCGTTGCGCCTCCCGCATGCGCTTCTTCACCTGCCAGGTGGCTGCTCCAACAATTCAGGCTAGTGGAAGGATCGGCCCGGAGTCACGGTGGGTCGGGTCTGCTGAGAACTTCGGGCTTGACGTTCTTGGACCCAGGTTGGTAGGTAGGTAAGCAAAGTCGAACCGACCTAGGAAGAAAGCCTACCGTGCCTGCCGAGAGTTCAGATGCTTGGCTCCACGGAGGTAGGCCAAGTTTTTGTGGTTGGTCCAGACGATAAAGGAGGAAGCAGAGGACAGCGAGTGTGCTGAAAAGAAAGAAGTGGGAAAGTAAAGCGGAGAAGGCAGATAGGCTGAAATGCATGGCGCAAGCGTTGAGAGATGTGTGTATGACTATGCGCGCAGCGAATAAATGGCGTAAAGACAAAAAAGGAAAAAGCGTGACCAAAGAGTTGGGCACAGGGCAGTCACCTCCACCGTATTGTCAAGGGGCAGCATTATATCCAGTAATAGCAGGAGGCACAGTACAATTGGCTAGTGGGAATGTGGAATTTGAAGCTCATGGAGCGGGTGGTGGACAAGGAAGTCAGACGCAATCGTCGGCTTCAGCATCTGTCCCGGCACTTTCAGCGTCGAACCCTTTTGCTCTAAAAAACACTACAACACAGGAAGATGATGGCTGGGTTAAACAGCAAAGACAGATGGCAGCAGACTTATTGCGTCCCGCTGAGGACATGTCCAAGCGTATGGCAGAACTGGAAACACAGCTGCATAATTTACAAATTCAGACACAACCACAAGAAGGCGCATCACACGTATCTTCTCACACGTCACCTATGACACCTCAACAGGGGGAACCAGGTCAATCATTCCTGACTTCCATCCCGACGACACCACAGTCTACACTCTCCGTTCACTCCACACCAGGAAATGACGGTTATCATTCTGTTCCTTTCACGCGCTCCCGAGCACAGGTCACAGGAGCGGAACCAGTGCTCCAGCTCCCTCTAGTGGCCTCCCCAGGCGCTGTAAATCCAACATATAAACCATGGCAATTGGGCGACATTACAGGATTGAGAAATGAATTACCACCTCTCCCTAATGGGGCCAGTCCCTGGATTCAAGCCTTAAAAGGCCACACACAAGGGGTGTTACTGGCCATGGGAGACATGCGAGCTATTGTAGCCGCCTGTGTAGGACACCACACACTGAGCCAGATTGAAGCAGCAGCTCGAACTGAGGATGTGCCACCTTCCTGCGCCTGTTACTGACCATGTTGAGAATTTCTTTGCTGCTATGCGAGCTATGTTTCCTGTCAGTGCTGCAGCGCTTGCATCCTTTTCACATCCATGGAAGACCGAGGAGGGAACCACCCCTGAGGCGTGGCTTCACACGGGAAGAAGTAAGTGGATCGGAGTTACAGGTGAGCCTCCAACTGATGGTACACCGACAATGGTAATGATGAAAGAAAAACTTATGGCAGGTTTGCCTGCACCAGTTAAACAACAACTGCTTGATAATCCTATGATTCCTGGCGCTCCATGGGCCCAATGGTCACAATGTCTGATCACTCTGTTAGATAGATTTATCACCAAAGAACGACAACAAGCTGCATCACAGCTTGCAGCACGGCAATCACTCACACAAATGCAGATTGAACAAATTAAAAAATAATCTAAAAAGGCACAGTTTTCACCCACAACTGACATTCAAGCGGCCGTTGTTGCTGCTGTTCGTGAGGCTTTCCCCACGGGAGGGCCACCTCGGAGTCGTGACAGAGGTCCGGTTGGGAGAAGGGATGGAGCATCACGTCGCTCAGATGTGTGTCACAACTGCGGAGGAACGGGACATTGGGCAAGAGAGTGTCGCAGATGCTTGACAGTTCAAAATGACAGCTCATATCGTCAGCCACCACCATCTGGAGACCATGGCATGTACCCCGCCTAGGGAGGCCCAGCTGGCACCAGAGGGGGCGTGACGGCCAGGCCCTTTCTTTCCATGAAGGTAGAGAAGAATGACTTTTTGTTTCTTGTGGACACGGGAGCCACCCATTCCACTTTACCTGAAAAGGTGGATTTGCCTCTCTCTACTGAAGTGGTACCAGTACAGGGTATTGGCGGCCAGACCTTGTATTTGTCAAAAACTGAACCCGTAACTGTAACTCTTGGCAACCAGAGCCTGTATCACTCATTTCTCATGAGCCCTCAATGCCCTATTAATCTGCTGGGATGAGATCTCCTCCAGACTCTTAAGGCGCAGATTCTCCTGCTTCCGGAAGGAACGACAGTCACCCTCTCCAACGGTGACACCTACTTGTGCACAAATGTAGCATCAAACACTTCTGCCATCATGCGCCTGGGAAACTCACCTCCGGGAGATCTACTCGTTGCCGACATTTATTGGGGACTGGTCATCGACCCGGACCACAGCCCGCTGGTGCAGGCCTTCTGTCAGTGGCATCCGCATCTCAAGGTCAGACATCATCATGCGTTCTTGCGTCAATGCTGCATGGTCTTCACGTAATTAGCAGATACACCGAATGGGCGCGGTCAAGTATTCAAGAGGCCTGTGCGCGGAAGAAGAGATGCTCTTCTGCCCCCCCTCCCCCCCGCGGGTCTGTGTGAGTTGCCACAGTGTTGCAGAGAGACCACAGTCGATTGTGCAGAATAAATCTTGCTTGCCAGTTCTGGTTTCCTGTGAGTTCCTTTGACGAACACGCCCGGACCCCAAATTTTGAAACAATTTTGCAAGATTAAGAAGAGCTGGATCTGCTCGCGAGGATTTTCCGAAATGAGGAGGGTTATGGGTTGATGCGTGGCTCGAGCAAGCATGCACCCATCTAAATCCTGCATGGTTCGGGGTTCTGCGAGCCTAACTAGCGGGAGCTTCACCTGTTTAGCCAGATTTTCGTCGATAAAAGAATCTTCCACACCCGAGTCAATCAAAAACGGAACCGGAAGTGAATTGTTACCCCACAAAAGCGTCCCGTGAAGGAGCCGCGATGAAGGAAAGCAGGACGAGAGGAGCTCAGTCTTTTGGCCAAGACGGAGAGGAGGCAACAAAGTGGCCCAACCCAACCCAATACAAACAGGAATCCGAGGCCAAATGTCTGCGCTGCCCAGACATGGATAGCCGAGTCCCACCCAGCTGCATGGGCTCCTCCCCGCGGAGACGCGGGCCAACCGACGGAGAGGGCAATGACGACAACTAGTGGCACCGGGCACCATCAAGGGATGAGACGGGAAGACCACTCACGACGCCGCTCCCACTGATAATTATCCAGCTCTATGGTATGGTCAACCATTTCGCCCAGGTCCTTTGGTCGTGCCCCCGCGAGACATTCTGGTGAGCAATTTGGATGGATTGTTCATGACGACTAATCACAGCGCCCTGAGCTGACAGAGCCTGCTGCTTGCTCGCTGGGTCCATTCTGGTCAGATTGTTTTGTCATGGAACGTTTCTGAGGGCCCAAACGCAGACCACGGCAGCAAGTTGAAAACGCAGATTTATTACAAACGCATACAATAGCTGAATCCTCTTCACGTATCAAAAGACCATGAAATTCAATAATGTGACAGCCAGCGGCTGCCAGACGGTGTCCTTAAATTGCTGGGTCTAATTGGTGGTAGGTGACAGGTGCGAGGGATGCAGGTGGAGCTCACAGTTGTTGACGCCATCTAGAGGCGGACAAAAGACCCAGCGTCCCAACTAGACCAGCGCCAGCGCGCCAATCCCTAACAGAAAGCCCCATAAAAATGTTGTATATTTACAAAAGCCTTCAGTGATGCAGCATTTTTAAGTCCCTGTAGGTTCGGACAAGGTGATGGTGCTTTTTGGAGGCCTGCCAAGCTCCAATTAACACCGAAACCCCCCCCCACCACGACCTCATGCAGAATTCAAACAGCTAGTCACAACTTAATTAGTTGGCTGCCATTGCTCTACCATTAGAGCTGTAAAGGTGTGCTACAGCTCTTCTGATTAAAGCGCATCAGGGTATATTTAATTTGAGACGGTTGGCTTGAGGCAAGATCAAAATAGTCCTGAGCAGAAGAGTGACAAAGAGGTATAGCAGCAATCAAAGTGATCAGTGGAACAAATCAAAACTTTTGATGATGGTTTCTTGATAAGCTGTTCAGAAGTCTTATCTTATCTGTAATTTCCCTTCGTTGCCACCTTCTCCTTCGCCGCTAGTAATCAAATAGTCCCGACACTAAAAGATGACAGGAAATATTCTTTTGATTTACAAAAGGAAAGGAATGTAAATATGCTTATTATTATTATTATTATTATTATTATTATTATTAGTAGTAGTAGTAGTAGTAGTAGTAGTATAGCATATTTAGGCACATGTACCTTGGATTAAGCAAATCTCCCAACCTCATGCCATGTTCTGGGTCACCAGATGATTAATCTGCATTTCCTAATATTCTTAAATCTGACCAAGGCTGAGTAAAAATTAGTGAACTAAATGTTATCAGTTCTTTACATTGCTTTGTTACATTGATTTTCCATCCCGCTTGAGACTAATGATCACACATCAAAGTCATGTTGCCTTAAGAGCGAGAGAACAACATTCTGCATTCTTCCACCAGCTACCGCTTTACGTTCATAAAACTTTATGTATGTTCATAATTACATACATTAAAGATGATCTTTCCAGGGTCTATTCCTGCCTGGTGTGTGCTGGTTTGGTTCCAGCTGCCCCAACAACTCCGGAGGTGAGGTTAACAGAAATGTTTTAATGGACAGATGTGGCCTTGGGTACTTGAAAGCCACATTGAGTCTGTTATTGTATTTTTATTTCATTTTATCAAATGTCTGCCTGACTGAATAAGGCTGAAATGATTTGCTTGAAGTTACTTTAACACTGGTGAAATTGCTTCGGAAATATTTAGCAGTTTTTTTTTTTTGTTTGTTTTTGGTTTTTTGGTTTTTTGTTTGTTTGATTGTTTGTTTTATCCAAAACTATTCTCCTATCCAAGTAGGTCAATATTTTGTTCGCAGTTGAAATTTTCAAAACAATAAGCCAACTCTGAAAAGAGAACATTTTTTTTTTAGAAAGATATCAACAGAATGTATGTGAAAAGAACAATTTTGAAAGTTTGATTTCTCCCCTGCATCAGTATCTCAAGACTAATATTTAATTTAAACTTTTGAGGGTCATTGCTTAGGTTAATTACAATGTTGGGTTTTGTAGGTGAAAGCAAAGCCGAATATATAAGAACGTTAAAAACAGGCTAATGAGTGAGCTTAATTTGGCAGAGCCAAATGTAATGTTATCATGACTGTACCCTTCAGAGTTCAGGGCTTCAAGGGAAGAGACAAAACTGAAATGAGTTGAGGAGTTTTAATCTTGCATTAAAAGATAAATTACACACACCAGTCTCTCACAGCAGGGGACTGGTGGGACAGGAATGGAAGAGCAACGCAAATCCGCATACGATGGCAAACACACGCCACCCTTGTTTCACCGTTCATGCAAAATATTATAAATCAATCCACATATATCAGAAAATATAACAAAACAGAACAAATTCCACTAATTATCTCCATTTTGGGGGGGATTTAATTGACTGGGCAAGTAAATAACGGTAAATGTATCTATTTCATTATGTAAAATATAATCGTATTTATAAGGAATTCTCTAAACATGCTCTAGGAATAATATTCTTAGGCTTAGTCTTTCCTAGTACACTGAAGTACAAATAACACTTCCCCCTAGAATTAATCCATGATGCAAAAGTGGGAATTATGATTGTGTATCTACCATAATGAGCATTTTTATGTGCGCGCTGTTGTGTTTCTGTCACTCTACAATAGTTGTTAAATTGTTAAAATTACAGAAATTTTTAATTCAATGGCCGTTTTTTTTTTGTTGTTGTTGTTTGTTTTGGTTTTTTTAATGGGGAATGGACAATATCTGTCAAAACAGGCACATTACATGTTCGGATAGATGGCAGCACAGGAAAAATGGTGGTTGACAAAAGAATGGATGGATAAACATATGGATGCACCACTTTTGCAGTAATTAACTGCAAAAGTTAATTACTGCTAAAGCATGCAGGCAGTGGCTGTATTAGTGCAAATTTCAGGTCACAGGCAAAGTTATTGCTATTCACTGTTCATAGGAGCCCACCGGCCTTTCTTGATGTACAGAAAATCTGTCTGCCTTTTTTGATATTCTTTTTATATTTCAAGCATCTGCAGCACAACGAAGCGTACCTGTCTAAAAGTGTGTAACCACAGCACCTTTGCCTTAATGTAATTAATATACCAAAGAGTTGGAGGGATGCAAATGCATTGTTTTAGCTTATGTAGTGCCATTTTTCAAGGTTCGAAAGAAATTAGAGGGACTGTGATTGCATCTGCATTTAATATGTTTAAAAGACTTGCACACTAATTGCTGCTGTTACATTAGAAAAGAGGAGCTGTGAGGAGGGGAAGGAAGAGCGATGGAATCCCAAATATTCGGTGAAACGTTGTAATAACAAAACTGCTCACCTCCTAAGTCACAGGATAGGAATTCTCATGTCAGTCCTCGTGTTTGGATTCACAGTTAAAACAAATTGTTGCGAGAATGCAATATATATATATATATATATATATATATATATATATATATATATATATATATATATATATATATATATATAATTAATTTGTAGCCAGCATGAATCAATGTGTTCTGCATAGTGAATGATGATATGTTGCCTTTATATAAAAGCAGTTTTTTTTTTTGTTTTTGTTTTGTTTTCTGTTTTTATCTTGACCTCGAGAGTCTGACCTGGAAATGCAGAAGGGTGCTTTCACACCAGACCTGTTTGGTTGCTTTAAACAGACCGCTGTTCATTTCCTGAAAGGTCATCTTTCTTCCCGAGAGATGATCTCTGGTGCTGACCAAAGAAGCAAACTCTCCTGAAAGCTAGCTAAAAATCAGTTCATTTCCTCTGACAAAAAGATCCAAACTGTTTTAAGAAGCGGATTGCAGGAAAGGTATTTAAACACAGAAACTGTGTTTCACTTGAGCTAAAAAGTTATGGCTATAGATTTGTGTGCTAGCATATCACACTTTTTTCTTACCTCCTAGAATTTAAAACCTTTGCTATGGCTGTGTTCTCCAAAATGGCAGAGGTTAATTGTCCAGATGCACTGGCATTCCACTCCACACTGACAGTAATGCAAAGTTACACAACACTCAAAGGGAGGACTGCTGTAATGGCCCAACACTCACGGGTAAAAGGGTATGTTTGGGCACATTGAGGAGTGCCGTGCCTGTGCATAGCTGCAGATGGACCGCTGCATAAATGGGCTGATGTTTTGTTAATTCCTGACTGTGTGTGCATTAAGCATTCTGTTCTGCTCCAAACGCTAAGGCTCCCTATCATATTACAGTGAGTTCCTGCCATTGCGCAAGATTTTATTGATCCCTGTTTAAAAGGGGGTAAACACATTGATTCATGCCATGGACTGTGTGTGTGTGTGTGTGACTGATTTGTGTGTGTGTGACTGATTTGTGCTGTGCTTGTTGTATATACTGTATATATCTCATCTTGGCACATACAGATGAGGGACATGAATGAAACATCCTTGCAACTGACACATTCAAATGAATATATTTATACAGGTGTGTTCAATTCAATTCAGTTTTTATTTATATGGCACCTTTTACAATAAAAATTGTCTGTAGGTGCTTTACAGAGGCAGAAACCCAGAGCCTGAACTCCCAGGTAAGCACAGTGGCAAGGAAAAACTCCCTTTTAACAGGAAGAAACCTTGAGCAGTACCAGGCTTACAAGGAGGAACCATCCTGCTGAAAGTCGGCTGGGTAAAGGAGGAAAAGAACAGGACACTGAGAAAAAAGAGAGAGAGAGAGAATTTGAATTTTGAAACAAGCTTTATTTGCAGCTTACAATGAACACATATTTATGTTTTCAAACACACTCAAATTCGGAATATGTAGTAAATAAATAAATAAATCATAATTCATGTGAGTGCATCTCCAAACTGCATAGAATCATCCATCAGAAAACAAAGAAGATGATTAAAACATCACTCTTGCTCAAATAAGTCCAGATCTCTAGTTGCCTTGTAAAAATTAAAATCAATGAAAAGTCTGGACTTGATCATGTTTACACACACAGTGACCGGTTCAACCATAAAACCTTCCACTACCTTCTTCTTACAGCTTAAATACACTGCCATTTTGGCCTGCCCTAAAACAAAGTTTAAAAACTGACACTTGTGCTTTTGATGACATGTGTATCTAAAACCAAGAATAAAAGACTGCTTGTTAAAAAACTCCCCACACTTTGTTTTTATCCCTACAAGTCGTTTTTACAATGGTGATAGACGCTGACATTGATAAAAACAGTAAAAAAATTGTCTCTCTATGGTCGCAGAAGGGACACTTGTCTTCCACCATTTCGTTAATAGTTGACACGAAGGCGTTGACTGGAAAGATACCGTGAAGGACTCTCCAGTGGAGGTCAGCATGTCTCTTGGAGAGTGAAGGCTTATACAGCGCCCTCCACTGTGGTCTGCAGTCAGTGAACTTAATCCTAGCCGGGCAGCAAGGCCAGAAGGGTTGTCCATCTGGGGGCCCGTCAGCTCCACCACCAGCTCCACACCACCAGTGTGACAATTCTCGCAGTCGCCATTTTCCTGGCCATCGTCTCCCTCATCCAGCTGGGAAGGTCCAACTTAGTCCCCCATAAAACCGGCCAGTATGCCGATTCCGCATGCCCCCTCCTTTCTTTAATGACCATATTCCACACCTTAAGAAGACTCTTATAAAAACAAGGCAGATGAGACGCATTCATTTGTGATGTGTTCATTAAAAATAAATTAAAATCTTGACCAAGGCTGTTAAAACACTGAAGAATACAACGGGACAACGGTCTCCACAGAATGTCCTCTGGCCCAGTTAGGAGGCACTGCAAGAACTGCAGACGAAAAGCAGACTAAAAGCAGCCCCTAATTGCCAGATGGACCAAACCCTGACCTCCCTCATCTTTGGGGAGGAAAAGGACACTCTGTGGAATTCAGTGTAGATTGTCCCAAATAAAATCAACTAAAACCTTTTTAATTTGACTAAGGAGGGGAGCCGGGGGGTCAGCACACATCATTCTGTGCAATAGGGAGGAGGAGACCAAATTAACAATTAATGTCCTACCTCTGTAGGACATCTTTGGGAGAAGCCATGTCCTCTTCTCAAGCCGACCTTTAACTCTCTCAAGAGAGTCTTCCCAGTTTTTTTTCATAAAATCTTCTTCTCCCAGGAAGACCCCGAGGTAGCGGAGTCCTCCTCTCTTCCACTGGAGACCACCAGGTAGAGTGAGACCTCCTCCCAGTCCCCCTCCAGCCATCAGAGCCTTGCTCTTTCCCCAATTAACCTTGGCTGATGAAATATAACCAAATTCATTTACGGTGTCGGTTAAAACATCAATATCTGTTAATTGATTAAAACGATAAGATCATCAGCATAAACAGATAATTTAAAAGGCACGAGGCACTGAGGTTGACGTATGCCAGCTATTTTTTATCACAATTTGTGCAACAGAGGCTCAATGGTTATTGAATATAACATCCTAGAGAGAGAGCAGCCCTGCCTCACCCCTCTCTGGATCTCAATGGGAGCACTCAGCCCACCATTCATTTTTAGAACACTTGCGATGCCACTATAGAGCACTCGGACCATGGCTATAAAGCCAGAGTTGAACCCGAAGGCAGCTAAGGTCTGCCACAGGTACTGGTGTTCAACCCGGTCAAAAGCCTTTTCTTGGTCTATGGAAATAAGACCAATCTGTGTGGCCAATGAACTGGAGAGTTCCAAGATATCTCTAATTAGAGTGACATTATCACTAATAAACCTGTTAGGCACACAGTAGGTCTGGTCAGGGTGAATGATGGACAACATCACCTCCCTCAGTCTAAGGGCCAGAGCTTTGGACAGGATTTTGTAATCTGTGCACAGCAGGGGAACTGGTCTCCAGTTTTTTGTGTCTTTATTGTGAAAGCGCAGTGACTCTGGACAGAGACGGCACCGAGAACTACTCAGTTGATGGCTCAGATCCTCATCCAGTTGAACTATTTAATTAATTTACTGCATGTTGTCAGTAGTTGTTCTGGGAGTAGGTCGTCTGTTGCCGATTGTCATCTCAGTGCCGTCTCCGTCCGGAGCAGCTGCACCTCCACAATCCTCCGCAAAAATTGGTCTCTCAACCCTCTGCCTTGTCAATGGCTCAAAGGCATAAGCCACTGGATTTAATGTCCAAAAATTTTCACATTCTGCCTCGTCCTTTGACATTTACTTGTTCGTAACCTACGTGTTCTTCCGTGAGACCGAAACCCGAAACCAATCCAGTGACGTAAAACAAAGATGGCAGCGCCTATGCCACCAAAACGTCCCATAATTACATATAAGTAAAAAAAAGTGGATTTTCTTTAAAATGGCTGATTAATCAGATGTTTTATTTCAGCATTATGCTTTAAAATATGTACATCTATCTTATGGTTAGCGTTTGTTCTAGTGTTTCATGTCCCCTTTAACCCCCTCAAAAAAAATCACGGGACTCTGAGGTGACAGCCACAGGCTCCCCAACCGACTCCCTGCACCGTGCCTTATCGGAAGCACCGCAGGATGGGGATCTGATTGGCTTAGACCAACACTTTTATAATACTTAGTGTTCTTCATTGCTTCAATTTTGTCAACAATTTCATCACCATGTGTCATTAATATTCTTCTTGATGGGGAAAGTTCTGTTCTGGGCAAGATTATTCAAGATTATTTGGAAAAAGAACTGAAAGACCTCTAGGTATTCTCTGCCCCTTGATACTGGGATTAGCTTCAGAGTGGTCGAGAACTGGCCTCTCTAAACATGTTTAAGTCATTGTTGAAAGACTTGGTAAGAAGCCATGGTGGATGTAAATGTTTTGTGTAATTGTTGAGTAAATGTTCTGATTATGTCAGTGTATCTGGTTCAATGATCCCTATTTCTGCTGACATTTCTGTCTCTCTTGTACATGCTGAGGATCAAAAGACATCGGCTTTGTATTTTTGCACAGAGAATTCTGGACAACACTAACTTAGTTAGGATTAGTGTAATAAGAGCTTTTCCCATTAAAGCACCAGATAAGTGGTGGTTGTGTTAGATGTACAGACTCTATTAATATATAATAATCTTTGACCCTCTCAGACTACTTTATGTTACAGTAACTATTCATGCAACAAAGACACAGCTTAAGTATTTCGCTCAAGGACACTTCCACCTGTATCAATGAATCTGCTCTACCACCCAATTTATAACTGTGTAGAAAGGATGTTTACATCCACACATACAATGTAGTTATAACTGATTTCCTCATCTTAACTGACCCCACCACACTCACACTCCATGACTTTGTAGCTTTTTCAATAGTTTTTGATCATAATACAACTTTTATGAATTTTTTTTTTTGTTTGTTTTGTAGTTGTCATTTTTTTTTTGCTTCTATCGTAGCAGAACACATATTATCCTAAAACTAATACCACTAATAATATGGGGCTTCCCTGTCTTAGGACTTTGTAATGCTACACAATGTGATGTTTTTGTGTTTGAAATGTTAAATGCCTTGATGATCGTTTTCTATAGGCTTGGTCTCCAACCATGGGTGCTCAGAGTCAAAATAACCCCAGACAATGGAGCTAGCACGTTTTTTTGAAATAATACACTGTGGCAGTGAAGCATCATCTAAATGGTTGGTTTTGCTTTTGGAGTGTCTGCCGCGGCCGAAATGAGTTTCCTTCGCAGGGTGGCTGGGCTCTCCCTTAGAGATAGGGTGAGAAGCTCTGCCATCCGGGAGGAGCTCGGAGTAGAGCCGCTGCTCCTCCGCATTGAGAAGAGCCAGATGAGGTAGCTCGGGCACCTAGTAAGGATGCCTCCCGGACACCTCCCTGGTGAGGTGTTCAGGGCACGTCCCTCCGGTAGGAGGCCCCCGGGAAGACCCAGGACACGCTGGAGGGACTATGTCTCTCGGCTGGCCTGGGAACGCCTCGGGATCCCCCCGGAAGAGCTGGACGAAGTAGATGGGGAGAGGGAAGTCTGGGCTTCCCTGCTTAGGCTGCTGCCCCCGCGACCCGACCCTGGATAAGCGGGAAAAGATGGATGGATGGATGGATGGATGGAAGGCTCGTGAGGCCAAGAGGTGGGAGGTTCAGACACAGACAGCCGACGCCGGCTCCGAGGGCAGCGCCGAAGTCCACGCCGGGTCCGAGGGCAGCGCCGACGCCCCCGCCGTGTCCTGCAGCCTAGCCTCCGACTCCTGCAGCCTAGCCTCCGATCCTTGCAGCTAAGCCTCTGATCCCAACAACAAGGCCTCTGACCCCCGCAGCAAAACTTGCGACGTTTGCAGCAAGGCTGCTGAAGCTAAAGCTGCTCCTGAGCCCTGGGCTAAGGCTGCCCCTGTTGAAGCTAACACTGCTCCTGAGCCCGGGGCTGAGGTTACCCCCGAGAAGGCAGACGCTCCCTTCGAGGTCGTCACTGAAGCCGCTCCTGGAGAGGTTGAGGTTGCCACAGAGTCCCAGGCTGAGGAGGCTGCCACTGTAGAAGCTACAGCTGCCCTTGTAGAGGCTGTTCCTAAGGCTTGTAGGTCCGATTCAGGCGAGGAGTCTGACTCGGTCCCTCCGTCCGGCATCCCTCCTCCCACCCTGGATGATGGACGTGGGGCCGTTCAAAAGAACCAGGTAGGACGCTAGAAGGCGCCCATTGAGGGAGGGGTACTGTTAGGGTCTGGCTTGCCGGCTCTTTATTGTGTGTGTGGGTCGTCCTGTGTTTTCCCCGCAGAGGGCGTGGGTTCCCAGGATCCAGTGGTGACCGCACACCTGTCGCTCATCGGCTCATCAGCGGCTAATTTGGGGAGGCTGCCAGCTGGTCCCCAGCTGGTCCCCATTGTTGATTTGTCCTTCACCTGCACAGTGGTCCCCACATTCCTTGACAGGAGTCTGAGTGTGGGTCTTTGGACACCCTGCAGTGAGCCTCCCTGTGAAGATTTGGATTTGAGTTTTTTTATGATCACTGATTTTTCCTCCATTTGGAGCACTTTCTGTTTGTTCCCTGTATACACCCAGTAAACAGTTGGTTTTGCTTTTGGAGCACCTGCCTCGTGTCTGCGTTTGGGTCCTCAACACACCATACCGTAACAAATGCCCCACAAAGAAAAACAAACTGTATCAATTTCGCCCCCGAATTGGAACAAAACAAATGGGCCATGGGTCTGAAAGCACCCTTAAGGTCTTCCCGAGGAAGGAATGCACGTTTGTGTTAGGTAAGGTGCCAAAGAAAAAGAAAAAGATACATTTGGTGTAATTATACTATTAGCTGAATAACCCCTTTACGTAAGGTTTACTGGCAGTACCTGTTCTTCCTAGTCATACAACATATGTAATGGAACGTGTACTGTGTGCTTAAATATTTAATCAATGGAGATCGACCCAGTGGTCTCCTGGGTAACCTCTTACACTGCATTAAGCAGGAAAGTCCCTCCTTCCAGTCCATTTTCTTTTTCAATATCCACACAGCAGTAACCTATATTGCCAAAAGGAAGCTTTGTAAAGCTTCCTAATACTTAATAAACAAAATCTTTTCTTTTGGCTGGGTCAAGTTGTTTAAGAAAATTGGAGAATAAATAAGAGAAATCCTGAACCTTGGACATTTCGGGAATAAAACAAATACAAATGAGTGACCCAGGAGCATACAGCACAGATTCAGCCAAGCTCTGTAATTGATATGCGCCTGGATAAAGAGTCTCTTGACACATGATCATTAAATGTAAAAAGCACAGCAAAAGGCGTACATAGCTGAATATCAAGTGCTTGATAGTGTATCTGATCACTGGATACATCAGATAAGCAGGTTATGTGCTCTGGTTTAATATTTTAGGTGGTGAGCCAACATGTTTTCTACACACCAATGTAATACAAACAATTGGTGGTACGTCATGTCTAACAACCGCTGAGCGTTGGGACAATCTGTATTGTGTAACATGTACCTTAAAAATGAGGCAAAAACCAAAAGAAGCACATACTGAAAACAGCTCTGAATTGTATAATTTACCTGCCACTTCCTTTTTAAACCCTAGCACATTAAAAGTGAAAATGCATCCGACCCAACACTCTTTCCTGCTTTTCATTTGTGATACAGTATTTGATGTATACAGAATCAGAATAGTCTATATACCTACATAACTGGCAGAAATCTCTTTTAGTAACTTCTTAAAATGTGTTACAAGCCATTCTGTCTCTGACATAAAGTGAAGACTCATTCACTAAAACCTTAAATCCCACTTTTTAATGTGTTTCAGTCTTTTTTTTTTTCATTTTTAAGTAACTTTGTCCATACCTTTAACTCTACATACCCTTTTATGCATAAACCATGAAAACCTTAGTCAAAATACTTTTTTTTTTTTTAGATTTTTATTTAGTTCATTTTTTTCCATTCAGCTGGACACCATGCATTTGAGTTTTGTAACATGAAATATGTATTCAACACAAAAGTGAAAACATTTGTAATGCTGCTAATCTGATATCTTGTCACATTTTAACATATTCTAACACGTTTCAAAACAATCCAAAAATGTTGAACTTAACCCCTATCCAATAAACTGCAGACTTGTTCATGGACTTTTAAATGCCTTCTCTCAGAAAGCAGCATATTGAGTATTTCTGCATTTTAAATTATTCAGTTCAGTCTGAGTCTGACTTCACTTCACATAGTGTATATTGGCAAACATGTAGAGCACGAACCAAAAACACAGGTTTGCATTGATTACCAGGTTATAATGTGCCCTTTTTTCCAAAAGTGCCATCTATACCATGTTTTTTTAAAAAGAAAAAAGTCTGCGGGTGTTCTTTTTCCCCTCTGGTTTGCTGTCATCATGGCCGTCTTGTCTCCTATTGTCATCTATTTTCTGTGGAAATTTGCAAAGCATCCAAGGAGGCAAGGTCCAGTTTAGTGGACACATGGTTAACAACAAATTTTTCCTAGTATGAAATAAATATCTAGAAAGTATAAAATTATATGCATTCGTAAATGTTAATTGATTCCAGTTGTTTTCTGTGTGTCTCCCTGTGAGTTCCCTCAATCGGGTTTTCTTGTGTTCCCTGTGGATCTTTGTGGTTTTTGTTTATTTTCTGAACTGGCTTAACCTGACTTAACCTAACCTAAGGTGTTGAAATATGAGGGATTTAAAAATATTTTTTATGTGTGAAGTTGGAAATTAACTGATTACATACTGCGACTACTCCGGTGAATGAAATTACAGCTCTGGAAAATATTAAGAGACCACTGCAAAATTATCAGTTTTCTGATTTTCACAATTTATATGTATGTGTTTGAGTAAAATAAACATTTTAGTTTCATTCTTTAAACTACTGCCAACATTTCTTCCAAATTCCAAAAAACAAAATGTAAACATGTAGAGATACTGATTTCAGAAAAAAATTGAAGTGGTCTCTTAATTTTTTCCAGAGCTATAGACTGTTCTCTTTCATAATACATCGCTTGATGTCTCACTATGGGATGCACGCCTCCGTCAGCCCTCATAGAAGCACTAATCTCATTACGCCAATTCTGACTGGCTGGTGAACTTGTCCGTCCGCGGCAGGCAGATCCACCTGCTATATATGTCATACGCGGACGTCACCACCTCATTCAGACACCTCTTCTCACTCTGAAGCTTCTCTGGCGTCCACAGGTAAGTGGCTTAAATGTTCGCAGATGGAGCTTTTTGGCTTGGTCGCTGAATGCTACTTGCTCTTGACGCTGGTTTTACGCCGTTGCTTTTAGATTTTGGTGTTCGCTGTGTCTCCTTGCCACTCCAGGCCTGGCATACGCAGCGCTCAAGACCCCACACGGCTCGAGCACGTGAGTACATGTTTTGCTGGCTGGTTCTCGCACGTGTTCAGGTGCTAAATCATCCCTCTTCTAGCCCAGAGAAATGGCTGATAAGGCTCCACACCCCAGAGCCAGCACTGCTCGGCCTTCATGGCCAAAAGCTTGCGCAGATGGCTGGCTCGCCAGGTCAGCCTATCTGGCAAGGACCGTTGCCCCCCCCCTTCGCGCCAGACGTCGGAGAGGAGCAGGAGACGGGAGACGCCACTCCCACAGCTCCAGTAACAGCCGCCAGCTGGGAACCCCAGCTGGATCAGCTCTTGGGGTCCCAGGAGGATATCCTGGACCTCGACTACGGGGAGGAGGACGAGGATGTCTCTAACCCCTCATCTCTGAGGATGAGGACAGTGACGACATCTTCATCTCTGTGTCCGGGGCTGCACCCTCTCTGCTTGGCCAACTGAGGGCGAGAGCGGCGTGACCACCACTGCGTACTCCAGCTTGGTTGTGCTGGACGCATTCAAACGTGTAGCTGCCCAGCTTGACGTTCCCTGGCCAGTTGCCATAGCGGAGGCTCCTAGGTCCCAATACAAGGGGACATTGCCCTTGGCTAGGGACCTAGGAGCCTCCGCAGCCCCTCCCCATATTCCTGGAGCTGCTGGAGGAGCTGACACGCTCTTGGGCTGACCGCCCTTACAGCAGCAGGAGCACCATCCCCGGAGCCTCCGCATTAGATTGCGAGGCGATGGACAGGTTAGGTTTGCTCTGCCTTCCTCCCAATGAGTCGCTTTTCACCTCCCATCTTCACCCGCGGACATCGGTGATGACTTCTAGATCTCCCAGCCTCCAGTCCAAGTCTGACCGCCTTAAGTCTGCGCTCATGGAGCGGGCGTATAGAGCCTCAGCGGTCGTCGCCAGGGCTCTCAATGCCTTGTCCCTTCTCACAGCCTACCAAGCGGAGCTGTGTGAGGACTATCGCCAGACATGAGATCAGGCGGGAAGAAATTCTCGTCATTACCGATCTCTGCCTCGGTTTTCAGCACTGTACGGTGCAGGCGATGGGAGGATTATGGGCACCCTCGTTCTCCAGGAGCATGCCCGGTGGCTCACGCTGGCAAATCTTTTGGACAGAGAGAAAGACGATGTGCTGAACAGCACTATCGCTCCTGAGGGTCTGTTTGGGTCGGCCCTTACAAGCAGAGCTGCGAGGCAAAGCGCAAGGAAGATGAGGCACTCCGTGGAAGTCTCCTGCTCCTCCTCCAGCAGCGTGGTGGAAGGAATTCATGCTGGGCGCAGCCTAGAGTGCAGAAGCGCACCAATCCGGCCCCCACCCCTTCTGCTTCATCAGGACGAGCACCGTGGGCCAACAAACCCTTGACTCCAACCGCGGCGCCAGCCAGATCTGCGCAGACTGCCGCCTACCTGTCGAGGAGGAAGAAGAAGGTGGCCTGACCAGCCTCCTTCTCTACGGTGAGGACGCTGGATGTTCCAGGTTCCCCAGTTCATCATTCCTTCCAGATTTTTCATCTGCATCCGTAGTGTCTGGCGCTATGGGCCTGCCCCATGAGAGGATGAATCTCTCAGCAGGGGGGCTCTCGACGTGAGTGATTTTCACCATTTAAAGCTCTCGGGCCTCTTCCACTAGATCTTTGTATGACTGTAAGTGGAGAGTGTTTGAGGAGTGGTGCACTCGTCATGGACACATCCCTTTCCAGTGCTCGGTGGGGGTGATTTTGTCTTTTCTGCAGGATGTAATTGATAAGCGTAGGGCTTGCTCCACAATTAAGGTCTACCTGGTGGCTATCACCGCTTGTCATGTCGGGTTTGGTGGGCTGACGGTGAGTCAGCACCCACTGATCAACCGATTCATGAAGGGCGCGCGCCAACTCCTTCTGGTCTCCAGACCCCTGGTGCCACCATGGGACCTGGCGGTGGTCCTGGAGGGGTTGAAAAACCCACCTTTTGAGCAGCTGCAGGGAGCGGATCTGAAGTTCTTGTCCCTCGAGACGGTGTTGCTGCTCGCTTTGGCCTTGGCTAAACGCGTCAGTGACATTCACACGTGACATTCACGCGCTGTCAGTGCACCCGTCATGTGCGCCGTTCTTCGCGGACGACATGTGTATGATTTTGAAGCCAAATCCAGCTTTTGTGCCCAAGGTGTTGGGGTCATGTTCCCCCATCGTCCTGGTGGCGTTCACTGCTGTGCCGGACGAGCAACACGGACGCGCGTTATGTCCAGTTCGCATGGTGCGAAGCTATGTGGATAGGACCAGAGACTTCAGGAAGAGTGATAAGCTCTTTGTCTCTTGGGCTGGTCCCCACATGGGCAGACCTGTCACAAAGCAGTGCCTCCCCCACTGGGTGGTGGCGATAGCTTTGGCTTATTCGAATCAGGGCTTGTAGCCTCCTGGGGGTCTGCATGCTCACTCAACCCAGAGCTTGGCCACTTCGTGGGCTTTGTTCAGGGGGGTGGACCTGCAGGAGATTTGTGCTGCAGCGAGCTGGTCTTCGCCGCTCACTTTCGTCCAGTTTTACATGCTGTCTGCACGTTTCCGCTTCGTGTGTGGCACGGGTCCTTTTGCCTTGATTTGGTCAGGTACTGCCGATTAGTTGGTGGACGCAGGATAAGCTTGTCTGGCAATACGGGAGCTGCGATATCCCATAGTGAGACATCGAGCAATGTATTATGGAAGAGAACTTGAGGTTATTTGCATAACCCCGGTTCTCTGAGTAATATGATTGAGATGTCTCACCAGACAACCCTTCTTGCCTGGGCGAGTGAGAAGAGGTGTTTATCCTGAATGAGGTAGTGACATCCGCGTATGACATATATAGCAGATGGGTCTGCCTGCTGCGGACAGACAAATTCACCAGCCAATCAGAATTGGCGTAATGAGATTAGTGCTTCTATGAGGGCTGACGGAGGCGTGCATCCCATAGTGAGACATCTCGCTCACATTACTCAGAGAAGTTCTCTATACTAACCCAAAGATGTTGAAGCTGGGAGCAGTGAACTGTCTTTTTACGTCTTAGTCATAAATAATGAAACACTGGCACTAACCGGTTACAAAAGTGGACAGATTATGAGGTCAGCAAGTGTGAGATTGCAAGACATTTGTATTTGCCTATACGAAAGCTTTATAATATATAGAGTTTAACATTTGCTTGACATTTTATACAACAATACTGAAGATGCTCTATTTGAAGCATGAACACAGATTTAGTATGATTTTAGATGTGAGTGTACTTTAGAACTCAAACAACTTCTATTTGGCTCTTATGACTGAAGCACTGACAGATAATTATTTTAATATTTACTACTCATTTAATTTAATAGATAAAATGAAATGTTAATCTGAACATTTTCTTTCTAAATAAAAATATTTGACCTTTATATATACAACAAAATCTGTAAATAATGTTTTCAGATCCAGCGGCTGTGCTAGAGTTATAACACTGAACTCTAAATGACTGTCAAAATTCCTGGGGACAGACATAGGCATCCAGTAGACATCAGTATAAAGGAGAAATATTAAAACAGTCTTCATCTCCAGCCTCCTCTTCACTGTTCCAGGAGTTGAGAAGAGTATAGCCTTGAAGGCGCTGGCATGCATTTCCAAGAATTGAAGAGAGTGATGTTAGATTGAGGATATATTCTTGATCACGTTAGAGATGGTCCTAACATCTGCCTGCCCCCTAGTATCTGGAACCAAATATTTCAACAGATTTAGAAAATGTTTTTCTGGGTTGTTATTTAAAGTTGCAGAAAGTACTAGGAAAAAGTGATAGAGTCAAGGTGACCTGAGTTAGACAAAAACAAAAAGACATTTCTGGTACCATGAGCCATTTCATTTAGAACACTCAGAGGAAATTATTGTTTTACACAAAGACATGCACATGAGAAAATACGATTACTTCTACTGAGGATTAATAAATTTACATTTCTGATATTCTAAAATGAAAATATTGCTGCTTTGACCAAAATGTCCTCGCACACACCTCGTTGAAATATATGGCTTTAATCAAGATACAGTGTGAACACATTACATAAATGGTGTGATCTCTGAGTGATTTTTATATTCATCATGTGTTTGCTCACTAATATTTCATTAGATTAATAATTCCTGAAGTTTGATGCAATTTTTTATTTTTTTTCCGATATGATCGAATTTTATAATGTAATCCTACAGTTTGATGTTATCTTTTATTCCTCTATTAATGTAGTCAGGAAAGTAAATGCAGTGAAGGCAGGGCCTAAATGTTTTATCTGAGTGTTTGAAATTAATGCTATGAGCCACTTCCATACCACTTTATTATCAAACTCCCATCTGCTTGACCTAATATAACAAAACTCATAGTTGTTGTTTAAAGCAAGTGTTTTCTGTTTTACCCCCTTCACACTTGTTCTATCTCTTCTCCTCCCTCTTTATGTTGCTGGCCATCAGCAGGAGGGTCATCAGCAAGCACATAAAGCCTGGACTTGTCCAAGGTTTCTTTCTGGTAAAAGGTAGTTGTTATGTTAGGGAGTGCGTTGAGGACCCAAACGCAGAAGGCAGGATCGATTGTGAACGGGAAGGAGGTTCCCCTTTTATTAAGAACAACACAAACGAGATAATGCAACGAACGAATGGCGCTCCGGATGGGAGGATGAACGGAAACAGAAAACGGACGCAGATTAATCCAGCGTCGGCCCGTGCAGGTTCCTCTGCGGGGAGTTCATTAAAGCCCACGTTCTGGGGAGCGTCGGGGCGATCCTTGGAGAGGACGGTGAAAGCTGATCTGTAAGGAGAAGGCTTCCAGAGTTAGTTGCAATAGTATTCGGGCTTCGTGGTACCACTTTTCCGGATGCAACAATCAGACACCGGTGAACCGGTGGCTGGTCTTTAAATAGGCCTATTGATGGCCGATTCGCCGCAGGTGCGTCTCTCCTCCTCGAGGACCCGGACCACACCGCCCCCTGGTGGAGCGGGTGAGTGTTACAGCGGACCTGTGGAGGACAGATTCCTAACAGTGCCCCCCCTTTAACGGGCGTCTCCTGGCGCCCTGCCCGGCTTCTCCGCGTGGTTCTTGTAGAAGGTGCGCAGGAGGTCCTGGTCCAAGATGAAGCGGCGTGGGACCCAGGACCTCTCCTCTGGTCCTTATCCCTCCCAGTCCACCAGGTACTGCCAGCCACATCCGCGTCGACGGACATCCAGGATGCTCTGCGCCATGAACGCTGGACCCCCTTTGATTCTCCTGGACGGGGGGGGGGGGGGTTTGTGGCGGGGCCAGCTCTGACTCCTGGACCGGTTTCACCCGGGAGACGTGGAAGGTGGGGTGGACTTTAAGGGACGCTGGCAGGCGGAGACGCACCGCGGTGGCGTTGATCATCCGGTCTACCTCGAACGGACCCACGAATCTGGGTGCCAGCTTCCTGCAGTCGACCTGGAGGGGAAGATCTTTTGCCGATAGCCAGACCTTCTGACCTGCCTTATAGTTCGGCGTTGGGGATCTACGGCGGTTTGCCTGTTCTTGGGTCCGGAGGGAGGAGCGCGTCAGCGCGGCGCAGACCTGTCTCCACACTCCTCTGCAGCGGCGCATGTTCGCCCGTACCGATGGCACCGCCACCTCCCTCTCCTGATAGTCGAAAAGGGGGGGCTGGTAGCCCAGCGATGCCATGAACGGGGACACTCCTGAGGCGGCTGACACCAGCGAGTTGTGGGCATACTCCACCCACGGAAGGAAGGAAACCCATGACACTGGATTTCTCGCTGACACACATCGGAGTGCGTTCTCGAGGCTCTGGTTGGTCCTCTCGGATTGTCCGTTTGATTGCGGGTGGTAACCTGAGGATAAACTCACCGATACGCCCAGAGCGGCGCAAAATGATCTCCACACTCGGGAGGTGAACTGTGGCCCCCGGTCCGACACAATATCTCTCGGAATTCCATGCAGACGGAAAACGTGGGAGATTAGGAGAGCCCCCGTCTCCGCTGCCGACGGGAGTTTGTTGAGGGGGACGAAATGTGCCACTTTGGAAAATCGGTCCACAATGGTTAAAACGACGGTGTGTCCGTTGGATGGGGGGAGGGCGGTCACGAAGTCAATCGCGATGTGTGACCATGGGCGGTGGGGAATAGGGAGGGGGTTGAGCAGGCCTGCTGGACGCTGGTGAGATGTCTTTCCCCTGGCGCACGCCGGGCAGGCTGCTATGTAAGTCCGTGTGTCCGGTGTCATGGTCGGCCACCAGAAACGCTGTCGAAGGAGGTGGAGCGTCCGTGCGAGACCCGGGTGGCAGGCGAGTCTGGAGGAGTGCCCCCATTGCAGGACCTCCGAACGAGCTGAGTCAGGGACGAAGAGTCTGTCAGCTGGTGTCTCCGCGGGGCTCGGACTGGCGCGCTGTGCCTCGCGGACTCTCTCCTCCACCTGCCAGACCACAATGCCCACCATGCAGCCCGGAGGAAGGATGGACATAGGACTGGAGTCCGGCGCATCTGCTGCGAATTGGCGTGACAGCGCGTCGGGCTTCACGTTCCGGGAGCCTGGGCGGTACGTAAGCGTGAAGTCGAAGCGACCGAGAAAAAGCGCCCATCGCGCTTGTCGCGAATTCAGCCGCTTAGCGCTGCGCAGGTAGGCGAGATTTCTGTGGTTGGTCCACACCATAAACGGGACTCTTGAGCCTTCCAGCCAGTGACGCCACTCCTGCAGGGCAAGAACCACCGCCAGAAGTTCCCGATTCCCTACGTCATAGTTTACCTCTGCAGGTGAGAGGCGCCGGCTGAAGAAGGCGCAGGGATGGAGCTTCTGGTCCCCGGGATCCCGCTGTGAGAGCACCGCTCCGATGCCCACGTCTGAGGCGTCCACTTCCACCACGAATTGGCGGCTGGGATCTGGGTGAGAGAGAATTGGGGCAGTTGTAAACAGTGTCTTCAATGTGATAAAGGCCGCCTCCGCCTCGTCGGACCATTGGAATAGTCTGGCCGTGGATGTGAGGCGAGTGAGTGGGGCTGCCACTTTACTGTAGTCTCGAATGAAGCGTCGGTAAAAATTTGCGAACCCCAGGAACCGTTGGAGGTGTCTCCGGGAAGAAGGAGTAGGCCACTCCGCTACTGCCGCGACTTTGGCAGGATCCGGAACGAGCTGTCCGGGTCGTATCACGAATCCCAGGAAGGTGACTTCTGTGGTGTGGAACTCGCATTTCTCGGGCTTCACGAACAGCTGGTTCTCCAGCAGGCGTTGTAAAACAAGTCATACCTGCTGAATATGTCTCTCCTTTGTCTCAGAAAAGATCAAAATATCGTCTAGGTAAACGAAGAGGAACTGGTTCAGCATGTCGCGCAATACGTCGTTTACCAGAGCTTGAAACACCGCCGGCGCGTTCGTGAGCCCGAAAGGCATGACTCGGTACTCGAAATGTCCGAGGGGAGTTTTAAAAGCGGTCTTCCATTCATCGCCCTCGCGGATGCGTACTAAATGGTATGCATTACGTAGGTCCAGTTTAGTGAAAAATCTGGCCTTGTGGAGAGGGGCGAACGCCGCATCAATGAGGGGGAGCGGGTATTTATTCTTGACCGTGATGTCATTGAGCGCTCGATAATCGATACACGGACGTAGGGAACCGTCTTTCTTCTTAACAAAGAAGAACCCCGCGCCCACCGGGGAAGATGATGGACGTATGATTCCGGACGCCAGTGACTCACTGATATAAGTTTCCATCGCTTCCTGCTCCGGTCCTGACAGGTTGAAGAGTCGACTGGTGGGGAGGGGTGCTCCCGGTAGTAGGTCTATTGCGCAATCATACGGGCGGTGGGGGGGGAGTGATAGTGCCCGTAGTTTGCTAAAAACCTGTCGGAGATCGTGGTACTCCGGTGGGACTCCCGAGAGGTCCGGCGGGTGACCGTTTGGAGCGGGGCCATGCTGGGTGGGTGGTACGGCGGAGCGGAGACAGTGGGCGTGGCAGGCTACGCTCCAGCCTGTGATGGAGCCGGCCGCCCAGTCCAGCTGCGGGTTGTGGCGCGCCAGCCAAGGGGAGCCCAGAACCGCGGGCGTTGCAGATGAGGGGATGAGGAGAAAGCGGATTCGTTCCCGATGGTTTCCCGAGACGACCAGGGTGAGTAGCTTGGTCCGGTGGGTGGCCTGCGCCACTGGTTGCCCGTCCAGGTTGAGAATAAGCCTGGGCTTGGGGAGTTTCTCCAGCGGGATTCGAGCCTCTCTGGCCCGTCTCTCGTCCACGAAACTCTCATCTGCGCCGGAGTCCACCAGGAAGGGCAGGGAGAGGGTTTTCTGGTCCCATTGCAGGGTCCCCGGTAGGATCAGACGGGGAGGGGAGGGTTCGCAGGAGGAGTTTGCGCTCACCAGTGCTCCTGCGTGCGCTGGTGAGCTTACTCTTTTGGGTGGGAGGGACGCGACGTGCAGGAGGAGGTGAAATGGTCTACCTCTCCGCAGTGCCGGCAGACCATGGGGTCCAGGCGTCTTCTTTTTCTCTCTGCCGCCGTGACTCGAGCCCGTCCCACCTGCATGGGATCCTCCCCTGCTGGGGTAGGAGCGGCCGCCACAGGGGCTGTGGGCTGGGTGAGGGATGAGAGGAACGGGCGGGGAGGGACGGGGGTGGGGAGGAAGCCGGCTGTCGGCTCCCGGCGCTGTTCTCTCATATAACTATCCAGGTCGGTGGCGAGGGTGATGAGTGCATCCAAATCCTTCGGACGCGCCTGAAGGGCCATCGCGTCCCGGAGACGGCGATTCAGGCATGAGAGGCGGTTCGTTCCACCCTGCCTCCACTGCCAGGGTCCAGAACTCGACTGCGTACTCAACCACCGAGCGGGGCCCCTGATAAAGGCTCAGGAGGCGGTCGGTAGCGTCGCTCGTATAGTTGGGTCGATGATGCCCTTCAACTTGGTCTCGAGCTCGTCATATGACAGGTTCAGCAGTCGCCGACGCGCGTTCATCGCCTGGGCCCACGCCAGTGCTCTGCCTCGCAACAGTCCGACCACATAATTTACTCGTGCAACGTCAGAGGTGAAGGATTGCGGTCGCTGTCGGAAAACTAGGTGGCACTGGAGCAGGAAACCCCGGCACTTACCCAGGTCCCCCTCGAAGGGTTCCGGGTCGCAGACGTGGGAGTCCTTGGCTGGGGAAGGGGGGGAGGAAGCCGCGTCGCGGGAGGCGACCATGTTAGCCAGGGAGGAAACCTGAGTCGACAGGTTAGCGACCTGTTGTGCCAGCTCCGAGACCGTTTGCGCTGAGGACTCTGACAGGGCCCGGATGACGTGACCGTGTTCACTGATCACGCTGCTCTGGCCCGCCAGCGCCTGTTGTGCCTTCGCTGGGTCCATTCTGGTCTGATTGTTCTGTTATGTTAGGGAGTGCGTTGAGGACCTAAAAGCAGAAGGCAGGATCGATTGTGAACGGGAAGGAGGTTCCCCTTTTATTAAGAACAACACAAACGAGATAATGCAACGAACGAATGGCGCTCCGGATGGGAGGATGAACGGAAACAGAAAATGGACGCAGATTAATCCAGCGTCGGCCCGTGCAGGTTCCTCTGCGGGGAGTTCATTAAAGCCCACGTTCTCCTGGGGAGCGTCGGGGGGATCCTTGGAGAGGACGGTGAAAGCTGATCTGTAAGGAGAAGGCTTCCAGAGTTAGTTGCAATAGTATTCGGGCTTCGTGGTACCACTTTTCCGGACGCAACAATCAGACACCGGTGAACCGGTGGCTGGTCTTTAAATAGGCCTATTGATGGCCGATTCGCCGCAGGTGCGTCTCTCCTCCTCGGGGACCCGGACCACACCGCCCCCTGGTGGAGCGGGTGAGTTTTACAGCGGACCTGTGGAGGACAGATTCCTAACAGTAGTTTCTCGTTGCCACGGTTGCTCGTTCAGCGGTCAGGGTCAGTAGTTCCTGTAAAGCGCCTACAGACAGTCTTGACTGTAACAGTTAGTGATGTGCGGTGAGGTTCGTGGCTGGTGAGGCACTGACGTCATCACAGTCAGATTTACAAACATATCAACTCTACACACTATCTTTTCTAATATTTGATTGGCAGCAGTAAACAGGTTGTTTACGGCAGTAAACATGTTTAAGGTCTCATCTCATATCAGCATTCTTTACACATACAAACTGTAGCACAAAAAAAACACATTTAATAAAAAAAACTTTTTTTTTTTTTTACATTTACTTATAAATAAAGTCCATCCACCGCTGCTTTCATTGTCTTCTTTTAGTTTTAAAAGTTTTTAGATATGTAATTCTTTATTTTGAAAGTAAGGCCAGGTGAATGGAAAAAATGAATGACTTCACTTCTTGCTAACTCTTAATTGACCGCAGTATAGCAGCGTGTTGTCACTCACTCTGCAGCCGATGAATCATAACAAGAATCCTAGGGATCAAGAATACCCCCTAGTATGAAGCACGAGCACTGTGTGCCTAACCTGGTGCCTTTTTCAGCTGTTTAATGATCACTCAGCACAAGAAACGCATTCCACACATAATTGTTAAGAAAAACGCTACATTATATATTATATACATCAGCTAAACTATGAAAATTTACTTCATATTGCGAGAGACAGCGATACTGTTTCACTACAGCATGTAAGGCACAGTCAGCCGAGTGATTGCGCAATCCACGGTGAGGCACAGCTGGCTCACGGTAAATGTGAAAATTCTGCACTTTTAATAACAAATGATCTAAAACTGGCGAAGATAAGTGGTAAATAGATACAAATCACCAAATAAATACAACCACTTTTTTGTTTTTTCATTTTCATTGTTTTTCTTTTCATGATGACAGGTGAGGCCATGCCTCATCATTTTTCCATCTTGTTGAAGTTGTAGCTTACAAGCAGAGACACTAATATCACACTCCCTGGAAAACTTTTGCCTCTGTGGGAATCACACCTACAGTTAACTGAATAGAGACAACCAGGAGTTTCTTCTTTGCTCAGCAGCGCAAAGGACAATGTCAGCGGCGAAACAATTGTATTTACAACTGAAACACAATGTGCTACTGTGCACATTCTGAGAAAATAGGCCTTTAAAAGCCCATCTTACATGAATCAGACCTACACCTCCAGGGGTGGGAAAGAGAAACCAGATGGGACTTGATGGGCTGAAGCATTTAGGTCCAAAAGAAACAGGGTCATTTGTGAGGATGTTACTCTCTGGTGTGGAAAAGTGGTAGTTGAAAAACGAGCCTCTGTATGGTATTGATTACCCATCATTCCTTTGACACTGCTACTGCCATTGTTACTTTGTTACAGAGGGAAGGTATAAATTGGAGAAAATTAGAGCATCCTGAAAAACACAGGTCCTCAGACACAAAATCTTGTACTAAGATTAATTTATTTGGCTGTTTGTAATAAATAACTGTTACTAATGTTTTTTTTTTTTTCTTTGTTTTCTTGCATTGGAAGAAAGCGTGTCATGGAGGCTTTTTTGAGTCAAACATATAATCAATGATTATAATCAGTTATAATCGTTTATTTTATTATTATGCTGTTGATAATAAATCAAAAGGAATTGATGATAATACTAAGATGAAGGCTTGTCAGAGATTAAAACTCCAAACAATAATGCATGTGTTACAAATAGAATCGTTGTCATAGGTTACTTTTCACCAGCATGTTTGCATTTTAGATATTTGCAGCGTGTTGTGAGATTTTTAAATTGAATTAAATGTTGCACTCCAAAACCCTTTAGCACCACTCAGCCTCCATGCAGTCTGAAGGATAAAACATCCACAACAGTGTATGCTGTACTTGTGAACCATGTAACATCTGAAAAATGTCAATTTTTGACAATTTTGGAAATAACTCCGTATTAAACTGACATTCTTAATAATGTTGAGCTTGCTTTTCTGACTTACTACATAAGTCATGGACGGTGTCACTGATCACTGAAAAGCTCAACTTGATAACTTCGATGTCTAAAGTCTAAAATACAGTGCATCCGGAAAATATTCATAGCGCTTCACTTTTTCCACATTTTTTTATGTTACAGCCTTATTCCAAAATGGATTAAATTATTTAATTTCCTCAAAATTCTACACACAATAATTCCATAATGACAATGTGAAAAAGATTTTGAAATTGTTGCAAATTAAAATGCAAACTCAAAAATCACATGTACATGTAAGTATTCATAGCCTTTGCCGTAATTTAAATTGAGCTCAGGCACATTCTGTTTCCACTGATCATTCTTAAAATGTTTCAGCTAATGAGTCACCTGTAAATTCAGTTGATTAACATGATTTGAAAAAGGCATATACCTGTTCATATGTCCCAGGCTGACAGTGCATGTCAAAGCACAAACCAAGCATGAAGACAAAGGAATTGTCTGTAGACCTCTGAGATAGGATTGTCTCGAGGCACAAGGCTGGGGAAGGTTACAGAAAAATTTCCTGCTGCTCTGAAAGTTCCAATGAGGACAGTGGCCTCCATCATCTGTGTAAGGAAGATGTTTGAACCACCAGGACTCTTTCCGAACTGGCCGCCATCCACGCTTGAGTGATCGGGGAGAAGGGCCTTAGTCAGGGAGGCAGGATCAATAACCCGATGGTCACTCTCTGTCTGAGCCCAGCGCTTCCCCTTCTTCTTTTGAAGAGAGGGAGAACCTTACAGAAGGACAACCATCTGTGCAGCAATCCACCAATCAGGCCTGTATATAGAGTGGCCAGACGGAAGCCACTCCCTTAGTAAAGGGCACATAGCAGCCCGCCTGGAATTTGGCTAAAAGCAGATCTGAAGGGACTCTCAGACCATAAGAAATAAAATTCCTGGTCTGATGAGACTAAATTGAACTTCTTGGAGTGAATGCCAGGCGACACGCTTGAGAAAAACCAGGCACCGCTCATCAGTTGTACCATCCCTACAGTGAAGCATGTGTGGCATCATGCTGTGGGGATGTTTTTCAGCAGCAGGAACTGGAAGATCTAGTCAGGATAGAGGGAAAGATGAATGCAGCAATGTACAGAGACATCCGAATGAAACCTGCTTCAGATACTTTTGATCTTCAGATCACTACTGGTTCATTTTCCAGCAGGACAATGACCTAAAGTACACTGCCAAAATATCAATGGAGTGGTTTGCCAACAACTCTGTGAATGTCCTTGAGTGGTCCAGCCAGAGCCCAGACCTAAATCTTATTAAACATCTCTGGAGAGATCTGAAATGATCACTGCACCTGTCAGCTCCCATCCAACCTGATAGAGCTTGAGAGGTACTGCAAAGAGGAATGGGCAAAATTCTGAAGATTCAGTAAAGCAAACTCAGGCATCATATCTAAAAAGACTTGAGGCTGTAATTGCTCAAGGTGCATCAACAAAGTTTTGAGCAAAGGCTACATACTTATGTACATGTGGGATTTTTGAGGTTTTTATTTTTAATAAATTTAGTAACACCTCAAAAAAATCTTTTTCACATTGTATTATGGGGTATTGTGTAGAATTTGAGGAAATAAAAGAATTTAATCCATTTTGGAATAAGGCTGTAACATAAAAAAATGTGGAAAAAGTGAAGCGCTATGAATACTTTCCGGATGCACTGTAGCCTAAAAATTTCCTGCCTTCTATGCAAAAACCATTAAATGGATTAATCTTAGAATCTTTCTGGTCCATTCTGATTCACGCTTTCATTTTGGACCGTCTGCTTTGCTACACTGATGATTCCATTGGATGTAAATTTGATAAAGAAGAATCTTTCCTCTTGTGGCTATTCAGTTGTTAGGGTTAGTACTGTTTTTACATGTGATGAGGACATGACTGACTGTTTGGTGACCTTATAGATCAGAGGTGGGCTATTATTTAGCTTGAAGGGCCACGTTGTGTTTTAGATCTTGATGAAGGGGCCGGCCAGGTGGTGCAGGAAACTAACCCCCAAATGAGGATCAGAGGTTAACTAAAAATCTTGCTTGATGGACTATTGACTGAGAAAATATTTTGAAGAGCCTGTAAATTGGTCCAACTAGAGATGGATGGTGAAGTTCCAAATGATATATATAATATAACAGTGGCCCCACCTTCTTGACAGGACACGTTAGCATGCTAGGTGAAGGGTGGGGGGGGGTCTGAACCTTTTTCTAGCCAATTAAGCTGACAACCTTCTTAATTTGGCTTTTGGAGAAACTATTGTGAAGGCTCTGCGGGCCGGATTAAATAGTTCACCGGGCCCCATGTGGCCCCCGGGCCTTAGTTTGCCCACCTCTGTTATAGATGGTGGCCAACTCTCCCCTGGTTCCATTTCCTCCTGAAAAGACCATTTCTTCTTCCTGGCACTCATTTTGACCTGTTTGTCCTTGGTCATACAGGCCGTTTTGACCTGTTTCTGGAGTCTTGGGGACTTTGAGCTCAACAACATTGCATTAAGTTGTTTCCTTTCTTGTAATTTTCCAGGTATTATCTATTTCTTGTTGCTTATCTTCCTATACCCTAAGATTTGGTTGCTGCATCCTCATGCGTATTCGTGATCACATTCCACTTGGTGTTAACTGGGGGTATCATCCTTTGTTATATGGGCAAGTCCTTGAAAGTGACTCCTCTCCTCTGCCACAAACTGCTTTTTCTGACTTGGACAGTCGAGTCTGGTGGTGTTGAGTTGTTTTCTTTGCTGACTCTATTTCTTAATTTTGCAAAGTTTCAGCTTCACTGTAGCTGTTATTAAATGGTGGTCACAAGCATCTTTGAGTAACCACCACGATTTAACATTGACGATGATATGGTCGATCTGGTTGAATGATCTACCACATGGTGGAGTGACTTGTGGTGGAAGCTGATACACAGTTGTTATTCCAACCTATTTTTGGCCTCTACTTCAATACCTGCCCGGAACAGCAGAGCCCATCGGGCGTTGGACACCCAGCCGATATTAAGCGCCATCGAGACACACAATCCTCAGACACACTATTTTACTCTGCAACTTTGCGTATCTGTTGTTTCTGTCGGAAAGTTGAAAAAAATAAATGCAAAGTCCAGAGGAGGCCGAACAACAGGTCGTCGGCACTGCCCATGTGCAGTGCATGGTCTGAGTTTCTGCTCCATCCTCTCCTCCATCACTCACACCTGCAGGCAACATTCCTCACTGACACAGTCACCTACCCAGAAGCCCTCATGCCATTGTGCATGTTCTTCCAGGTGCCCTCCTCAGCCACCTGCATTGCCATCTTACCCCTGCCATCCCTCACACAGACAACACCTGCTCTCACTCGGCAGCATTCACCTGCTCATACATCTACCTCTGGGAACCTGGGAACCTCTGGGAACATGTTTGCACACACTTAACCACCCCTCCATAAACTATACCCCTCCAGGTAGACGTGGAGAAGTATCTCTGGTTGTCTCTTTGGCCACAAGCTGGTTTGACTTTCATTACTGGTTTTATACACGTTTTATACACTACTGGAGCTAGAATTATCAGGCTCCATAGCTTTTAAATATAGGAAGAAACAGTCAAAATCCCATTGACACCTGGAGAACATGCAAGTTCTTGATTTGAAAATGAAACCTGAAACCAAAACTTTATTGATTTGAGGTGGTAGTTTTAAACACTGCGCTGCCGTTGTGCCCATGAAACAAAATGCAAGGCTTTGAACATTTAGAATGGAGCTACAGGCGATAACATTTAAAAACATTTTAAATTCTGGTGGTTCTTCCTGGGCTAATAAAAAATAAGTACAAATTTAATCAACTGTAGCAAAATGCTATTAGTAAAATTATTGTGTCAGGGTGAATGAGTACCCTTTATGGGGGGAAAAAAGTAAAAATAAAATCACAAATGCCACAACAAAAAACAAAAAAACAATATAAAAGTATTCTATAGGGAAATATGACTTTAAAAATCCAAAAGTTGTCCTTTAATCTTGCTTGGGTGCAGTTTTTTTGCATGCATTTCCGCAAAAAAACTTTTATTTTAGCAGACATGACCGGAAGTCTTGCTTTTATTTCGTAATGCTTAACGCCAGTCCCTCACTATGAAGAGAATTTTCGATTAGGAGGTTCGCCACCTGGCGATGCGAGTTCTTGAGTTGTGAGGCATCTTTGGGTAGTAGTCGGATACCAATACCCACATTTATCGCCGGTTAATTGCGCGTGTATTCTTTTGTGCGTGTTTCGCTCTTTCCCTCCCCCTCCAGGACTTCAGTGACAAGATCATGAATGACTGATGCTGCGAACGGGATATTCACTCACTGAAACTGCGCCGGATGGATGGATGTACAGTAACGGCTCAGTGCGCACTGGGATAACACAGTCAACTGCACCGGTGTTTTGTTAAGCTCTTTTTGTTGTTGATCTTTTATTATATTTTTTTTAATCTGCTTTGGAATTGTTTAATTTACTGTTGGGGACGCCGAACATTAATCTACAATTCTTTGATTACCTGCGATGTGTCTGGTGTGGAAAATACCTGGTGGAAAGTGTTCAAAGGCATCCAGTCGAGGAGGACAGGACAAGCGCAACTGATAATTCCGTTGCGAATTCATTTTACCTCTAAAGTCTGTTCGTAATGTGCGTGGAATGAAAACAGCGGAACGGAGGATGGATATATTTTGGGATTTACTGATCGTTCTTCATGCTAATTTTATTTTCAGCATATCAGGTGAGTAATGGGCGCGATCGCAGTCGTTTATCCGACTTTTTATTCATTAATACGTGGAGAAAAAAATATTTTTGTGGAAATTGTTTCGACTGATGCGCGTTTGTGTGGAAAGGATGGTCGCGATTCATTCACAAGAACAAGTACTTATTGTTGCAGTTGGTCTAAGAAACGCAGCAGTTTGTGAAAGAGTCTGTCGCCAAATTGCACAACTCTCAGTGACGTAATAGTGGTCGCAACAAGCCTCTGTACTCCAAAATAATAATTATTTTTTAAAAAAATCTACCCGGAGTTGTTTTTAGGTGAAGCATTTGTGTGCACCGACGGTGTAATGCATGAGTGTGCGCTGCGCAAGCAGATAAGTCCCAGCCGACGTCTCATTTAAATGGTTGAATGCATTCACTCACATTACACGCACCTTTGTGGCACAATTACGCATCCTGTGTGCGTTACATGGTATTTTATTTATTTATTTATTTAGTGTGCGCCTGCGGTTTTTTTGAAAGTTGTGTCGTAATTAAGTACGCCCACTGCCGCATTGATGTTTGCAGTCTTAAAGTTAGAGTTTACGATCTCGTCATCTTTAAACTGTCCTAATTACCTCAAACACGTTTCTCCTCTTTTCAGCGTGACAAGCCCGGTTCTGCAGACACGCCCTGTCTTTAATTGGATTGAGACCAGTAGATGTGCTCAGTTTTATGACCGTTCTATTCGACCTAAATATCTGAACTGCGTGTTTATTTTTGCTGCCCAAAGTTAATCACATTTGTAATCACAAATGTATATTTAATACTATATTATTAATACACACACAAAGTATACATTTAGAAAAATGAGTTACTAAACTCTGCTGTCTTAATGGTTGGCATCTTATACAGAGGGGTTTGCTAAAGTCAAGGTCATGGAACAAGTGTGTGTGTGTTCTTATACTTGCTACATACTAATTATTTTCAAAGTGAGGACATTTTAGCTAGTCCCCAGCTTCAAAGGCCTGTTTGAGCATTAAGACTTGGTTTAAAGGTTGAGGTTAGAAATAGGTTTAGGTTAGGGTTAGGGTTGGGCTTAGGGGATTAGCTAGGATGGTTAGGGTTCAGGTAAAGGGTTGGGTAATACATAATACATTATGCCTATGAAAATTCTCATAAAAGTAGAAGTACTAGGATATGGTGTGTGTGCGCGTGTGTGTGTGTGTGTGCGTGTGTGTGTGACAGAGAGAGAGAGAGAGCGCGTGAGAGAGAGGGAGATATGATGCCTTAAACTGAGTACAGAAAACCATATAAAGTCGATAGTGTGGGTCACCTCATTGCAGTATTCCACAGCACTGTTGTCTAATCAACAGTTTCCATCTAATTCCCAGGAAGCTGCACCTTGCCACACTAACGTTGACCTGCAGTTCAGAGCATTACTCTAGATTTTAAAGAATATCCTTTCATCGAGGTCCAGGCCCACAGGAAATCCTGCCCTGTTTTTGTCAAAGATTGTGATGTTAAACTCATCATGTAAACTCATGATGTTAAATTTCCCTGATAACAGGGAAGAAGGTTGAACTGGAGTCTTTGTACAACCGTCTTCATTTTATCTGAAGCTTTTAAGGAACCAATGGAGCAAATGCTGACCTCTTTCCTCCTACAATTTTAAAGAAAATGCCAATCAAAGTGCCACCAAGATAGGCGTTATTCTGACATTAAACTTGGAACTAGAGCCAAATAAGTGTTTTGTTCAGAATTTAAGAGTTGAAAGGCAGTTTCTCCACTAGTTCTTCAGGATAACTTTAGCATTAGCAGGACCACACAACAATGGCTGTGGTCCTTGTGAATGGTGTCACACACACACACACAGCTGCAGAAAGTAATCTGGTTGAATTATCCAATTAAAGTGCAACATCAGTTTTTAAGATGATTCAGTAATGGTCATTAAAGTTTTAACAAAAACATTTTTAATGAAAATAGAAAACAGTGCAAGAAAGATGTACTCCAGAATGACCTGCATCACAGATTGAATAGGCAACAGAATGAATGTGCTTCCGTGTACTTCTGTTCCCGGTCATCTGCCATCACGTACCTTCAAAAGGGGGGGTTTGGGGTTAGGGCAGAGACCATATGAGCCATACAGGCTCTTCAAAATATTTTCTCAGTCAGTAGTACATCAAGCACAATTTTTAGTTAACCTCCGATCCTCATTTGGGGGGTTAGTTTCCCACACCATCTGGCCAGCCCGTTCTTCAAGATCTAAAACCAATTTGGCCCTACAGGTAAAATAATTGCCCACCTCTGGGTTAGGGTTAGTCAAACTCCATAATTCTGCAGGAGTGATAATAAAATCAAAAATCAACCTCAAACAGGGACAATTAGCTTGCACAGTTGAGCCCAGATAGTGGATTTCAGTGTCTTCTCGGTTTTTGAGGCTGTAATCTGTGATGTAATTAAAAGGCAAAAGCTTGGCCCGACTCCATTGCCGGGGAACGCGAGCATCCCTCTGTGGGTGCGCTGACAGCGCCCTGAGGCGGATTTCTAAAGAGGAGCTGCACTCGTTACTCCAAAGCTGTCATTGTCAAGTTTGACACTGTGACACTGCTGTCAGACAAAACTGACACGCATGGATATAACTGTAAGCACCGGGAGCTTTTTTTAAAATTCATTTTCCAAGATGCTACAATGAAGTAAACCATTTAAAGTGGATAATACAGGTTACATGCATGTGAAATTATATTTAGCTGTCTGAGCTCATCAGTCACTAAAGTTGTCAAAAGAAAAGCAGAGAAGAAGCAGAAGCCCTGAACAGTGACATTAATGAGAGGGGAACAGGCCCCAGCCAATGGCTAACTGAGATCCCGCTTAGAGCGAGGAAGAAGACACCTTCGGCATTCACCTTGTGTAGGATGAAGAGAAGAAGGCAACTCCTCGAGATTCATTTGGAAACGCGAGGGTAACAGCGTACGGATCAGAAAATCCGGGAGCTCTTGTATCTCACGGAGAAGCATCCACCCCCCTTCCGGCCACACACACCTTCTCTCACGGACAAAAGGAAGGATTGTGTGCAAAGCAGAAAGAGGATAGGTGCCTCAATAGCGTGTGAGAGCATTGCTATCTCCAAAACGCAGGTCATTTCCCCCCCCACGCCGAACCTGGAAGTACGCTCAAACGTGCGGGTTTACTTGAACTTGAAATAATCGTACCTCAAACAGACAGCTTGGAGTAGCTCACGGAATACATAATTTATACGCCTGTTCTCATCTACATACACACCCTGTTCAGGTGGTCATCCGTTTATCCTGCCAATAGAAACCTCATCATTTTCCCTGCCTGTCGGTGCCACTTCAGCCTTGCGTGATTAATGGTCTTTGAAACATATACCCTAATTCTGAACCAGCTTCCGTCGACAACCTCCAGCTGTGGGTTTCATATAGTTTGCACATTATCGTCACTTCCCAACATCTGTTCCACAGATATGAAATATATGAATGAGGAAACTCTATATCCTCACAGTTCTGTAAAAACAACAAAATCACTTAAGTCAATTTTTTCCATATTGTACCAAAATTTCATATTTGTACTTACTTTTCAACTGGCCCTGACCTCGGCTGTTGTGTTGGAGGCAGAAATGTGCCCTTCAGAGGTCCCAAACCAGTACCGTGGGAAGTAGGGGTTCTGGGGGTGTTGCAGCACCCCCTGCTGGTGGCAGTTCAGCAATCCAAAAATGTATTTACAAAAATAAATACATGAAATAAAGTGGAAAAACATGCTAAAAGTAAAGCGGAAACCTTAATCACTATAAATGGTCTGCCGCAGCAGAACAACACTCATGGCGGGGTGAGTTTTCTTAAGCAGTGGACTTTATTGTAGAAAAACTAAGAAGGAGATTTGACCAAGATGGCATGAAAACAGCCAGGGAGCCTCTTAGGGAGAAGGTAGTCATCATGGCAGACAAAAAGTAACAAACAGTGAATGTGGATTCTCTGCACCTTTCCCTGCACTTGACAGAGACCAACTGGAAACGCAGCTAAAAATGTTTGGAGACACCTCGGCAACTCTCCCGGCAACACCGTACAAGACACAGCCGCAAAGACATCTAAGCTCCATCCACAAATGAAGGCTCAATTTCAAAGAAGTTGAAAGCCTCATCAAACTATCACGTCTCCCTATCTCAGCTGCATCATCGGAGAGAACGTTGTGCACTCTTCATTGCCTGAAGACATGGTAATGCACAGCTGTGATGTAAAAAAGACTGATGCACCTTGCTCTCATACATGTTCATGGAGATGTTTTGGACAGTCTGGACATTGGCAGCCTAATGAGGAGCTTCATCAGTACCAACCCAGAGAGGAAGGCCATATTTGGAGTTGTGTGAGGCCCCTAAGCCATTTCCTTTTCTAATGCTGCGCAGCGTGGTACACGGCGACTTCTGCACCACCGTTACATGGAGAGCAGCTATTACAAATAGTTTACCGTTGGTAAGGTGATCAGCACCATGGAAAGATTTACAGACACATGTTTGTTCTAGTTCCATTATGTATATCTCTTTGTTGGTAAGTAAAGTTTTTTGCAACTTAATGATTGTACAAGTATTTTTAAACCATTATTATCAATGCAAGGCGTTGCGAGCGCAGCGCAGATTTTTTTTCTCAGCCCCCCCGAGGAGAATATGTTCCCAAGCTATGTCCCGAGCTCTCATTCCTCAACGTCAATGTACTGTCAGTGTTTTTGTCTGTCTGTGTCTGTGTGTGTGTGTGTTTGTGTGTGTGTGTGTGTGTGTGTCAGTTCTGGTCATTTAAAGCCTTTTACCTTCTAGAAGTTCCTGCAGTTCCTTTTATGATCTTGAAAGCCTTCCTGAACTGATTCCTCCTCATCCACGACCTCTAGTTTTTGGTTAATGTCCGTGTTGGGCCGTATTTCCTCCACTTGAACATAACAGTCTTTGCTGTGTTCCATGGCATAGCTATCCTTCCGAAGCTCTCTGTGGCCCACAGCCAACATCGCTTTATTATTCATATATTTTCCCAAAAAAAGGTTTTTAGTTTGTCGTTGGTGGTAAAATCTGGTCACGCTTGGTCTCTATTTTATGTTAAAAGATCAAGGTCTCTCAACAGGCCTTGAAATCTGCTGTCTAGGATGTAAGAAAATGCACCTCTTCTACATTAATGCTCAATGTCACTTGTATTCATTACTCAGCTGAAATATTTTAATATTTCTGTCGGCTCAAGCACCCGAAGACTTTTAAAACTGAATTACATCTGCAGGTTCAACTGTTACAGTTGAAGAGATCCACGTGCCTCATCCTAGATCTTCATGACCTCACAGTTATCAATGCGCAATTCCCACAAGCAGAATTTATATAATTTAAAAAATGACTTCTAAATCCTTTCTGGGTCTATAAAAGGTGATCTCAATTCCTGGATGCTTACAGATGAATGGCGCCCATCACAATATGGAAACACACTTCTGGAACATTTTTTTTATTTCTTGGGGGTTGTTTCGGCTAAAAGTCTGTGGTATGTCCAGTAGATGAAGATGCCGGTGTTTGAGGGTTCCAGTTGCTGTTCCCTAAATTCGACACTCAGTCAACTTTGTTTCTATGTCCTGTGTATCCAATCTGTAGATTCAACTTATTTCAGAAACTTTCGGGGTTTAACCCATCAGAAGCCGTGGTGACACAAGCAAACACTTCAGGTGCCTACTGTGGTAATAAGACAATCATGTGACTGGATAGGAAGTGACTCCCATCTTATGACAGCATCTGTATACAAAAGTGAAGGAAGAAACTAATTTCAAAAAGATTCTTTTTCAGAGTTTTTATTTCAAATCTTATATTACCTTATTACATCATTAAAGTTATAGAAAATTATTTCCCAGTCAGCACCACTGTATATGTAATAACATGGATCTTAAACACTAATGTTATTAAAAAAACAAAAAAACAAAACAAAACAAAAAAAAACTTTATAAGTGTATCCTATGTTTTCCACTTAGTCTTTGATATGATGTCCAGGATTTTCTTTTAAGAGAAAATGAGTCTGGCTTATGGGTTAATGAATACAACATCGGCCATATGATGTAGAAATCCTTTTTCTGAACTTTTTCTGTTATTGTTGCTGGTAAAATGTATAAAATGCTGGAGGGTAATAAAATCACGATGTGTCAATCTGTCCAGTTAGGTGCCATTTTTGTCAGCATCTACAGGAACCAGGGTTCAGTTATACACTAAACCAGGCACTTTTGTGCATGAGGTGGGAATAAATGTGAGATTTGATCACAGCGCCCGTTGACCTTTGTATAAAAACGCTTAACCACGGATCACTTGTTTTATGTCGTATGCTTGTTTCGTAAATGGGATCTATAAAAATTGTTCGGGCTGCTTCCTGCTGTAGCTTTTTTTAATCCAAAAAAAAAAAATAAATTTGCTCTAAGCTGTGCATTGCTCTAAGCAAGCATCGCAAAGAAAGCCAAACAAATTAAGAGGCTGTGGAGAGATTACTTTTAAAACTCACACCGTCGGCATCGTCTCAATTGTTTAATCAGTTGAGTTTTTACTTGAGAAATGATTTTGTAAACTCCAATAATTGATTGCCCACTATTGAAACTCCTTAAATGCAAAGCTGATCAAACTAATGTTAAGGCCGATTATGATTTTTAAATCATACTGCCTGAATAACGAATTTTGGTATAGATGCTTGATTAAACTCTCTTTTTAGTGACAACAATATTTATTTTCTTGCAAATGCATTCCTGATAGGAGTCAGTCATTGTGGACGTTGTAGCCTTCTGAACAAATGGTTTTGATGAAGTTTCAATTATACACGCTATTATAAGCAATTTCTGAAGCAAAACTTCCTGTTGCAGTACTTAATTAGCAGATATTCAAAACGTGCAGTATAATGCTGTAATAATGCAGATTTAATTTCTATCAGGTCTCCAGAGGAAAGCTCCTGCATAATGACTGTGCTCCCACAGTGTTGATTTATAAAATAACTGTGAGGTTTTTTTTTGTTTTGTTTTGTTTTTTCACCGAAAAGCAAAAATAGCTACTGTTCTGTAGCGTTTGGAGTCACTGTACAGTTTCCTTTTCATCCCCTCTTTACCTGCGGTTTACCTACTTTTCTTTCTCACCTGAGCAGTTAAAATAGGCCCTCTCGTCATGGCATTAAACTGATAAAGATGTGGTTTTGCCCAAAAACAAAAAGGTGGGGGAAAAAAAAGGACAATTGCTTCCAGGGAAGAGAGAGATGCATATTCTCCTGCTGAACTTTGTTTTATCAGCAAATGTGACTAGCAGGGATGAACCACAAAGCAAACATGTGGACTCCCCGGGAGCTTAGGAATTTAAGCAGAATGCTGAAATCACGGATAAGGCCCTTCGCTGCATTTGCGATAATAACATGCAACTCCACCGGGCAGCCATATGCCATTAAGCAAATAAGCGTGTTACCAATGACGACTGCAGACATGACAGATCTTTCACTGCAGACCGCAGCGGCTTGTGACATCTGCAGCGGTTTTGCTTAAATAATGTTTAGCCCTTGCACTAACTGACTTTTAGAGGTGAATATGTCCTGTAACCTTCCATAACTATATTTAGTGCTATTCTGCTCTCTGGTTCCCTGACTTTGATCACATGAATGGGAAGAACAGGGAGGAACATTTTTGACATTCGGTATGTAGCTGATGAAGTTAAACACTATCCTTATCACATGGGTGGTTTTGGAGGAACATTAAAGAGTCCACTAAGCACTGTGTGCCAGAATTTTAAGTGATGACAATTCAATAGTCAGTTCAGGGAGACTCCCAGAGGAAGGGACCACCTGAAGGAGAATGTTTGTTGAATGTTTTTACCTCCACAGTTTTTTTTGACAACTTTAGTGACTTTTTCTGGCAGTTTTTTTTTGTTTGTTTGTTTTGTTTTGTTTTGGTTTTTTTTGACAAGCAACAGACCTAAAAATTCATGCCTGCTCTACGGCACACAATCAAAATGCCCCAATTTACTCTGCGCACACACACACACACACACACACACACACACACACACACACACACACACACACACACAAACCCTGTTATGGGCACCAAATCTCTAGATGCTAATCTGATAATCCTGTGCAGATGTGTGTCCTGGCGCAGGAATAGTAACAGAGTGTGTGACAGAAATATAGCTGGAGTGTGTTCAACGAAAAGCAGGTGACGCGTAACACAAACAGTTGAATTGGGTTCTTTTTTTCCCTTGTCATGTTGTGACAACGTGTTTTCTTATTGCTCGGTTTTATTTGGTCCACAGATATTTTGGATTTTTTTTTCCCCATAAAATGATTGCTTTACCTCTGTTTACCATCTTAAGCTAGCACAAGGGGCGACCATAAATCACCCCATCCTGCCTAGTCGTTATGCACACATTGACTTGAAATGCAGAATGCTGCAGCTGAAGAACAACAACAGCTGCACATATTACCAATATTGGTAAAGATAAGAAATAATACAAATAAAGTATCTATTTTAATTCACATACACATATCCGATTATCTTATTATAGCTAATAATTAGTTTATAAAGCTTTAGCGTTGCTCTTGTAACAGGTTATTTGAAAGGCTATTAGGTTAGCATCATGTGTGTAAATGTTCCACTACTTACTGTCTTTATCGCAATAAAATTGTATTAATTTTAATATTGTCAATTCATCAAGCCAGCATCTGCATTTTCAATTTTACATTACAGTTCAGGCTGTTGTGTCGTCGCTCTAAAGCCTTTTGCATTAATTCTCCTTTACCCTTCAAATTTTTGCAGAAAGCTGAGCAATCATTTTCTTTTGTGTCTGTACTGCGGGAGTATGACTGCCCTGAAGTCATAAAATAATCTCTGTGTAATCATAAATGTTACTACTGGGCACTATTTTATCTGGTTCTGTTTTCTCCCTATGAGAACAGTACTTTGCACTGTTGCAACATATCTGAATAACTAAATAAATACATTTGAAGAATTTATTTAAACATCCAAACAGAATGTCACAGTTAACCTGGCTGGCATATGTGGAGTATGAAACATACCTCAGCAAAATGTATTACCCAGACCCTTACCCCAACCCTAACCATCACAACAAACCCCCTAAGCCAAACCTATCCCAAACCTAAACCCAGCTCTAACTTAAACCAAGTCTTAACCCTCAAACAGGCCTTTGAAGTTGTGAAGACCAGCCTGAATGCACTTACTTCCCCAAAATGCCCTCACTTTGCTAATAGAATAAGGATTTTCGTACTCAGTATGTATTAAGAACAAGAACAAACACTCACACACACAGACACAGACACACACAGGTATTGGAGGGAAGAGACAGAAAGAAGTGGTGCTAATAGACAGACATCAATTTTTCATAATCACTGTACATCAGCACAGCTTTTCATCAGAACACGCATGGCCACCCTTGCTTACTTTCCACTTCATTTTACATCTGTCTGTTATCTCCTCTCTTTCTACCTTTTCTTACCATCAGATGCTACACCTGTCACCCATCCCCTGTGTCTTTCAGATTGGGCTTCAGTATTGCTTGAGCCTTGATGTGAATATAGTTGAAAGACTTTCGACGTTTAGTCAGTTCACATTTTCTTTTCACATACTTAAAAAAACAGACAAAAAAGTTCTCCTATTTTTAAGAACTAGATTGTAATATTTTTATACAAACTCAACTCGCCAAAACTTCCAAAATCATCAATACCACGAATCTCACATTTCTGGGTAGTTTCAGTAATTTTAGTTTCATGCAGTAGCTGACCATACGAGCTTATTGGATTCATGAAATTTTGGGTTCATAGATTTGTGGAGGGTAGCAGTGAAACCACATAAACTACATTCTCACAGGAGTACAGTAAACCATCCTCTATGTGAATAAGAACGAGTCGCCCCTCAGGAGCTTGCTGAATCATGCTACCGACTTTGTGGGAACAGTTTGTTGATGTTCCAACATGACCAGTGCATAACGTGAGGTCCATAAAGACATGGATGAAGGAGTTTGGTGTGGGAGAACTTGACTGGCCTGCACGTGTCCTGATCGCAAAGGATCCAAGTGCAACACGTTTGTTGGTTAAAGCACTTTTAGTATCCAGAGTGCAGGTAATGCAGGTAATACAGGGACAGGCAATCCTGAGTCAGGGACAGAAGGCAGGCAGGTTTTCCGGGGAATAACAACAGAGGCAGGTCAGGTACAGGCAAAGTCAATACACAGGCAAACAGGCAGAGATTAAGTGCTGCAACATGCAGTACAATAACACGCAACGATCTGGCGAGTGAGTCAGTCAAAGTCCAGGGTTTAAATACTGGTACAGATTAGTGGGCATAGTGCCAGTGGCGGAAAGCGGAGAAACACCGGAGGCCAGTGTTCTGTTGAGATTTCCTACTTCCGTGAAACGTCCTACCGTCAGATGAGGCTGTTGATCTGTGCTACCTCATCAGAAAATCCTACCATGTGCTTCCAGTTTCTTTTTTTTTGGTCATCCCTGTTTTAGAAGAAGAAGAGCAGCAGCAATACAGTAGAAAACAATGGCAATTATATTGATTAAAAAGAAATAAAGAAATGAAATAAAACTATTTATAGACTAATTTTCTCTCTGCAAGTAGGACGCTCAAACACTGAGTAACCCCATTTGAACGTAGATGTATGCAGAATGTACTGAGAGTTAAAATTACCCCTTCAGAATATGCTTCCACACTGATATACGAAGGTAGGACGTTCTGACATTCTGAATATGCTTCATTTGAGTAGGCTTTTACATAGATATACATTAAATTATGTTGTTTTAAAGTATCCCCATATGGATGGCTACGGATGATTTTCAAATAATGTATAAGAACGTTTATAAAATGTATAAGAACATTTCAAATCATAAAAGGGGAGACCAGACCACAGTTGAGGTTGAAAACAAGTTTTTTTTTTTGTTTGTTTTTTTTTTTTTATTAAAACCCAACTCAAAACAGGTGAAAAAAAACAAAACAAAAAAAACAAAAAAAAAACTCAGAGAACCAAAGGTGCTGGCCACACTGCACCTAGTGAGACAAAAATACAATAGAAACAATACAATTTGAAAATGTGAAAGTCATTATATCTATGCAACTGAGAATTTATAGAAAAAAATTAAGACAACTGCACTGTCATGCGTCTATTGACAGGGTTGTAGACATCATTTGCTAATTCCTTTATTAATAGCTGCTGTTAGCTTGAAAATGGCGATGCAATTGTTTCTTATAGGTGGTTAAATTTGCTCATTTACCCAGCATAAGTTAGTTGATTCAAGTGACTGAAAACAGTGAAATACAGAAGCATTCCAAAGAACATTTACTGATATCAGACTACGATGCTATACATACACTGAGTGACAGACCTAGTCCGTAAAAGACAAAAGTTCGCTTACACAGCTTATACAGACAGTTTTATCATTCAAAACAAGCCAATAACAATTAGTTAAGACTCAAAGACTCAAACAAGGCTCAAAGAAAAGCTAGAAATCGGAATTAGGTTTAATTAAGCAGAAAACATTAAACACTCACAGCTTTCCCTCAGAACAGCTGTATGGTAGGACAAATTCCTGACAAAGCTTTGATAAATGACGTCTGTGTAGATTCTCACTCATCCAGGTTATAGTTATCCAAAGTTAGATCTCTCTGTGTCAACTGGACTGAAAGGTTTCCTTGAATATGTTTCGCCCTCTCTCCAGAGAGCTTCTTCAGTTCTAAGCTTGCTGTGGGCAGAGCTTGAAAATATAGCCCTGTGGACCATTTGCATGTTAATGACACGGATGGTCACCTGAGAGGCGTTGGCAGGGTCGTTGGCAGGGTCGTTCACCTAGTTTCAGTTTGAGTGCTTCCCCTTTGCCTGTTGGGTCACCTGTTAATGCGTTACCAGGTCTCGTCAAATGGTGTGAACGTATAGATTGCTGACGAAAAGAGTGGAGGACTGCATTGTACGTTGGTGATAGAAAGTGCCTTAGTCCACCACCTCTGTTTAAAGATGTTTTTTCCAACTTGACACGAATGGCTTCCTTGACACCCCTCTCAAACCAGCGATCTTCTCTGGCCAGCACACGTACTTGACTGTCCTCAAAGGAGTGTCCGCTTTCTTTTAGGTGTAGGTGTACTGCTGAGTCCTGTCCTGAAGAAGTGGCACGTCTGTGTTGGGCCATTCGTTTATGGAGGGGTTGTTTTGTTTCCCCAATGTACAGTTCCTTGCATTCCTCCTGGCACTGTACAGCATAGACAACATTGCTTTGTTTGTGTCTTGGTGTCTTGTCCTTTGGGTGAACCAGTGTCTGTCTGGGTGTGTTGGAGGGTTTGAACTGTAATGTCATGTTTTTGGAGGATTTTTCTGAATTTTTCTGAAACTCCAGACAGGTAGGGGATATAAATGCTGTGACGTTTATTTCTTTCCTCTTCTTTGCTGGGGTCTCGTTTTTTGGAGGTCTTTGTGAAGGCCCAGTCTGGGTAACCACATGTTTAAGTGATGTTTTCAGATGTTCCCGTTCTTTCTTCTTCCCTTGGGTTGTGGTGGGTACTTCTTTGGCCCTATGTTGTAGGGTTTTGATAACACCAAGTTTGTGTTCCAGTGGGTGGTGTGAGTCAAAAAGGAGGTACTGATCTGTGTGGGTAGGTTTTCTGTAGATCTCAATATTGTTTCTGTCCTCCTTGATCTTGACTGCACAGTCCAAGAAGGCCAGACTGTCTTCTTTTACGTCCTCTCTGATGAATTTGACGTAATCATCTGTATTGTTCAGGTGGGTTGAGAATGCTTCCAATTCTTTTGTTTGAATCTTGACCCAGGTGTCTTCAACATATATGAACCAGTGGCTTGGGACAGTTCCTGTGAAGGACAACAGGACTCTGTTTTCAACCTCCTCCATGTAGAGATTGGCAACTATGGGAGACACTGGTGAACCCATGGCACAACCATGTTTCTATCTGTAGAAGCCAACCCTAACCCTCTCACCGCAATCAAAAAAGCCACTACAGGTTCCGGCACAATGCTTTTCTTAAAACAGCACAACACCAACACGATATCCCGTCCGAGAATCATAAGTTAAATGCAGCACTAGATAGTTGTTGTTTTGTTTTTCGGTGTCATATTTTCATCTGTTCAATTTCCACAGAAGTGGTTACAATAAACAAAGGGTAAATGAATTGAAAGTATTTGGAAATTTGTTTTACGGCATCCACTTATCTTCTACTGCGCCTGCTATTAAGTTCATGTTTTAGCTCTCATACCTTTATTACACAAGGAACACTGGAAGCTAATAAAATTCAAAATGCACGTCCAATAACTCTTCCTGCAGCATTTCAGTATCACCCTCCCTCTCCGGTGAAGGCAGGAAATGGTTTTGCAGGGTTACCTGTGTCTGATGATGATAACCATTTTATTCCCTCTTAATGTCGTTTGATTGTCATTCCAAATGGGTGTTTTATTTTTATATCAGGGGCGGCAGCTCTGTTATTATTGGCTTTGATGCAGAGCACATGTGTAAATAAGTCCGACAGAACTCTCCAGCTGTGTTTGTGCTGCTGTCAGTAGCTTGTAAGAGGATCATGTCCACAGGTCTACAATCTTCTCTATATTATTACTTATAGCAGCTTGAGACCCACTTGTTTTCTCTCTCTCGCTCTCTCTCACACACACATGGTGAGCAAAGGATTTGGCATTAAAGGCTCGAGGGTGTATCGGTCACTCAGGTTGTGAAGCTTGTCTTCGACCTGCTGCCTGAGTGCGTCGAGGAGAGCATTCATAATTCAACACATTTGGTTGTGCTGGAAGTTGAGGAACGCAAACTATTTTATAGTCAATGAATAGTTGAATAGAGTTGATGAACGTACCGGTTGGGTCCCTTCTCAGTCCCATAAAATGAGTTTCAGATGCTGGTCGTAGAATGTAATTTACTTTTTTGGAAAATACAATTGCTCACTTGGGAAGTGTCGCTTTCCCTTGTGCTGAAAGAACAGTGGCCTCAGTGGTTGGATGGAGATGCCGTATGACCCTGGAACAGCACTCGGAGAGTGCAGACCTCCGGCAAGTCATCATCCAAAACGCTCGTATTTGCAGCGTACAATTCATATCAGTGAAAGTCTATGCGTTTTGCTCGTTCGTTCCAGCAGAAATAGCCGACTAAAACATTTTAAGCTGATTAGCATTTAAAAGCTAGCACGTTCAACAAAGTCCTGCCCCCACAAAACTGTCACAGTTTTGAATATATATATATATAATATATAGGTAAAAAGACACAGATGAAAGGAAGCAATATGCTCAGACACGCATTGTGCTGACATCTCACATCAGCGTCTGCGAACCTGGCAATCAAAGCTGCACGTGCAGTAGGCCTAACCCTGTCTGTTTTCATTACTGCTCCGTATGCCCCAACTAAAAGCTTTCGCAAGCAGCATATTTTTCAGTGATACATCTATCTTAACGTAATATTCCGCAACGCTGCATCCTTCAGGGAGAAGGTAATTTGTTGTGTTTGGCAGCGCCTAATGAGAAAAATGTGTTTTTGTTAAAAGAGATCCCCCAAAATGGTAACAAATGACTACAGTTATTAGGTCCAACTAAACATATATTTAATATTGAATCCTGCATAATGCATCAGTAAAGAAAATCTATTGGCTACAAAACTATTTAGGTGATGCATTCAAGTATGGAAATGTCCGTCATAAATAAAAATATCCATAATTATAATATTTCTACTGAGATTGTTGTATGGTCTTCACAATTAAACTGTATCTAAGAGATTTAAACCAGAGCTTTGTCAACATGGCAGAGCGAATTTCCACATACACATCACATATGGTGGTTTTAGAATTCCCCGTTCAGCAACTTGTAAAAATAAGTAAGTTCAGCAACTTGGTACAAAATGATGAATGAAAAATGAAAAGCCATTTCTAGATTATATTTTAGTTTTCAGATGAGGAGGACTGACATTTCTTTTTGTGTGTTCTTGTTCTTCTCCTCACAGCGCAGCCGCATTTACCTAAAATTCATGAAGGATGGTGGGCATACAAGGAGGTGGTGCAGGGGAGCTTTGTACCAGGTGAGCTTCAAAACTTAAACTTCACTTTGATGACCCGCAAGGGGCGTCTGATCTTGACGTCAGAGGCAATCACATATTTGAGACCACCTTGCCACTGGCACTGGACTCATTGTTGACACGCGGGCGGTTTCACTGATTGACAGCTGCTCAGTCTCAGCATTAAAGTCCAATTATTTTCTGAGATTGTTTTTTTTTTCTTTTAAACTGTGTGCGTTTTTTTTTCTGAGTCTCAGCATCCCTCTTTCAATGAATTAATGAAATCTGGGGAGCATACCATAGAAGTAACAACATTATATAAGATCCCCGTTGTCGCCGCTTAGACGCTGTAGTTGAATATTAATGCAAAAACTTTACTGTAGCACCAGTTGAGCATTGTCAATAAAAGGAAAAAAAGCAAAATTACAATTTTAAGATCTTAAGATAAGCTTGGACACAATTTACACAATTTTAAATTCATGCAGTATATGCTCCACTGATGGCCAGCATCTGTCACAACAAGGATATCGTGTATAGCATTTTTAGCAGATCCCCACAGCAAATAAACTGTCCCCACATGACCTCATCATCTGTATTTTTTTTAATGTTGTCTTTCAGTGCATCTATAAATCTCCTCTCTGCTCTTCCTGCCTGGTAGTTGCATCCTCAGCATCCTTCCAGCCATATAGTCATTATTACTGCTCAGAACATATCCAAACCATCTCAGTCTGGTTTACCTCTAAAATATTTGATGTAATGTCCCTCTGATGCTCTCAATCTTGATCCTATCCATCAGCCTCGCTCTCAAAGAGAGGCCATCGTCTCTTTCTGCCATCTCCAGCTCGGCCTCCTGTCTTTTTCTTGGTGCCACTGTCTCTAAACCACACTGGTTTGCAGTTCTCGCTATGTTTTGTTGCCTTTTCTTTCATTTCGTAGACACAAAGCCTTCCTCCACCTATCCCCACCTGTCTGGACAAGTTCACCCCTTCCCTGTCTTTCAATATCTCTGTTGTTCTGGCCTGTTGACTGAAAATCCTCCACCTTCTTTTTTTCCGCTCTCTGTGACCTCACGCCTCCACTTGCATCGCCCTCGTTCACAAACATGTATTCTGGTCCTGCTTGAGCTAACTTTTAATCCTAACTTTCAATCCCCTTCTTTCCAGGGTACACCACCAACAATGTCAAATTTCCTCTGATTTCATGCTCACGGTCATAATACTCAAAATGGTGTCTTCTGTTATTGTAGATAAAATCTATAATCAGTGAACAATCACTGTGTAACAATCACTGTTTGTTACTGTGATAGATAGATAGATAGATAGATAGATAGATAGATAGATAGATAGATAGATAGATAGATAGATAGATAGATAGATAGATAGATAGATAGATAGTCAATCAACACTTTAAAAAAAAAAGGCCATGACTAGAAATGCATAAAGAGCACAACTGTCTTAAACACAACACAGAGATTAAAACAACATCCAAAAAACAAACATTGTCCTCTTTTGTTAGCATACAACTTTGTTCCAATACAGCCCACACTGCAACGCAACATTTCGGGGGTCGGTTTCTGTCTTGGGATTTTCCGTGTGTCTGCACGCAGTCAAAAGTTGCAATGTTGGCTATGCTGTGCTATGCTGCCCTGTTCCCAAAAAAACAACCACTGCACCACCCGAAAGGCCTTGTACAATGTCCAGCTTGGCAGTTGACTGTCCAGACTCTGTTTTTTTTTCCAAGTACATAACTAGAAAAACCCCCGGAGAGCACAGACCTGGCCAAGCATCTCATTTCCCCACATACTGTGACAAACACCTAATAATAATACTCCAACATTCACGTTATTCAATCCTGGTACATCACCAAAATGTAATCATCTGTTCTTTGGCCCATTATCAACATTTCCTGAAAATGTCATTAAAATGTGTTCATAACTTCTCGAGGTATTTTGGTAAAAGCCAAACAAACAGACAGACAGATAAATGCTGGCAAAAACATAACCTCCTTGGCAGAGTTAATCATTTGTCAAATATGTCAAGAAGTTGTCAGGACCAGATGTCTTTTGGCCTTTGTGAAGCGATTGGAAAAAATTGTGTGTGTGTGTGTGTGTGTGTGTGTTGAAACTGCCATGGCATGTGTGTTCTGAACATATGCTTTCTTTCTGTGTGTTTTTGTCCGTCTGTTTCAAGTTTGTTGCAGCATGGATTTTTTTTAGCTTGCTCGGTATTTTGGCGTCGGTTTTCATTGTCGAGATCAGCATGCTGCTCGTGTTTATGTTGTGTGATTCCATCTTATCCTGTCACTCCAGCCACTTTTGTTTGCCTGTATTGGTCCGGTCCATCGATTACATCTTCTGTTTGCGTCCTCCCTGTGAGTCCACTTCCAGTCACAACGCAAACACAGAAACAACACAGCTTGGGTTGCTTGTAACTTTGCAGTTACGAAGACAAAGGTATTTTTTTTTTTTTCAGCAGCCTACTGCATGTAATAAAGATAATTTAATATTGCATTTAATTTGTCCAAAAGTGGCCTAAAACCTTTAAGCATCCAGACCCATTTTTCCTTAAAGGAAAATTATATTTGTTTGTTTTATCCACAATAAAAGACATCTTCTCAATATACTGATACATTCACCAACAGAACTATTGTTTAATACTGACAGGATCTCTGAAAAGATCCATAACTCCCTGGGAGAACCTGGGAGAACAACATAGTGTTTTGGATCTCTGCTCAACATGCTTCCCTGACATCAAATATCATTAAATATAATTTTGTACATTTTTGATATTACATGACTACAAGAGACGTAGTAGATAGTGTATTACATATGGTTGCACCCTTTGTGATATGCTGCCTATTTACCAAATGAATGTTTCATGTGCCGGACTCCATAGGGTAAAACAAGCATTTCATGCAATAGTCTTCTGAAATGAATGAGTGCTGAATGAGACAGAGATGAAAGACTTGGCAGTGAAACAAATTAAAAAAAAAAAAAAATGATTTTTTTTTTTTTTTTTTTTTTTTTTTTTAATTCTCTGTAATATCAGTTGGCCTCATTAGAGCTCGTTTAGCTCTATATGATCTCCAGGTAACACAGTGCACCTAAATGGAATCTATTTGATTTGATTATACATCAACTAAATCCCTCATTATAGCACAAACACAACTGTTGTAAACTAAAATGATATGTTGACTATAAATGATATATTCAGTCACGGTTAATATGACTGGAATAAAACAAAACCACAGTTGTTTTAATAAATCGCATCACATGTAAGTAATACTAAGGATTGCATGTAGTTAAGAATTGATCATATCTGTGTGATGATGGACCATAAATTCAAGTTTTTCTCCATGGAAATTCAGAATACCACAAACATTACCCACTTTCACATCTATTCTACACTATGTAGATAATGAATGGTTGGGTAACATCTGCACGTTTCACTCCTACATTCATTATCTACATCTGCATCCATCCACCTTATATCTGGTAACCTAAAGTATCTTATCATAAATAATTGCCTGTCTTTTTGAAATTATAGCATGTGAAATCACACGAGTTAATAAAATACAAATGCGTGACAAGTAAAATACTGTATATTCTCTTTCAGTGTAGGTATCTGGACAGCATTAGCAACAACACAGTTGCCATGACATTTATTATTATTTTGTTTTTACCATTATGTATTCAATTCAATTCAATTTTATTTATATAGCACCTTTTACAAAAAAGTTGTCTCTAGGTGCTTTACAGAGGCAGAAACCCAGAGCCTGAACCCCCAGGTAAGCACAGTGGCAAGGAAAAACTCCCTTTTAACAGGAAGAAACCTTGAGCAGGACCAGGCTTACAAGGAGGAACCATCCTGCTGAAAATCGGCTGGGTAAAAGAGGAAAACACAAAAGGAGGCCTTGAGGAGCTGCGGCATCTGTTCATAGTTTTCATTTTTGCTGGGCTGCACTGCTAACTAGTTCAGTTTACAGGCACTTAACGGGAAACCATAATTTGGAATATGCAGTAATTAACAGAAGTTAGTTCAATGATGGATGAAGATGCATATTAGCTAGTCCACACGTTCACATATTTTAAGGCATCAATAATTAGAATACAGTTTTCTCTTTAATGAGCAATTATGTAGTCAGGAAGATAGTCAAGCAAGCGTCTGCCTTGTTATGATAAATCTGTTACAATATTGTTATATCAGTATTTTATTCATTTATTGGTTGATTTTAATGAAACTGGTCATAATTCAATATCGTTACCTCAGTTTTTGACTAATAATTCCCTAAAATGATTTCCAAAGACATTTTTTGACATGGACGGGCTCATTCTATTTCAGCATTTGTGCTGGTTTTTGGTCTCTACAGAACTAAACATCCTCTATGAAATGTGGGAAGGTTAAGAAGGGAATAAAGAGGAGTGTGGCAAGACCATAGCCATCTGCCCGAGAGAAGTTCAAGCAGATTATCCCAGGGAGAGGAGCAAACTCTCTCCAGTGAGGACGTGATGTTTGTTGCTTTCATTTTCTATCATGTTAAAATGGGTCCATGTAAAATAGGGCACCAGCGCTGCAGAATAAAAGACCCAGTTCCTGTACATTAACTCCAGTTATCTTGTGATAATGGAAAAGTACAGCACAAACATTGTGCACCTTCTTTGCAAATATGAAGTATGTTCACATATACCAACTCAGTTGCAAAACATTGTCTTTTACAACAACAGAAGACACGCATATATGCATTTTCCTTTACCATTTGTCTGAAAAAGACAGACAATAATAAATCAATTTATAAAAATTTTAATTTCCCCCTTCATCATCCACATGCTATTTCAGCATTGCTGAGGACAGCGATATGTTTGAAAGCATATTTGTACAGATTCAGCTTCCTCATGTATTTTTTTTTTTAAGTGGGCCAGTGTGCACAAGCATAACCATGCATGAGTCATTAACAGAGACCTATTTTCCTTCTTTACACCTTGGTTGCAGCTGTGCCCTTTCGGCAAATAAAACCTGTCCGCCTCATTGCCACGCCCGAAATACAACTGTCTTTCACTGAACTGCTGAGGCACCAATCAATGATTCTCCCACTGCATTATTCTGCTGATCGGGTGGGTTCACTTCACGAGAACAAGAAAACATCAGACGAAAAGGAAGGGAGTCCCACCGCGGGGGTTAGATCTCCAGCGGTGTACATTTTGTCATGTGCCATTGGGCTGATTTCATTATTTTATTCTGTCCATAGTGTTGGTTTTTTAGTCGGCGACACATGCCACCATTAAAATCTGTGCAGGAGTGCCCGTGCCAGTAAGGGTTAGGCATCAGAAATGTGTTTAGACAGAAGGGAAGAAGGGACAGTGTTGTACAGTATGTGTGTAGCGCATGGCCCTAATAAGATGCATGAAACAGCTGGCAGTGATGTTTGCCAAGCAGCAAGGAGGTTAATGAAGGCCTTCCCAGTCAGGAAGTGTTTGGCAGTTGGATGTTGCGGAGTGCAATATGACTATCTGATTTGCAATTACTGGGAATACACTCCATTGTACATTTTGCAAAAGAACTGAAAGGATGACACAAAATAACACAAACCCTCTGGCTGAAATGAAAGCATGAGGCTGGTTATACCTTAATAGCAGATGTGATTCATGTTACTTTATTTGCGCCTTCTGATTAATAAAATAATTACTTTTCTATAACAAATCAGAAAGTTAACAGTGTCGTCAACACTGTCGCAGTTTTGTATAAGATGGGAATGCAAAATAAATAAATAGTAATCATTTATAATGATGTGTGATTAGCGTGTTATAATGGTTTGTGTGTTTTTTGTTTTATTGGACAAACATAATCTAATGAACGTAAAGGGAGTTTCTTTTAAGACCACCATGCGACACTTAAATTTTTGCATCTTTGCGCTATTCATTTCCAAAATCTCAGTGAAGGTCACGCAGTAAATATAGTTCCAATTCATCATCGGCCTATGCAGCATTTTTTTTTTTTCCCCGAAATGTATGGCGAAATTATACAAAATGCCCCATCCTGCTGTATGGGTTCAGTTTTTTTTTCCGCAGTCTTTTGTCATTGCCAACTACTTCAAAATCCTGCTGAAAGCCTTGTCTTGTCATTTGCGCAGGGCTCACAGGGTGTTTGACCCCGGCTCGTGTGTCCGCTCAGACGGGCTCACCTTCTTGCTGGATGCAATCACAATAAACACGCAGAGGTTGCAAGAGAGGAGTCATCTCGGATGCACCATTGCATTTTTTCTTTTTTCCCCATAACAGTGTGTATATTTGTGTTTAAGCTTTAAGCTTTTTTGTGACAATGAACTTTTTCGCATTGGAACACTGAGGGCCCAATTTACTCCAGGCACAGATGTCATTTTTGACAGTACAAAATGGCTTTGGCGCTCACAGTGAGCCTCTGCGTAAATGGGTGGGAAGGGAAGGCAGAGAAAAGAAAAAAATAAAAGCATGGATGACTGCATTTTGTGATCTTAGTTTGTGCAGGCTTATTCTTCTAGAGAAACTAAGTATCTGCTCAACATGGGCGCCTTGCAACAATCAACGCTTCTCAATGTCACATCCTGGTCTTTTTTCATTTGTGTCTCCCATGATTCCACTCATCTCCCACTCATGCCAGGAGTGGATGGTCTCAGCAGGGCACAGATGTTCTCGGTGCCACAGAAGGTTGTAGCACCGCGGTTTGCAGACAGAGCCGAGAGGAAGGAGGCAATAATTACAAAAAAAAAAAAAAAAAAAAGGCGCAATCCCACCCCAACAGAAGGAAAAAGGGATCAGCAACTGTTCGCTGTGGATAGAGACGTGAAGTTAGAAGGCAATCACGGATCCAATCATAGATCCGTGGTGACGCCAGATGATCAAAGGTTCTTCACAAGATTTGTCTACTGTATGGATGCTCCTCTATTGCAGAAATCAAAGAACTGCACACAGAAAACAAGACCAAGATCAGTCGAGAGCCAACGTGCCAAAAATCAGCTTTTTGTCATTCATAAGAGAAACGCATATTGTATTTTTGGTGTTGCGAGTTTTACGGCAGAGCAAAGGCATATGAAAAATTACTAAGCTGAAAAACTCATATATTCTATTTATGCATATGCTGGAGCTCCTATTGCTTCATTCTATCATACTTCAAATAATTTTGCAATCAGACCTCAGGGAATGGACTGGAGAGGAGGGAGCAAAGATGGGAGAAATATTACTAGCCATTTTTGCTGCTCAGTAATTATATCTCGGGCAGCAAGGGAAGACACCCAGAGCCTGATGAAAGACCAGCAGCTCTCAGGGGAACCTTAGTTCTCGGCTAGAAGTGCTCCATTTGCTGAAACACCAGCGAAATTTATGTAATCTCAGCTGGGCAGTCGTCCACTTAAAATTTAAACATCATATATACATAGATAATATGGCTGTATCTGCTAATACAACGAGTTTAAAGTTAGTTTGACAGGAACTCTAAATATTATTTAAAACTATTTGACGGTGAAGAGGTAGTGCTTTGATACTTGTGATTTTTCATCCCCTCCCACGTGCATCTAAGGTGTTGTGTTAATGGTCACGTGGTGGTGCCTTACTTGCGTGGTGGTTTACTTCAGGGTCATGATCAACTGAAAACTGATATCCATAGTAAATTCATGGTAAAGCAAACAGAAGATAACAGAAGGGTATATATGAGGAGAACAAAGTATTATTCTTTCAGCAACCATGAAAGGGGATGCTTCTGCTTTTCTGCTTTAATGCTAACATGTTTGCCTCAATCGAAAAGCTCTGTCACACGCTCAACATGCAACATCACAGATTTTAAATAGGATGAGAAGATGGCAAAGTCCAGGATTTGTGTAAAAACTTGTCCTCCCCAGTGCATAAAGAAATGCCGTTACAGTTGTCCGTATTATTAATTTTAGAGCAACAATTATCTGATAAAGTTAATGTAAACTTTTATAACAAAGACACAATCAACAACAAATCAATAACAAAGGCTGCTAACTTGTGTATTGCAGTATGAATATGGATTATACTGTCTGCACAGCATATGCAGTAGCATGTCCAGTGGCTAGCAAGTTAGCACTTCAGTATTGATCATGTATGTCACATTTTGAAAAGGATTTGATTGATTTTTCTTGATTAATCCTATCTTTCTCTGTATTTCTGCTTTACCCTCACTGGCTTTTTCTTGTGTGGCTATGTTACCCTCCTCCCTCATTGCCAGAATAAGAGCTGTCATTCTGTTCTGTGCTAGACTGTTTCATTATCATGTATATCATCCAAAAATCTTTCCTCATATGTAAACATTACCTGGGGGTGATTTTTTTTTTTTTTTTTTTTGGATTTGTAGTACTCGGAGATTTGGGAACCTCCGCCCTTTCAACGGATTATTTGTGTACTGACCTTTGCCTGGAGTAAACACCTTTTCAATACGTCCTTTGTGTCAGGAATCTGCTCTTTATGTGACCCTTCAGACTCAGGGGCAGAGAATTCAACAATTGGATCAGCTGGGGTTTTTCACTTAAAAGATAAAGGACTTTATTGGTTGAAAACCATGTAAATGTCGAGTAATTATTTAAAAGTACATTAGATTGATTTAAATCAATCTTTGGAACTTTTTTTCTTTTTTTATTGAAATCTAATTGTTTAAAAAAACTGTCTGTGTTGTCTACTCGTGTATTTGGCATAATAAAAAAGTTAAATTGTTGGAATAGATATTTAATAGCATGCACTTTTAAAGCAAAATTAAGGAAGACTTCCATAAATAATCCAAATTAGCCCATATTAAATAATGTGCTACAGGCAAACTGTAGTTTAATGGTATCATGCAATAGCTACTTATACTGATCACAAAACCCCTGCAGTATTGCATAAAGTTGCAGTTGCTTAAAGTCACCTCATCTGGCTCTTCTCAACATGGAGGAGCAGCAGCTCTACTCCGAGCTCCTCCCGGATTGCAGAGCTTCTCACCCATTCTCTAAGGGAGAGCCCAGTCACCCAACAGAGGAAACTCATTTCAGCTGCTTGTACCCGCGATCTTGTTCTTTTGGTCACTACCCAAAGCTCATGACCATAGGTGAGGGTAGGAGCGAAGATCGACCGGTAAATCGAGAGCTTCACCTCTCTTCACCACAATGGAATGGTGCAGAGTCCGCATTACTGCAGATGCTGCACCGATCCGCCTGTCGATCTCCCGCTTCATTCTTCCCCCACTCGTGAACAAGACCCCGAGGTACTTGAACTCCTCCACTTGGGGCAGGATCTCCTCCCCGACCTGGAGAAGGTACTCCATCTTTTTCCAGCTGAGAACCATGGCCTCAGATTTGGAGGCGCTGATTCTCATCCTGGCCGCTTCACACTCAGTTGCGAACCGATCCAGCGAGAGCTGGAGGTCACAGACCGATGAAGCCAACAGGACCACATCATCTGCAAAGAGCAGAGACCCGATCCTGAGGCCACCAAAACCAGACCCCCTCAACACCACGGCTGCGCCTAGAAATTCTATCCATAACGGAATCGGTGACAAAGGGCAGCCCTGGCGGAGTCCAACCCCCACCGGAAACAAGTTCGATTTACTATCGGCAATGCGGACCAAGCTCTGACACCGGTCATACAGGGAGCGGACAGCCCCTATCAGGGGGCCCGACACCCCATACTCTCAGAGAACCCCCCACAGGACTCCCCGAGGGAGTACTGTGCACATGTAGCCTGGTTGGGCAAACTCCCAAGCACCCTCAAGGACCCTATTGAGGGTATAGAGCTGGTCCACAGTTCCACGTCCAGGACGAAAACCGCACTGCTCCTCCTGAATCCGAGGTTCAACTATCCGGCGGACCCTCCTCTCCAGTACCCCCGAATAGACCTTGCCGGGGAGGCTGAGTTGTGTGATCCCCCTGTAATTGGAACACACCCTCCGGTCCCCCTTCTTAAAAAGAGGGATCACCACCCCGGTCTGCCAATTCAGTGGTACCACCCCCAATGTCCACGCGACGTTGCAGAGTCGTGTCAACTACGACAGCCCTACAACATCCAGAGCTCTAAGGAACTCCGGGCAGATCTCATCCACCCCCGGGGCCCTGCCACGGAGGAGTTTCTTAACAACCTCGGCTACCTCAGCCCTGGAGATAAGAGAACCCGCCTCCGAGTCCCCAGGCCCTGCTTCATCACTGGAAGGCGTGTTGGTGGGATTGGGGAGGTCTTCGAAGTATTCCTTCCACACCATCTCCACTGTACACAGTGTTGACAGTGCACTGCTTCCCCCTCCTCAGGTGCCGGATGGTGGTCCAGAACCTTTTCGAAGTCGTCCAGAAGTCGTTCTCCATGGCCTCCCCGAACTCTTCCCATGCCCAGGTCTTTGCCTCAGCGACCCCCCCCGGGTACCCGTCTGCTGTCTCAGGAGTTCCACAGGCCAAAAAGGTCCGGAACACGCCCTTCTTCACGACTCCTTCTTCAGCCTGACGGCATCCCTCACCGCCGGTGTCCACCAGTGGGTTCGGGTATTGCCGCCACGACAGGCACCGAACACCTTGCGGCCAAAGCACCGGTCGGCCGCCTCAACAATGGAGGGGTGGAATATGGTCCACTCGAACTCAATGTCCCCCACCGCCGGGACATGGTCAAAGCTCTCCCGGAGGTGGGAGTTGAAGCTCCTTCTGACAGGAGACCCTGCCAGCCGTTCCCAGCAGACCCTCACAATACATTTGGGACGACCGGGTCTGTCCGGCATCCTCCCCCACCATCAGAGCCAGCTCACCACCAGGTGGTGATCAGTTGACAGCTCCGCTGTCGCTGCCCATGTGAGCATAGAAGTCACCCAGGAGGACGAGGGAACCCCCAGAGGGAGCACTCTCTAGTAGTCCCTCTAAGGCCTCCAAAAAGGGTGGATACGCCGAACTGCTGTTCGGGCCATAGGCGCAAACAACAGTCAGGAGCCGTCCCCACACCCGAAGGCAGAGGGAGGCTACCCTCTTGCTCACCAGGGTAAACTCGGTACAGGCACCGAGCCGGGAGGCGACAAGAATCGCCACCCCTGCTCACCGCCTCTCCCCATCGGCAACTCCAGAGTGGAAGAGAGTCCAACCCCTCTCGAGAAGGCTGGTTCCAGAGCTCTTGCCATGCGTCGAGGTGAGGCCGATTATATCTAATCAGAACTTCTCAACCTCTCGCACCAGCTCAGGCTCCGTCCCCATCAGAGAGGTGACGTTCCACGTCCCTAGACCTAGCTTCTGCAGCCAGGGATCGGACCGCCAAGGTCCCCGCCTTCGGCCGCCACCCAAATCACACTGCACCCGACCCTTCTGGTCCATCCTGCAGGTGGTGAGCCGAAGGGAAGGGGATCCCATGTTATCTCTTCGGGCTGTGCCTGGCCGGGCCCTATGGGCTAAGGCCCGGCCACCAGGAGCTTGCCAGCGTGCCCCACCCCCAGGCCTGGCTCCAGGGGGGCCCCGGTGACCCGCATCCGGGCAAGGGAAACCCAAGACCAATTGTTTCATTCATCATAGGGGTTTGTTGGCTGCTCTTTGTCTGGTCCCTCACCTAGGATCTGTTTGCCATGGGTGGCCCTACCAGGGGCATAAAGCCCCAGACAACTGAGCTCCTAGGATCATTGAGACACGTAAACCCCTCCACCACAATAAGGTGGCAGCCCAGGAGAGGCATAACAAAACTTACTATTTAATACAGGAACACACAGTGTGTTGAGGGTGTTACACACTCACACTTGTTTTGTCTCTAATCACTTGTGTTGGAATTTGCTTCATGTTTCTTCACCTTTTCCAAGAGATGGTGCATATCAGTGACACCTGTCTTTGTCCAGGCGGTGTCCGTGCTGGCGTACTGAACGGTAATTCTTTCAGAGAAACGATGGCGTTGCTTGAGTTGGCAGCTGATGATTTTGCAGTCTCTTCGCGCGCGCATCACGCACCAGTACTTACGACGTAATCGCGTTGGGGCAAGCACTCCCGGAAGCCATAGAAATTAATTGTAGGGTCGAAATTTTGAAAAAAAGATTCTCATCATGTAAGTCTATGAGAGCGCCTGGGTCGATTTTGAATCTGACTGAAATCGTCCCAAGGGGGCAGGGCTTCTGGTCTGAAAGTGACATTCAGGCTACCGAATTGGCATTGGATATTCAGGCTGCTGATGGGACAATAATATTAAGACTAAGCACGGCAAAATAAACTAACTTTTTTTTTCTTTTTTCTGTGTGGCTTAGGGAGGGCGTTAAACTATCGCCTACTATGGGCCAGTTGCCCCTGCTAACACCGTTGCACCTTTCTAGAAAAGAGCCTCTCGGCTTACCTCTGATGACTAAAAGTTCCGCTCAGGGCAAGATTTAGTTCCTGATGCCCTCTAGGGCAAAGCCATCACTAATCTATTTGTGATTTGAGCATATTGTAGAGGATTTGTCCCTTGCTTGACATGTAGAGGGGGACTAGGCAAGGAAAAATAAGCCCTGGTGCACTGAGTCTAATGCTTCTGCATGGTGAAAATCAGATTAGGGTGTCATTGACGTGTCTGGCTGTGCAGACCACATGATACTGCAGATAATCTGCTTGAATAGCTCGCAGTAATTAGAAAACCCTCTGACACACATCAGTCCCAGGCTTTCATTTTCTATCAGTGTACATGTCAGAAGTGATGGGACAACACGCTGTGCGTGGCAGTTATATGGTGTAGCATCAGCAGTTTAGCCAATTTTAAGATGATGTTTTCAAAAATAAAAACAAAACAAAACACATTTTTTCATGTTTTAAAACGCACAGCCCCAGCTGACTGATCCTGGGGAAGACCTCTGCAAAGGTTTCTGCAAAATTCTGTCCAAATTGGGACTTTATTGAGACTGCTAACAGCAGCCAACCTACTGTTAGTATTAGATAAAAATTAACATAATCTATAGATTTGATTGCTTTTAATGCACTTGCCCTCATGTACTGTAAATTGTTTCTCTGGAATATTTTTCTTTGTCTGAATAGGGTGACATTAACACTTAAGTCAAACACTTAAGGCTTGTTCGACTGGTGTTCGACAGTCAAACAAAGCGCTGAAGTAGCACAGGATAGCATTAACAAATCAAATCTACACATTTGCTGAGTGCAGCTGAGGCAGCTGCAAAGATAGCTGTCACTTCCTAAACATTAATTCCTGACGTGTCTATACATGTCGTATACAGTCAAGTAAGAACAAACCAGAGTGATTTGATCACACAAGCAATGTCCTGCCTCTCCTTAACACCTATCATTGTGTGTGACCCTGTCACTAAGCTGACCTTTCCACAGCAGACCCACCACCAACACACACACAAACACACACACACACACACGTTAACTGAGATCTATAGAGTCATTCGGCTCATCAGTTTATCTCTTTGTGGGCACTATCTGGACACAATTAACAAGTGTGCGGTATAAACCAGATTTAGTCCGTGGACTAGTGGATGTAATTTCATGTGGAGGTCAGCTGATAGAAGCATTTATTCTGCAGAGATTTTAGAGAATTCCACACTGAACATTCTGAATGTCAGATTTGCAAAATAGTCGGTCTGTAATCAATTGAAAAGGGAGACACAATCCTAATTCTTTTTGTTGTTGTTGTTTAGTTCAGGTACCTTTGAAAAATGGGAGCGTACATGAATATCCTAAAGGAAAGCCTCTCTGAAAGCCTGACTGGATAGATTACACGAAAGACGTTTCATCCAGTAATAGAACACAAACGTAGGACGCAGGCTGGGGGAGCGTGTGCTATAACTCAAAAATACGAGGGGCTTTAAATGTACTGACTCACTCTCAGGTCACTTCTATTTTGGATTCTAGGATAATGCAAGCTTAAGCAGCACTAAATGATGAGCACTACAGCATGACATCATATATTTTAAAATTAATTTAGATTGAACATCTGCATCACTACTTTTTTTAAAAAATGAAATCAAAATTATTAATATACTAATATAGATTCTGCTATATACGTCAGTATGGGATCACCATCTGAAAGAAGATCTGTACTGTGAATTCTCAGTTTAAATGCGTAAATAGCCGCAAACTCTGAATTACTAATCAAACTCCTTCTGAAAATAAGAATTCAGACTGAGTCGCTGCATGACTCTGCAAGTGCCCGGCTTTTAATTGTGTTCTGTCAAGAGCTAGGCAAAAGAGACAGAGCTGAGATAAACATTCACATTCAGGAGTAAACAGGAGCAAAATCAGGAGTAAATTCGGGCAAGACCAGAAGCCGGTTGTCTGTTTACGAAGAGCTGATCGTTGTACCAGTCTGAGTCTGGCGAAGGGAGCGAGCAGGATTCATCCACATGTCATCCAGCTGATTAGATGGAGCAGATGTGCAGAAAAAAAAAAGAGTTAAATCAAGAAATCAGCCCAAGCCCACAGACATTCCAGCCAGCTGCACTGCAGCAGCAGAGTCTCAGAGAAACAGAGATTTACTCACCCTACAATATATGACTGAAATATAAAATGACTGACTGAACTTTAAATTTACAAAAATGAGAAGTAAATAAACAGTCCGCATATTCTCAATCTCAGTCATGTTTTTGTTTAATAAACATAATATGACACCTGAAATTATATATATAGAATGAATGCTGTGGGTAAGATATCAACTATTACATTCACAGTCAATCAAATGGGAGGTTCATTTATCCTGTGAGAGATGGCTTTAATACAAGAGCAAGTGGCCCACTTGCTATTGCTTCATTAGTGGTTTTAGGGAAGGAGATAGGGAGGGTGTCAAAGAAGATTCAAAGAAAAGTCATTAGTAATATTGCTCCCCTGAAATGAACAAAAGATATGAAAGAATGAACATGGACTCTTCTGCCTGCTAGCATTCCATTTCTGGGGATATGGTCTCGCTTCCACGGTGATTTCTATTAATGAGCTTTATCAGGTCTTATCATTTAAGAGAAACAACTTTTACTTGATTATTAACCGTTTAACCTTGATGAAACATGATTATTTGAACTGATTTTGTTTTATTTTTGCAGTTTGGTTTAGAAATGCTACGTTTTGACCCATCCTGAGGACCCAAGCAGCCAATCGTGTTTTAAACATGTTTCTCCTTCATCCATATGTTAGTACAAGCAGAGCCCAAAAGAGTCGAGGTTTAGCTCAGCTCCTTCTCCCAGGGATTTAAGGGTACATAAGTCTACACACATTCTAGGACCTGCTCATATGTGGCAAACACCAGTAAAACATAATGACACAGACAAGCGCACTAGCCCGAGCAGCCAACCATGATTGAAATGGAGACAGAGCTGTGGTAAATTGAAGGAAAGCTAGCTCCCAGACTCATATAACGCAAAGTTATTGCCTGTGTGAACTCTAGGCTATTAAGCTATTGTTGGCATGGTGCGTTCATATTTAGTTAATTTAAATTCTGGCATCCAAGTCATCCACCTTATTTTTTACCACCATCCACCTTTGTATTTATTATTACACAGGTGTGTTTTTCTGATGGGCTCTGCCTTTAGTTTTTTTTTTTTTTTTTACCTTAAAAAAATCCAAATAGCCACTGTTGCTAATGGTTCGCTTGAGCGATCAGAAAATATGCTGTTCTCATCCCGGTTAAAAGATTTCATCATCCCATTCTCATCCCATCCCCACTTGTCTCTGATGGACATTTGTTATTCTGCCTGGAGAGCAAAAGCCTGTGTTTGCTGCCATACCGTATATCTCAGACCATTAACAACATGGCAGGAGGAGGTTGGGCTGACAGGCATGTTTACTGTACTGTTGACTGCATTAATGAGGCTTTCACACTTGGCTCGGCCGGTGTCACATGACAAGAAGAGCCTCTGTCACACATCAGTTAATGCTACATACCTCACTGTACCTCAACTTACAATCTGAACCAAAAATTTCCAACAATTTCATTTATGACCCATTCACACATTTACGAAACTAATAAAATGAAATATGAAGTAGGCACCAGCCTCTGTTAATATTGTTTTAAACAGAATGTTTGTTACTCTACAGTCTCCAAGTTTTTTTTTTTTGTTGTTGAAAAAGCAGCAATTTCTTCCATAAACATGCTGCACCTGTTCTCTAACCAGGGCTTTTGTATAAAACATATCTCCATCTGTTCACAGACTCTAGAAATGTCTGTTATGAGGCTGCATAGTGAGAAAAAGATGGAACCTGCAGTGCAGAAGCAGCATTTTAAATGGAGAGTTAGCAGAATGTGACATCTTCTTTAATGCTACTCTTAGACATTCATTATAATTAAGATGTTGCTTTGCATAGCTGCTTAAGTAAGCGTTTGCTGTTAGTTTTCTGGACTAACTACAAACCCCCCACCCCCACATCTATCTCGTTCTGTCTCTTCTCTCCACACCTTAGCTTTGCATCAGCACTTACAAAAAAGTCATTTTTTGCCTTTTATGTTTTTGTATTAATTTGATGTACAAGCTGCTTCAAGGGGAATGTGGAGGTGTACTATTCATTACACAGTCCTGTTTCCCAAACACTGGTATTTGCCAAAATAAAACTGACTTGCCTTGAAGTATCTCATGAAACGGACTTACAGCGGCTACAATTCCACTGTTTTTATAGCTGCTGTCGTCCCTTTCTCGTGATACTTCTTTTTTTTAGCTGCTGTGTATAATGAAAATTCCCTCTATCTGACCTGTGGGGTCATGAAGGAAATAAATGCAGAGCTTAATTGTCCAGAATTCATCTACTCAGACATTGGTTACTCACCCTCGCCACAGCCCTAAACCCTAATAAGCCCACTGGCATGACCCAGTGTGTACTGTACACCCAGCAAGATATCTATAAATCAGCATGCAAACACGTGCACAAAGGACTGAGTTCATAGTCGAGTGAAAGGTCTAATCGAAAAACAGTTGCTCTCTAAAAATATTAGCAGGAATGGTTGTAATACACTGTTGAGGTGTTCTAAAGCAGGGGTGTCAAACTCATTTTCACTGAGGGCTACATTAGCATAAAGGTTGCTCTCAAAGGGCCGCATGTAATGGTAAGACAGTATAACCGTAACCAAATGTAATGTAAAATAAATGTAACTACTCTTTGATGTTTAATAACTCAGAATGTATTACTTATTCAAATTACAAATATTATATATGTATTTGCATAGATGTAAAAAATGTATGTTTGATATTTATTATAGTTATAGCACTCTGTTATAACATAAATCCTTTTAAATTGTCAGGTTAAGAAACCCACATTACTCAATCAATGAATGATCAATCAATGAAACTTTTTCCTCACAGTTCAGAGGAGCAGAATAACAGAATAAGTACAACCAACAATTGTGAACTGCTAAGAACATTTGTGACAGATGTAACATTTTACAAAAACAAATGGCTGCATACAGCCTTGCAGATTTGTCTGCGTAAACACATAAACACGTAAACACTAAAAATATTGCTTTACATATAAAATAGTATATCTAATAAACTCAAAATAACAAAATCAGGGTTATCTCTATTCACAACTATACTGGTCAGGTTTTTAGGTGAAGTTGATGATATTTTGAGAGAGTATATTTTAGATGCTATTCTGTGTTTTATGTTGCATCTTACACCGAAGCAAGTTCTAGTCTGTGAATTCTGTTCACTGACAATGGCAATAAAACCCTTCTGATTCTGATTCTGATTCTGATTCTGATGAAGAGATGCTGACTGTCTTTGAACACACCAAGTCGATCCCCTCTCTACTATCCTCATCCATTGATCGTGCTCTTAAAATAAACAAAATAAAACAAAAGGCAAGCCTAATCATTACATTGTATACAGTTTAAATATTATTAACTTCTTCTTGGTTGAAACATTTTATTATATTTTAATTAGTTTTTTAAAAAAGCTTACCTGTGCGTTCTCTGGCCGGATGTCTGGCACCATTTTACGTGACCAGTGCGTCAATATCTGGTTTTAGGTCTTGTGCTGAGGCAATTCGTAGAACAGTGTGAAGGTTGTCATCAGTGATGCGTGCTCCTGCTCACAGGCCTTCAACATGCTGCTTCAAGAAGGCATCGTCTGCAAAAGACTCTGAAGCTCGGGTGATTTCTTCAGCCACAATAAAGCTAGCGTTCACTGCCACAGTGTTTTTCGTTGTGCCTTTCGTGAGCACATTCTGCTGCAATCGTAGTTTTCCTTTTAATTCTTGAAGAATTTTTTGTTTTTCTGAAAGGCTAACTTTGGCGTGTTTGGGTCAAAATGCCGACGTAAATTGTACTCTTTGTTACGACACTGCCTCATAACACAAAAGACATACCAGTTTTTGTCCTTGAAGCACAAACATGTATTCGCCTTCCCATCTTTCTTGAAACAACCTTCCATCTGCATCAACTTTTCTCTTCCTGGACATTTTGGTATCATTTGTATTTGTCAATTCTATCTGTTGAAAATCACATTTATGTAAATATACTGCAACCTGACGGGCTACCATCACTTCCCAAGTTGCGAAAAGTCGCGGGAATTGTGGGAAATATAGTTTATGGTTATGCACGTTTTTTACTCATTTAAGACAATCAAACACCTTAAGTTCTTGCGGGACACATCATATGATGTGGTGGGCCACATCAGGCCCGCGGGCCTTGATTTTGACACGTGTGTTCTAAAGGGATCTTCATATCCTTAATGCAGTAATTCATAAGGAAAAATGCAAAGAGGGGCATCATGGGACTCTGCTGTTGCACTGCAATTTACACATCGATCTATGTGACATCTGCAAAAGGCCACATCATATATCCTTGTCTACTTTTACTGCTTGCAATAAGAAATAAATGTGTCTTGGAAGCAGGTGAGCTTCATATACAATTTGTAAGATATGGGTGTCTCAGCACTATAGGCAGATGTGTCTGGATTATTGACAGAGCTGCTTATGCTCCTGTCAATTGTGACAAATGCGCTCTGCCACTGCTGTCACGGTCAGGAATCAGTGGTTAATAATTATCTGTGTGTTTACAACAAGAGGCCTCGCTTTAATGGATCATTTCACACCCTTTGTTCTTACTGCCATCCTGCACATGGACTTCCTGTCATCTTAATTGAAATGATTTTTAATCAGAGTTGCACACTCTCAGTCTCTCTTGCGCTGGCTTTCTAAAACGATAGCAGCTCAATGTATTCAATAAATCCCTCCAGATCCTCTGCATTTAGCTTTTAGATGTGAAAATGTAACTTGCTCTGAGAGAGAGGGAAATAGAGAGCAAGATTTCTTTTTACAGTAAAGAGAATGAGTTGTGCAGCTGAGTTCACCTTTTCTAGACTTTCATTTTCGGCACTATGCTCTTTTGTTGCACAAGTTAGGTGGAAAGTGGAAACCAGGGTAATAGGAGTGTGAAGCAGATTTAGCTACAGATGCGATGGCTGTGTTATATATATATATAGTATATGTGTGTGTGTGTGTGTGTGTGCAGTATCTGACTGGAACCACCAGAGGCTTTTCGGTAGCTTGATCAAGCGCTGCACTTTCTCCTCACTTGCTCATCAAGGCTTTTGTGCGTATCAGAGTAGAAAAGCCAATCTGTCCCAGCTCATCAATCAAACGCCAAAACAGAGTCTTGCCTGTGACCCCCAAGCACACACGGACTCCCACGCCATGCTGCTGACACGAATACGAGCAACAGCTCACCTCCTGCTGTGTGACCTGATTTCCCCCTCCCTACGGCAGCTAGGCGCTACCATTAAGGGACAGCGTGGTCGATGATGGAGTGATTGATGGACTGAGAGAATACAAGAAATCCTTTATATTTTATTTATTTATGGTAATGACTGTTTTTGGCTCCATCAAACTGGTTTGCTGCTTGTAAATAAATGGGGCTGAGCATCTGCTTCTGCCACAATAAAAAAGGAGAAAATCTTGACTCGTGGCCAGGTGTTGAAAAAGAAAGAATCAGCTGACAGAGACTCTCAGACCTGCTGCTGACAGAATCTGTCAGTGCGATCCTGTCCTCTCATTAACTGCACAACACGACTTCTACATTAAATCCTTCTCTGAAACAGAATTTCTCTCCTCTATTCTGCAGATAGTGATCAGTTGATCACTATATTCATGATTACAATAAGAGGACACCTGTGTGTTCCACATTCTTTTCTCAAAGTAGTAAAGTTCAGTGCTTAGTCTTTAAGTGCACTACCTTCTATATGAAAAGCTTAAGCGTGTGATTAAAATCAAAAGCTATGGGTGAACAGGTTCCAATCTTATCCATGCAGATGACCTCTGCTGTCTCTTTGGTGTTGCAGTGCCATCCTTCTGGGGCTTGGTGAACTCCGCTTGGAACCTGTGCTCGGTCGGAAAGAGACAGTCTCCAGTCAACATCGAGACGAGCCACATGATCTTCGATCCGTTTCTCCTGCCCATAAAACTCAACACCGGCGGTCACAAGGTAAGAAAAGCACATTTCTACTTGACGCTCTTGTTGTATCACCAAGTTTTTGGGCTACATAGCTCCTGTGTTAATCGCCATCATGAAGGTTGTTTTTGTAGGTTTGTTTTTTTACCTCATCGGTGGTTCTGACAACTGTTTGGGTTGGCAAACAATGTAAGCGAGTTGTCCAAAAAAAGCACTCTCCCAGAGGTAAAATACATAACAATTATCCAGTAAGTTGGACTGCTTTGGTTCTGGTATGGCCAAAACCTGGCAGTCAAACAAATACAACAACCTCCAGGGCATTGCTGATTTTGTGTTGTGTGTTGGTACACCAAGATCAGAAACACTGCTGTTGCACCACGTGACACCAGTCAGTTTTCACAGATGTGCAGCTTACAAAAGAGCAGAGATGTTCATCACTAGTTTGTAGTTACACATGAGTACAGGGATAACCTGGGGCATCAATAGGGCATATATGTTTCACTACAGCAAACCACCTTCCAGATTCATAAATAGACTAAACTTGGACTCATCTTTGTGCTTGTTATCAGTATGTTATCAGCAAAGTAGCTTGAAATTTTGGTAACACTTTAGATTAGAGAACACATATTCACCATTAACTACCTGCAAACCAGCAGGAGTATAATCAGCAAATTCTTGCTTTATTGTTCATTGCAAAGCAGTTGTAAAGGTCTTTGTTAACAGTTTAGATTAGGGAACAAAAATTCACCATTAACTACCTTCTAACTAGGAGGAGTATTATCAGCAAATTGATGCGTTATTATTCATAGTAAAGATTAATGCTTAATATGTGTTTTCCAAATTAAAGTGTTACCGAAATTTTGACTACACCGAGAATGAAATATTTTTATGTACAACTAAGCCACCCATAGTTTAAATACTTATATATTGTCAGTAGTGTAGTCCCCGTTTTAACAGAAGATTAAACTCTTTCAATGGATCAGTAATGAAGAGCGCTGCAGTGTGTCCACAGTAAGGTAGCCACGGGCAGGGATGCAGGCAAGAGGTTAAGGAATGGGTGAATAAAACCATACACACCATTTCTCAGGCGATAACATTATTTTTTAAATCATATTTAAAGTTTAACAGTCATCACTTGATCTTTTTTCAGTTATCCTTTCTCCATTATATTGTCTTTAAATCATTCATAATATTTATTAGAAAAAACTCAAACAAACAAATATAGATGCTCATTCTGACCCTTTTTCATACCGCGACTTTCTGTTGAGTACATGCGAGATTTTCACTGTCCGGATGTTCATTGTAATAATGCTAATACAGCGCGCATTAATTAGCCACAGGGAGAACAGAGCTGTCCCATTATATGTGCATATTGACAGACTCCAAATCATCAACACCCTTCGTTAGTTTCTGATTCTCAGCACACATTTACTTGCCTTCTTTTGGTAGCAGGTCATCTCACTGGAGGCCCCTCAGACAGCACAACTCTGTGATAAAATTCAAAGATTATACTGGTCCCTTTAGCGTCTAGTCTTAGCTCGATTAGCAGTTAGCTGGTGTCTGTCTCCGTGATTTCAGGGTCTCATGCACAGTAAAGCATAACTTTACACATCGCTACTCTTTCCTATATTTCCTAACACCTTGTTGATGCCATCTTCACCTGGTGTTCTACAAAATTAGTAAAATTGAACATTGAGCATGATGATAAATCCACTTTTTTCCCGGTAGTTAGGTCCAATGATGCAGTCACACTAAAAACACTTTAGTGTTGAATTTGGCAATCAACAACAGAGTAGTTGACATGGGAGCAACGATTTGACATCCATCCATCCATCCATCTTCCACCGCTTATCTGGGGTCATGTCGCAGGGGCAGCAGCCTAAGCAGGGAAGCCCAGACTTCCCTCTCCCCAGCTTCATCCAGCTCTTCCAGGGGGATCCCGAGGCATTCCCAGGCCAGCCAACAGACATAGTCCCTCCAGCGTGTCCTGGGTCTTCCCGGGGGCTTTCTACCCCCTCATTCTCTACAAAGAGCAGAGACCAGATCCTGAGGTCACCAAACCAGACCCCTCAACACCAAATTCTGTACATAAAGATCATGAACAGAATTGGTGACAAAGGGCAGCCCTGGCGGAGACCAACCCCCACTGAAAACAAGTCTGATTTACTGCCAGCAATGCGGACCAAGCTCTGACACCAGTCATACAGGGATCAAACGGCCTGTATCAAGGGGCCCGACACCCCATACTCCCAGAGAACCCCCCACAGGACTCCCCGATTGACACAGTTGAATGCCTTTTCCAAGTCCACAAAACACATGTGGATTGGTTGGGCAAACTCCCATGCACCCTCCACAACTCTGCTGAGGGTATAGAGCTGGTCCACGGCCAGGACGAAAACCACATTGCTCCTCCTAAATCTGAGGTTCGACTATCCAGCTGACCCTCCTCTTCATTACCCCTGAATAGACCTTGCCAGGGAGGCTGAGGAGTGTTATCCCCCTATAGTTGGAACCCTCTGGTCCCCCTTCTTAAAAAGAGTGACCAACACCCCGGTCTGCCAATCCAGTGGCAGTGCCCTCGATGTCCACGTGATGTTGCAGAGACGTGTCAAAAACAACAGCCCTACAACATCCAGAGCCTTAAGGAACTCTGGGCAGATCTCATCCACCACCGGAGCCCTGCCACCGAGGAGTATTTTGACCACCTCGGCAACTTCAGCCCCGGAGATACGAGAGCTCGTCCCCACATCCCCAGGCCCTGCTTCCTCACCAGAAGGTGGGTCGGTGGGATTGAGGAGGTCTTCAAAGTATTTCTTCCACTGATCCACAACGTCCTGAGTTGAGGTCAGCAGTGGGTTCGGGTATTGCCGCCACGGCAGGCACCGACCACCTTGCGGCCACGGCCGCTCGGACTTAATGTCCCCCACCTCCCCCGGGACATGGTCGAAGCTTCTTCTGACAGGAGACTCTACCAGGGATTCCCAGCAGACCCTCACAATACGTTTGGGTCTGCCGGGTCTGATCGGCATCTTCCTCCACCAACGGAGCCAACTCATCACCAGGTGGTGATCGGTTGACAGCTCCGCCCTTCTCTTCACCTGGGTGTCCAGGAAATGCGGCTGCAAATCCGATGACACGACCACAAAGTCGATCATCAAACTGCGGCCTAAGGTGTCCTGGTACCAAGTGCACATATGGACACCTTTATGCCTTTATGAACAATAGTGTTCGTTATGGACAATCCGTGATGAGCACAGAGGTCCAAAAACAGAAAACCGCTCAGGTTTAGATCAGGGGGGCCATTCTTCCTGATCACGCCCCTCCAGGTCTCACTGTTGCTGCCAACGTGAGCATTGAAGTCACCCAGGAGAACGAGGGAACCCCCGGAAGGACCACTCTCTAGTACTCCCTCTAAGGACTACAAAAAGGGTGGATACACTGAACTGCTGTTTGGGCCATAGGCACAAACAACAGTCAGGATCCGTCCCCCCAAGGTGGAGGGAGGCTACCCTCTCGTTCACCAGTGAAAACTCCAATGTACAGGCACTAAGCCGGGGGGGTAACAAGAATTGCCACCTCTGCCCGTCGCCTATCACTATTGGTAACTCCAGAATGGAAGAGTGTCCAACCCCTCTCGAGAAGGCTGGTTCCGGAGCCCTTGCTATGTGTCAAAGTGAGGCTGACTATATCTAATCTGAACTTCTCAACCTCGCGCACCAGTTCAGGCTCCTTCCCCATCAGAGAGGTAACGTACGGTTTGACATCTTTACTTTGACACTTTTACTTGTCATTAATGGCAGCTCCTGTGATGTCATCACAGGAGAATGAAAACTGCCCCTTTGGTGTATGAATGTGCATAAAATGTTATTCCTAATTGGCTATTCTGCCATCAGTGTATGAATGTGTGTGAAAAGGTGAATGCACACTTGTAATGTGAAGTGCTTTGAGTGGTCAAAGATGATTAGAGAAGCACTATATAAATACTATTTAATCCCTTGAATTAATGAATTAGTCAGCAAATTTACAATTTAAAATACCACAGAGACACCCAGTTACAAAGCAGAAGAGAACAAGCCACTTAATTCCACTACTAACTACAAACATCTATCTCTGATATGCACATGACAAAAAGAAAATGGAGCATTGTATTATTGTTGCGATATTGTTGGAATTTCAAACAATGTATATTTGACACACTATATATATATATATATATATATATATATATATATATATATATATATATATATATATAACAGATTTTTAGCACTGCTAAATTCAGAAAATGTTCGACCACCACCCACCATAAAGACTGTCAATTGAGAACAACCAAAAATAAATTTGGTTTCCTCTTTTAATTCCTTTTCACCTTTTCTTTCTGTTCTGTTCTTTCTGATCTGTTATGTTAACGGCTTTTAGTTAAAAGCCGTGACGTGCAGACTGTGACGTGAGTCGCTCAAGAATGATGTCAAAGTCGCTTTGACTGCAACCGGGCTGTTCAGATTGCGGTCGCATTCAAGAAAATCCGATACATATCAGATTGAGCACCACATTTGAAAGTTGCATGAATCGTATTCGCAAATGTCTGATTCGTTGCCACTTGTGCTGTTGCAGGTCACATTTGAGCAAAAAAAAACAGATTCAGGTCGCTATTGCCTGCAGTGTGAACCTAACCTAAGCAAACCTAACCCCATCCACATGTATAACACTCCCATTAATTGGGTTTCGGGGAGATGAACTCATCTTTTAATAGATTCCTGTGCTGCCCTGCATTAATGCTAATGAATAGTTAAGGCAAATTTAATTGACCTCCAAAGAGGAAATGTAATTAATGGTGAGAGATGCAAGGCTAAGCACAATGGATTTAAGGAATCCCACTTCAAAAAGCCACTTTTAATTTAATATTTACTCTGCCAGATGACTTGACTTGAGATTTTGTTTTAATTACAAGCTTTTGGAAAGTGGGGAGAAACGTGTGGTGAGTTCTACACATTAATAAGGGACACATATGGAACAAGATTTTGTCTTTTGTTTTAGCTGTTAAAGCTTCTTTCTGAGATTTAAACAGGACCTATGAGGATATTTCACTTTGTAAACAAATAATTATACTCCTGTCCAATGCACAATTAGTACAGTATTTGGGAAAATGATTTATTCTGTCTTAGGTTGACATGCAGTTCGCTAATTGGACTATATTGCAAAATAGTCCAATTCACAGTAAAAGGGAAATGTCTTAACCAGACTCTTCCACGTTTTATTCCTGGGAATACGTATTTTTTTCTAAGCAGAAATGACCTAATCATATAAATGGTTATTCACTAACGTGTCTCAGAACTCATCACTACATGACATTTCTTTGTAGACTGTTCTCTCTCGTATTAAATTTGCGAACTTCATCGTAATTTACTTGTGACTGTGACAAGGTCAAAATGTTTGCAAGTGAAAGTTTCAATCATGCAGATGAGCTGACTGAATTTGGATTGAAGATTAACGAAAGGCTGTTGTACATAAATACTGCAAATACCCTTACTGTACCGGGGCGCTTTTTAATCTCTTAAAGTACGGGTTTACTGTAATTACTCAAATGCCATCAAGCTTTTGGCACGGAAAGGGTTTTCCTCATGTTTCTATTTTCACAGATAGTTGAACAAGTTCACTTTCGGGGGGGTAGTTAACCATGGTAAACTCCTCGGTAACCTTGAGCCCCAGTTACAAATTGCCTGTAACAGGACCAGACTAATGGCTGGCTAACATGGCTCTGAATAAAAGCTGTGGTTAACGTATGTCATCATCAGGAATACAAGTAAAAATATAATTCTATAAGTGAGAAAGGCAAGTGAAATAGAGGGACAAAAACATTAAAATGTGATGATATTTCACTAAATTAACACTAATGACAAGCAGTGTATTGAAAATCATACAACCTGTGTTGCAAAAAAAAGTGTTACAAAATCAAAAACTTCAAAGTCCAATTTCCGCCTTTGGTAGGATAAAGCCAAGGCTCTGTATACCCTTAATGCGTTTTCTTTTTAAATTCCAAATTCTTTTCTTCCTCCCACTGGTATAGCTGCTGTTAATGAGCTGTTAATGACATCCCCGGGGAGGAGGATCTGTAGACTCATGTCTTGTGGGGCTTTGGCCCAGCTGACATGAGGATTTTGAAATCTCTACTGACGCTAATATTTCTTCAAGCCAAGCCTGCATTTTAAAGCAGGGACTGATATTGAGAATCTTTAACTAATTTACTATGATCCAAGCATGCTATACCACATTACATTGTGTGTGTGTGGGTCTTCTTTTACATCATGGGTGAGTTTTACTTTACAATGCATATAATTAAAAACTATATGCTAAATGCTATGTGCTGTGTGAAACATATATCGTAACTACAACAATTTGTAGTTTAGTCGTCTAAAATTTGAGCAAAAAGGACTAATATACAAAGTTCTTGCTGCAAGATTGGTGTATGAGATGATATTTTTCAATTCAGGCCAGTCACGTAGACAAAAATGTCAGTCTAAAGTGAAGGAAACCTTTACCGACAACAATCTTTTTAGCGGGATGAATGGCAGGCGGGTTCCCACCGACCCGCCGGAGTACACCTCCACTGAACTAAGTCAATGAATAAAGTCCCACGGAACCGTAATCCTCACTTCAATAACCGAAAGGATAAACAGTCCCAGGGAAAAGGGGGAGAATCAGGCAGATGGGAACCAGGCACGGGTCGGTAAGAGGAAATCAGTCGGACTGTGTAAATCTGGGGGTTTAACTGGTGTGTGTAAATGGCTGTGACAACACAAATTTAAGCTGTAGCTGATTAAAACAGTTTTTAACCTTTGATTGTAGAATGTAATTTCCGAAAGACTTTTTTGTTTTGCGTTTTAATTTGTCACAATAATTACTAAATCTTGACGAGTTATTGTGATTTCCTCAGCCAGATGCCTCTGCTGTCTTCAGTAACGGATGTTTTTTTTGGTTTTTTTTTTTTTTTTTTCCACCAGGCTCTATCAGTTTTTATAAGGTTATTGCGGATGTAGATTGAAATCCATTGTGACAGCTCTCCAAATCAAATTCTATGTGTGCATTTTTTTTTTTCAGCCCTTCTGCACAATCAGAAATGGATTCGTAATGCCTGGCACTTTTATCGGCACGTAAAATGGAAATGCTACATGTTATGCTTCTTTAAATGCTCCCCGTTGCTATAGCTTAACATCTTTAGATAGTGAGGAATAAAAAAAAATAAAAGAAAAATGTTTTTCACAGTAATTGTTTTTCTTGTGCTGACCCAGACACTTGAAAAAAAGGACTTAAAGCACAAATTGCAATATTAATTAAAAAAAAATATATATANTTTTTTTTTTATTTTTGTTGTGTTCTATAATTGCGGTATGAATAAAATTGTATTTCATCAAAATAGTTTTATATACAGACCTAATCCCAAATTAACTGTAGCATTGACTTGGTCTGTAATCACTTGTATGATATATATAAACTTCCTCCTTTGTGTTTTGTTACCATTGCTGCAGAGATTGGAGCTTTTAATTGAGATTAAAAAGTTAGCACAATGGCCTCTCCCAACATATTTATCAGATATATTCTAGTCTGTTCATGTTTCTGTACTATGACCAAACCCTTTTCACCTTTTTCGCGCTTCTCTCTCCCTTTTTACGTGAAACTGGAGGGTACGGATCAGTTCGTCACACTTCGGGCTCGTCTAAGAGACATGAAGGCCTAATGGCCTCTGATTTCCTTCTTAACTTAATCAAAAATGTGTTCTGTGGTCTACAATATCTTGTGAATAGATTAGTACATTATTATATCAATTACTCTGGATGATATTTCTTTGGTCTGTAGTTCGGCTGTGAGGAAACATGGAGTAAATTTTTGATGATCTGTCCTTCAACTTGCATATTAAACAGGTCTCTGGGAATATTTTTTTATGCATTACCAAGATGAGAGACTTGAATTAGACACATTTTATGGGCAGCCAGTGAAGCGTATCCGATGTGAGTAATGCAATCCACAATAGATCAATAGGAGTACATTACTCTTCACCTGCATGGGCCTTAGAGCATACAGATTATTCCTTTTTCACATTGCTGATTTATTTATGCTTTCCAGAATCTCCAAATATCAATTACCTCTCAGACACTCGAACCAGGCTTAAAGCATAATTTTATAAACCTTATAAGCAGTAATTTCCATCATCACAATCTGAATTTGACGAACAATTCAAAAATGTTATTAAAGAGCTTTAGGCAACTTTTAGTTAAAATAGCGGTATTATAAATTGATTCAATTTGTCCTAAGACTTGATAGTAGAAAAGTAACAGGATTCCAACAGACAGTTTGATTAAAATATTTATTTCTGAAAAAAATAACGGGTATAATCAGGTTTGAGTGTCACTCTACTTACACTTTTTTTTTTTTTTTCAGTTCTGCTTTATTTACAAATTGAATCTGAGATATTTAACTTCTCACGTGTTACAAAAAAGATCAGCCAGTTTGCAGATTTAACTCGACAGGATAGATAGAAATTCACCAGGCGGAGCAGCTGAACATAATTATCGTTGAGAAGGTTTCAGTTTTCACAAAGACGTCTGAGCATTTGTACCAGCCCATAGTCAACATTAAGGAAATCATAGGGCAAATCATGAACACACTTTAGCAGAAGACAATTTTACTGCAGTCCATATTCAAAGCATCCCAAATTTCCCATTTGCAACCCCATTTGTGGTAAATAAATATCCGGATTTAGAAATACTCCAACTGTCCTGAAATGTGTTAACTTTTATACAAGCCATTATGGATGTCGTCTTAAGAGCAACTGCATTAATGGTCCCCAGCTGGGTTTTACCACATCTCCTCTTTCTATTTAGTACTGCATAGATTTCATAAGCTACAAATGACATCACTGTCACGTGTCAGCAGGATCTATGTTTGTTCATGGCCTCATTTAGTTATTACTGAGTATTTGAATGGTACAGCATCCAAGTATTCTCCCCATTTTTTTTGAGGATGTTACATTACTTTTTAGGGAAAAAATTAAAATATATAATGTGAAATAGATGACTTGATGGAACTAATTAGAACTTAATCAGTCTTTCCTAATAATTCACAGCATTGATTTTTACCCTCTATTACATTTTATTACAAGTCCTCTGTGAAGTGCTGGACCAGGTATATTTTAGCTGATATACATCCACAAAACCCATTTGATTAATCTGAGGACAGTCTCTGTACAGATATATATTTGTTTTACATTTCTTTACATTTCATATTAAAGGATTTGACGAAACCATCGTTTTTGGGTTTATATGGTAAACAAATGCTTAGAGGTGTCTTTATACTAACACCAGGGACAAACATTTTAGGCAGTTGATTATTTTACAGCATACGTTCGATTTATGAACTTTAAAAAAATAGTTTTTATTTTAATCATTATTCCATTTCCTAAAAACAAACAAACAAACAAAAAATGGGGAGGGGATATCCAAGGGGGTAAAATTTTTTAGAGGCAGTGTACTTTTACAGTATACCTTTGCAGTCATTTGTTGACTGAGGTGATTAATAAATTTAAATTCCAGTTGTATAAACCAGTTGTATAAATGTTAACTCGCTCTTTCCAGTAACACCATTTAAAGAAAAACATGCTCTGATCATGACTGGCAGTAAGAGTTGCAAAGTAATGATACATTGTCAGAGAAGAGAAAAAAAAAAGGTCAGTCAGTTGATGATAGATGATGGTTCAATTAAGACAGTACATCTATGATGCAGCAAATATTTTACCAGACCTTCAGGGTCAATGACACATGACTGTGGACCACTGAGACGCCTTTAAAAGGAGGCGGACAATTGCGCAATTTAGTATTTCAATACAAAAGGGACCATGCTTGTTAATAAAGCAGGAATAGGTTAGCTGTGATTGGAGGTAGAGTGCATTATAGCTTCATTACTTTCATATTATTAGAGCAAAACCACACAGCACAAACACCAGCAATACTGCCTGGATGTGACTATGTAACGCGGCTGCGACTATGTAACGCATTCAGTCTTTACTTCATGATGGTAAATTGATCCAGCTGACTTAGTTTAGGTTAAATTAAAATTTGGAAATAATGTGCAAATAGCAAAACCAAATAGAAGACTGTTATATTTTATACCTGCTATAATCCAGTAATTAAGACTGTAAAAGTGCTAAATTTAATCTGACAGTCAATGATGAATATACACATATATACTGTATACAAGTGTGCAATTACTATATTACATTTACTGAACAGAAGTATCTCAGTAAGAATGGTAGTTTTCTTTTTATTTGTACACTAGTTGGATTAAGGTAAAATGAAATGTTGCATCATTATGTTTCTGTACTATAACAATCCTGTTGCATACACTACTCTGCATACAAACGCATGATATGGCAAAAATCCAGAAATACACAAAGCTGCCAAAATGATCAATAATTAACATCTTAAGAAATCCTCATTTTACTGTAAACCTCTGAATAACTAACCATCACGTCTACCATTTCAAATTAATAATAAAATTTAATTAAAAAAAGCATCATTAAAATAATTAAATTCACATTTTGGCTCAAAGTAAAATCTTTTTTTTTGGCTCAAAAAAAAAAAAAATAAAAAAATCACATTGTTTATCATGACCACTAATATCTAGAGAGGCCTGTACATAGATTTTAAATCAACTCAACAAGGGTTTATTTCTCTGCACCTGAGTTATCAAAGTTATTTTTTTAAAATAAGATACCCGCCAAAAAAAAAAAAAAAAGGTTTAATTATGCAAAAGGTGCAAATAAACACACTGTACTTCATGCCCTATAGATCCATGACACAAAACTTAAGGATATTAAAACACTAATGAAAAAGAAGACATGAGAAATCTAGATAAGAGGAAATTGTTTCTAAAATAAAAATGTAATGATATCAGAGGGGAAAAAGTCAGAATTCTGGTATTAAATTTTAAATCTAAAGCACTAAATAAATAATGGCAATTCACCTCCATTACTGACCACCAAACTAAAACGTGTTATCAGTGAGAAAAGGAAAAAATTAGTGGAGATGAAAGTTAGGTATTTTTCATTAAAACATTAGAATTCTTTAGCCTTCCGTATGCTAACATGCCTGCTATAAACCACTGGATTCAACAGAAAAGGATTCAACTTAAATAGCGTTAATGAGTATTGAAAACAACTTGCATTGAAACTATTCAGTCAGTGCATACAGAAGATCCACAGTATAGACACTGTTAACAATTCCCAAAGTTCCTTTGAGCATTGTGTGTACCTATGCAAAAACACACCGCTCAATAAAAATAATAATTTTAATAACAATCATAATTAAAATATATACCGCAAAAAAAAAATTCAATAACGTGAAACCTTTTTCACTTAGGTATTTCTAACGTTACAGCCTCTTTTATTCTGTCATTAGCGCTCAATGCCTTTCCAGAAATTAAAATCCATTACCTGAGTTATATTCCTGTACAGACTGGAAAAAAGTGAACCTGACAAAAAAAAACAAAAAAACAAATACTCTTTGTGATCAAGCTGCCATTCCTTCCATTGGAGTCACTAATTGAAGTGGATGTCAACAAAAATGCCTGTCCGCCATCATTGCTTTGGCCAATTAACATTGGACAATTAAAAAAAAAAAACAAAAATCACATATTCAAATTTAGAATTGAGTTTACTTTTTTCTTTAAAAGTCACATTATAAAAAATTGTCCCTCATTTTGTGGCAGGATCCTGAGTTTTAATTTCTGATTTTTTTTTTAAAGAACCTCCAAATTCAACACTTTATATATATTATTTTGTACCACTATATAAAAGAAAAAGTGACTTCCAATTAAACAAAACAAACAAAAAACTACCAGTTATGTTCAGTGGCTATTATGTTTTTTAAAAAAATGCCACGAAAAACAAACTGAATGAATGCCTTTCAAAGGAACTTAAGGGGAGGTCATAGGAGTAGAGGGTCACATTTAAAAACAGTGTCATATTGGGTTCATGGGTTGATTAGTGCATGTAATGCTGCTTATCACAGACAAAATGGGTGAGCCACAGCTACCTCAACACGCATGTAAGCACGTACTCACCTGATAGATCACCACAGTGATCTGAGATGACAAATTAATATTCACTTCTTTGATTCTTTTAACCCTCTTGAGTTTCCCTTTCTTAAGAAAAAGAGAGGTTGCTAAATGGAATAACATGGGGGTGGGGCTAGAGGTCTAAGACGTGTTGCGCAGGATCTGCTCCAACACTGAAAGCAGGTTTTTAAGGCCGTAGATGTAACCATGATCGTGACTGTCGCTCTGGAACACATGGGCAAAGTCGATCATCTTGACTTCAACCTCTGGTTCCGCACTCTGTCCTTCGGTTGGGTCGCCTACTAGTCGCTTCAGCCTGTCCTCCTCCCTCTCTCTGCCTTGTTTTTTTTCTACTTGTGATATGTTCCTATTTCCATTCGGAGGTTGCTGTGACTCACCTTTTCGTTTGCAGGCTTTGCCTTCATTGTGCGATACCGAGTTGTTGTCTCCGGAAACCAAACTTACTGTAACTTCCACACCGTCTCCGCTGGTACCGTGGACATTAGTCTTGGGAAAGCAGTGGAGGTCACCTTTTAAATGGTGGTTGTAAATCCTGCCCAAGCTGTAGTCCCAGGGTGCGGACATCTGAGCGCTGCTGTTGTTGTTACACTCTTCCATATTTTCTTCCTGCTTCTCGCTCTCTTGTGTAATTTTGCCCTCCCCATCTCTGCCGCCGTCTCTGACCGCCGACACCGTAGCAATTTTTCCTTCAGTTGGGCTGAATGAGTGAATGTCAACGGGAGAAGAAAATGGGGACGAGGAAGAAAAGGAGGGGAGGCCCTCGTAGACGAAGAGCAGGGAGCTGGCGTAGAAGGTCAGCTGCTGTTGAGATTCAAACCACTGAAGGATTTGCTGCACCCTGCAGATGCTGGCTGACACTGCATCTTTCCTTAGGGTCACACCATTGTGGAAGAATTTTGCAAGGCCTGGAGAGAAGAGAAAGACAGCTTGGATCCATTTTCAGAGGGCACATATAAAACTTGACACCGACCAATCAAATAGATCAATAACTCTACAAATCAAATCTGCTCATATTCATAGCACTCACATTACAGTTGCACGTACCTTCTTTAATGGTGTCCTTCACCAGTCCTCTCCCAAAGTGCTGATCATAGATGTCAAATGTGTCGCTGCACACCTTGTATACCTGAAATATAACAAAACACGACAAGTGTTTGTGAAAAACAAGCAATGATCTGGGTCGTATCCGCTCTTCAGCGCTAGACTCCAAACATTTAAGATGTGACCAAATACACAAGACTAGCTCCCTCTGGTGATTAACATGGAGCCCAAATCTGGGTGGATTTCGCACAGATTACTGTACTACTCGGAAAATTAGAATATCGTGTAAAAGTTGTTTTATTCAGGCAATCCAACATAAAAGGTGAAACCAATACATTTTATAGACTCATTTCATGCAAAGTGAGATATCTAAGAATAAGATAAGAATTTTTTGTTGTGATTTTTGCTGATTTTTTTTTTTTTTATGGATTTCAAGCAATATTCTAATTTTCTGAGTTTTTGAATTTTAGGTTTTCTGAAACTGCAAGTCCTAATCAGAAAAAAAACAAACAAATAAAAGCTTGAAATATATTGATTTGCATACTATTTGTCTATATATGTACAATTCACCTTTAAAGTTGAGTTAAAGAAATGTATGCACTTTTTCAGGATATTCTAATTTTCCGAGTAGTACTGGAGACCACAAATCCTTGTACTTCAGATAGAGGGAACTTTAAAAATGGGCATTCCCTTGTGGGATGAAAAAAGATGTTTTGGGTTTTTTTTTTTTTTACATCTGTTCTTATTTGCCTTATTTATCCCAATAAGGTCATATTACTAAGTGTATTGCAGCAACACCTAAAGTCATCTTTGCATCTCCATCATCATCATCCATTTACTAACATTCTGTAAACATATTTAGTTTCATCTGGCCGTACAATTTCCATCCGTCCATCCATCCATCCATTTTCTACCACTTATCCAGGGTCGGGTCGTGGGGGCAGCAGCCTAAGCAGGGAAGCCCAGACTTCCCTCTCCCCAGCCACTTCGTCCAGCTCTTCCGGGGGGATCCCGAGGCGTTCCCAGGCCAGCTGAGAGACATAGTCCCTCCAGCGTGTCCTGGGTCTTCCCGGGGGCCTCCTACCGGAGGGACGTGCCCTGAACACCTCACCAGGGAGGCGTCCGGGAGGCATCCTTACTAGGTGCCCGAGCCACCTCATCTGGCTCTTCTCAATGCGGAGGAGCAGCGGCTCTACTCTGAGCCCCTCCCGGATGGCAGAGCTTCTCACCCTATCTCTAAGGGAGAGCCCAGCCACCCTGGAAACTAATTAGCAAAGGAAACTAATTTCGGCCGCTTGTACCCACGATCTCGTTCTTTCAGTCATTACCCGAAGCTCATGACCATAGGTGAGGGTAGGAGTGAAGACCGACCGGTAAATCGAGAGCTTTGCCTTTCGGCTCAGCTCTCACTTCACCACAACGGACCAGTGCAGAGTCCGCATTACTGCAGACACCGATCCGCCTGTTGATCTCCCGCTCCCTTCTTCCCCCACTCGTGAACAAGACCCCAAGGTACTTGAACTCCTCCACTTCGGGGAGGATCCCCTCCCCGACCCAGCGAAGGCACTCCACCTTTTTCCGGCTGAGAACCATGGCCTCAGATTTGGAGGCGCTGATTCTCATCCCGGCCGCTTCACACTCAGTTGCGAAACGGTCCAGCGAGAGCTGGAGGTCACGGACTGATGAAGCCAACAAGACCACATCATCTGCAAAGAGCAGAGACCCGATCCTGAGGCCACCAAACCGGACCCCCTCAACACCATGGCTGCGCCTAGAAATTCTGTCCATAAAAGTTATGAACAGAATCGGTGACAAAGGGCAGCCCTGGCGGAATCCAACCTTCACTGGAAACGAGTTCGACTTACTGCCGGCAATGTGGACCAAGCTCTGACACCGGTCATACAGGGAGCGGACGGCCCGTATCAGGGGGTCCGACACCCCATACTTCTGGAGAACCCCCCACAGGACTCCCCGAGGCACACGGTCAAATGCCTTCTCCAGATCCACAAAACACATGTGGACTGGTTGGGGAAACTCCCACGCACCCTCAAGGACCCTGCTGAGGGTATAGAGCTGGTCCACCATTCCACGTCCAGGACGAAAACCACACTGCTCCTCCTGAATCTGAGGTTCAACTATCCGATGGACCCTTCTCTCCAGTACCCCCGAATAGACCTTGCCAGGGAGGCTGAGGAGTGTGATTCCCCTATAGTTGGAACACACCCTCCGGTCCCCCTTCTTAAAAAGAGAAACCACCACCCCGGTCTGCCAATCCAGTGGTACCGCCCCTGATGTCCACGCGACGTTGCAGAGTCGTGTCAACCACGACAACCCTACAACATCCAGAGCCCTAAGGAACTCCAGGCGAATCTCATCCACCCCCGGGGCCCTGACACCGAGGAGTTTCTCAACAACCTCGGCTACCTCAGCCCCGGAGATAAGAGAACCCGCCTCCGAGTCCCCAGGCCCAGTGTTGACAATGCACCGCTTCCCCCTCCTCAGGCGCCGGATGGTGGTCCAGAACCTTTTCGAAGCCGTCCGGAAGTCATTCTCCATGGCCTCCCCGAACTCTTCCCACGCCCGGATCTTTGCCTCGGCGACCGCCCCAGCCTCACTCCGCTTTGCTCGCCTGTACCTGTCTGCTGTCTCAGGAGTCCCACAGGCCAAAAAGACCCGGTACAACTCCTTCTTCAGCTTGACGGCATCCCTCACCGCCGGTGTCCACCAGCGGGTTCGGGGGTTGCCGCCACGACAGGCACCGACCACCTTGTGGCCGGTCGGCCACCTCAACAATGGAGGCACGGAACATGGTCCACTCGGACTCAATGACCCCCACCTCCTCCGGGACATGGTTGAAGCTCTCCTAGAGGTGGGAGTTGAAGCTCCTTCTGACCGGAGACTCCGCCAGGCGTTCCCAGCAGAGCCTCACCATACGTTTGGGCCTGCCGGGTCTGTCCGGCATCCTCCACCACCATCGGAGCCAACTCACCACCAGGTGGTGATCAGTTGACAGCTCTGCCCCTCTCTTCACCCGAGTGTCCAGGACATGCGGCCGCAAATCCGAGGACACGACTACAAAGTCGATCATCGAACTGCGGCCCAAGGTGTCCTGGTGCCAAGTGCACATATGGACACCCTTATGCCTGAACATGGTGTTCGTTACGGACAATCTGTGACGAGCACAGAAGTCCAACAACAGAACACCACTCAGGTTCAGATCAGGGGGGCCATTCTTCCCGATCACGCCCCTCCAGGTCTCACTGTCACTGCCGACGTGAGCGTTGAAGTCACCCAGGAGGACAAGAGAACCCCCAAAAGGAGCACTCTCTAGTACTCCCTCTAGGGACTCCAAAACGGGTGGATACACTGAACTGCTGTTGGGGCCATAGGCACAAACAACAGTCAGGATCCGTCCCCCCACCCGAAGGTGGAGGGAGGCTACCCTCTCGTTCAACGGGGTAAACTCCAACGTACAGGCACCCAGCCGGGGGGCGACAAGAACCGCCACCCCTGCACGCCGCCTCTCCCCATCGGCAACTCCAGAGTTGAAGCGAATCCAACCCCTCTTGAGAAGGCTGGTTCCAGAGCCCTTGCTATGCGTCGAGGTGAGGCTGACTATATCTAATCGGAACTTCTCAACCTCTCGCACCAGCTCAGGCTCCTTCCCCATCAGAGAGGTGATGTTCCACATCCCTAGAGCTAGCTTCTGCAGCCGGGGATCGGACCGCCAAGGTCCCCGCCTTCGGCTGCCACCCAACTCACACTGCACCCGACTCCTTTGGCCCCTCCTGCAGGTGAGCCCACGGGAAGGGGGTCCCACATCATCTCTTCGGGCTATGCCCGGCCGGGCCCCATGGGCAAAGGCCCGGCCACCAGGCGCTCGCCAGCATGCCCCACCCCCAGGCCTGGCTCCAGGATGGGGCCCCGGTGACCCGCGTCCGGGCAAGGGAGGCAATGCTGAGTTGACCTCCAGCATTAATGGATCTAAACCAGCCACATGTCTCCTGGACCCCATCCCAACTAAGCTTTTCAAGGATGTCTTTCCTCTAATTGGGGCCTCAGTATTAGATCAGATCAATCTATCTTTGACTACAGGTTATGTACCTCAGGCGTTTAAAACTGCTGTTATCAGACCTTTACTTAAAAAACCTTCACTTGACCCAGGCGTCTTAGCAAATTATAGACCGATATCCAACCTCCCATTCATCTCTAAGATACTTGAGAGGCTGGTTGTTAGTCAGCTAACCGATCACCTCAACAGGAATAGTCTATTTGGAGTGTTTCAGTCTGGTTTCAGAGCTCATCATAGCACAGAAACAGCACTGGTTAAAGTCACTAATGACCTCCTCATGGCATCAGACTGTGGACTTATTTCCGTACTGGTTTTACTGGACCTCAGTGCTGCCTTTGATACTGTAGATCACAGCATTTTATTACAAATGCTACGACATGAGATTAGGATCACAGGGACAGCTCTAGACTGGTTTAAATCTTATCTATCAGATAGATTTCATTTTGTTCATGTTAATGATGTTTCCTCTGAGTGTACAAAGGTTCATCATGGTGTTCCACAGGGTTCAGTGCTTGGGCCAATCCTGTTCACTCTTTACATGCTCCCTCTAGGGAATATAATTCAGAAAAACGGCATTTTCATTAAATTTTCATTGCTATGCCGACGATACGCAGTTGTATCTATCCATGAAATCTGATGAAACAGAGCCGTTAGCCAGACTCCAGGCATGTCTCAAAGACATAAAAGACTGGATGACCTCGAATTTCCTTCTTTTAAACTCAGACAAAACTGAAGTCATTGTTCTTGGACCTAAACATCTGAGGACTAGATTACCAGATAGCAGTCTCTCTTTGGATGGCATTACTTTGTCCTCCAGTACGGCTGCAAGGAACCTGGGAGTTATCTTTGACCAGGACATGTCATTTCTCCCTCATATTAAACAGGTTTCTAGGACCGCCTTCTTTCACCTCTGTAATATTGCCAAGATCAGGAGCATCCTGTCACAGAGTGATGCTGAAAAACTGGTCCATGCTTTTGTTACCTCTAGACTGGACTACTGCAACTCATTACTGTCAGGATGTCCAAATTATTCCATTAAAAACCTGCAGCTGATACAGAACGCTGCAGCCAGAGTTCTGACAGGAACTAGCACCAGGGAGCATATCCAGTTTTAGCTTATCTTCACTGGCTTCCAGTGAAATTTAGAATAGACTTTAAGATTCTCCTTCTAACATATAAAGCTCTAAATGGACTATCTCCATCATACCTGCAGGATCTCATAGTTCCGTATATACCTAAAAGAACACTCAGATCACAGAGTGCAGGTTTACTTGTAGTTCCTAGAATTCATCAAAGCAGACTGGGAGGACGAGCTTTTAGCTATCGCGCAGCTTTACTGTGGAACCAGTTACCAACCTGGGTCCAAGAGGCAGACACCACGTCTGCCTTTAAGATCAAACTTAAAACCTTTCTGTTCAGTAAAGCATATAGCTAGCCTCAAACAAAGTGTGTAGGGCTGATAGATCTAGTTTAGTCAGTTTTCACAGTTACAGCTAGAATAGGCTCATCAGACTCTTATTCTTCAATTTTTAGCATAGCTATGCTGCTATAGGCCTACGCTGCTGGGGACAAACACATGATCCACTTCTCTCCCTCTCTCTCTCTCTCTCTCTCTCTCTCTCCTTGCAGGTCTTCCGTCTCCAGGCCTTCGTGCTGTACAGACCTCGGCCTCTGGCAAACTCAGGGTCCGCTGTCGGCACCTGCCTATACTGTTCATCTCTTTATAACAACCTGCTATGCTGTATTATGTGTATATATGTCTGATATGCTATTTCTATATTTGAATTTTGTCTGTATTTCTTTGGTTTTGTATCTGTTCTCCCTCTCTCTTTCTTTATTCTCTCTGTCCTGTCTCCCTCTTTTATTCCTCCTTTACCCAGCCAACTTTCAGCGGGATGGTTCCCCCTTGTAAGCCTGGTCCTGCTCAAGGTTTCTTCCTGTTAAAAGGGAGTTTTTCCTTGCCACTGTGCTTACCTGGGGGTTCAGGCTCTGGGTTTCTACCTCTGTAAAGCACTTAGAGACAATTTTATTGTAAAAGGTGCTATATAAATAAATAAATTAAATTAAATTAAATTAAGGGAGACTTGAGACCAAATTTTTGACTCGTCATAAGGGGATTTGTGGGCTGCACTTTGTCTGGTCCCTCACCTAGGACCTGTTTGCCATGGGTGGCCCTACCAGGGGCATAAAGCCCCAGACAACTGAGCTCCTAGGATCATAGGGACACGCAAACCCCTCCACCACAATAAGGTGGCAGCCCAGGAGGGGCCGTATAATTTACTGTATTCAAGAAATGTAATGCATTTTTTATAATGTTGCTACTATTTTATTTATTGAGTTAGTTATTTAGTGTAATTTTTTTTATTTATTTATTTATTTTGAATTTTTCTAACAAGCAAAGGACGCAGGGATAACCCATTTGCATTGCTCTCTGTGGTCTTCCAGGATTTTTTTCGTCATGCTGAGCCTTCCAGTGTATTCTGTTCTTGACAAGGTTTTGTCACATCTAAACCCATATTATTATTTTACAATGTAAATTATTTTCTTGCAAGGCTCCACTTTTTTTTAGGTTTTTTGATCTGAGGTCTTGGTTGAGTTGGATAGATCGTGATGTTAAGGACAGGACAGGACAGGACAGCTCTCTCAGCACAACCTTCCAGAATGCATTCATTTCACAGCAGTAAAATGAATTATCCTGTAATCTGTCCCGTCGATCTGTCCATGTCCCCTCCTTCTGCAAACAGGAAGTCAAGAAAATAGCAGAAGATTAGTACTAATTTGTCTCCTCCTCATCTAAACAATTGACTTTACCATCAGGCTAATCTCAGATCTGCATCTGCATCTGCTTGTGAATTGTAAACTGTCACCTTTGCAAAGCAAAAAAATAGGTGGCTTTGTATATCATTAAAAAACAACTTCATCTATTAAATCAAAGTTGCAGGGCTGAGCATCGAAGAGAAAACTGACTAAACAATCCTATCAGAATCATTAATATTTGATCGAAATCTTTTCAGGCCTCCACTCGGGACATTCTATTACTGTTTGCTTTTCATTTCATATCATCAAATGACTATGATGTTTAGAAACTGCTGATTTGACTTCCCATGAATCCTTTATTACATGTCAAATGGATAGACTATCCAATGCTGTATGCTGTCCTTTTTGTGTCTGCTTGATCGCCGTGTTTTACTCTGAGATTAGAGACCATATTCATCCTTCTGTGTACACCAGGCTGTCGTCAAGTGTTGTGATGTGACGTTCCCACACTAAGGGACAGTTCACGCTAAAACGAAATTTCACTAACCAGACATTTCAACGTGTCTCCCATCAGATTAACAATCCCTATATGGAAAATCTTGAAAATCAGAAAAATTGATGTGTAATTATTTTGTTGAAACCATCCAACCCACTAAACAAGAGGCAAGCTACTTCTGTCCACACCCCCAACTATTTTCCATAGAAGTCTCGCGTCGCTTTCAGAGCTAAAGCCAACAATTGCACAGGTGATTTGTGACTGTTTACAGTGGGCGAACACATGCTGTCACTTTATACAGACCCCTGGGTTAGGTAAACGGATCTAACAAGGACACTGTTGTCACTGTAGACAAACACTGCCAGGTTAATATATTACCTAATTGCTAGAAACACACACTGTGACCTTCTTTGATATGTTGATATGTTTAAAGCTAGCAATTATTAGACGATGCCTAATGACACATATCTAATCAAAATGAGGGTTTTAATGAAATGAGAAACAAAAAGTGACAATAACAAACCACATGTTGGGCTTTTTATGTATACCATTCTCCCTTCGTAAACATTTGAAATACTATCAAAAAAAAAGAGAATCTCTCTCACTGGCTGAAGTTTTCTTGTTTCTTGCGCCAGACAGGAAAGGCCAAACCCTTAAACATTCTGATGATGATGCAGACAAGCAATGGAAACTGATCGACGCGATAACGATTTCAGTTTCTTCTTCTTCAGAAGATAACATGATATCAGTTTCCTTCCAATCATTTGTTACCTCCACCCATAAATTAAGCTTTAAAAAAACAGAAGCTTCCCACCCAGACAAATATCACCAGGACTGAGCAGGATTAATGTGTTGAATATTTTCATGTGAAATATTGAACCATTCCTGTTTGTTCAGTAAACCATGATTAAAGTGTAACTAAACACCTAGCTAAGGCCATCACTCCTTTAACTATAGCTGGAGAATGAAAGGTGAAATTTTACACGCAGACTACCTACAGTTGTGTTCGAAATGACACAGCTGCTGGGACAGCTGCTGGGGCAGCAGCTGAAAATCCTTATGATGGCTTTCATTTTCATACAAACAAATGCAATGAGAACACTGCAAATTCTCTTAAAAACAGAATAAAAGCTTTATTTCTTCGGTTTGCCTCATTAACAGCATTTTTTGATGTCATCCTACATTTTCTATTGGACTGAGGTCTGGGAAATGGGCTAGCAGCTCCATAACATTAATCTCGTTGGGCTGAAAAAAGACCCATTTGAAACGGTATTTCCTCTTTGGTATAAAGCACGACCATTTCAAGAATTTAATGTATTTAAAATGATCCATGTTCACTGATATGATAGTTTAGTGTGAGAAACATCCCCTAACTGCTTGTTCCATCATGTTCCACTGTCTTTACAGACGACTGTGGCTACATCTAGTGTTTCGGGGTTGTCTGACAAATTGCCCACTGCAAGTTGCAACCTCTTCAGCAAATGATGTGTTTGTTTGCTCACCCTCATGCCGAGTACAAGAAACCCAATCTCTTCCATCAGGGGGTACTTTCTGATCTGCTGTTCCCGTTTTTCCTGTGAGGCATATGGGTCGTAGCTCCGCTGGCCCAGTTTTACATCCATGATGCATGGTTTGACAAAGCGTCGGGTCACATCCTCCAGCTTCAGGTACAAGTCTGACACAGTAGACACACAATATTGGCTTTTTACCAGGGTCTAGTCCTGAGGACATCTTTCTGATATGACAGACTTAATCAATTTACTGATTGTGATATTGTTTGATTTTCTATTCAAATTTACCTCACTGCTCCAATTTCAGTTGTACCTGTATTTAAAGACATGTCTTGTTTACATAAAGGCACAATTCAGAGTTCAGTCTCTTACCCTGGGGGCTGTCTGGAGAAGACCATGTGCCATAATACTTGGGCAAGTGGTCCTGGAGCTCCAAAAGACATGGATTAGAGCAGTCCTCTGCATAAACCTTGAACACAAACCCACAGTCACAGCAGCGAAACAAATAAAGTAGATTGTTTGACAGCTCAACAATGTTTCATTTATTTCAAACCTAACTAGCATTCTATTGAGATGTCATGTGAGTGTAAGGTGTGTGTTGCTACAGTAAGGGTGAATCCCAATTTTCCCCTTCATCTACCCTTTCCCCTTTGTCCCTCAAAACAGAGTGACAAAGGGAATGGGTGAAAACATTCCCTCAGAAACGGGATACCACCAGACGACAGCTAAGTCATCAAACATGCCATCATCTGTAGCAATAGTTGCCATGGTTCTGGTGTTATTTCTGCACCTGTCCACAACAAATTTGCCATTGTTGTAGCTATTATTATTTATGGATGCATTAGATTGTTCTAACAAATTATTTTAAAATACAACTGACAATTCCAAACATGGCGAAATATGTATATTTACCTTACAATTTAACAAATAACTTGTCTATGCTCTGCCGTCATATCAAGTGAGGTCCTGGTGTGTCTCTCTTTCAAGGGCTGTGCAACCCTTTCCTTTAACCTTACGGAGCATTTGGACACTCCTTTGCTTGCCATGAACATGCAAAACCATTGGGCTAAGGGGTAGAATTGGGATTGGCCATAAGATTAGCTTTGACATTAATCAAACACAAATGCCATGATGCCTTTCCTTAGGTATGAAGGTCGCTGAGACTGGCAGTGCCACGAAGCTCTACAGCAAATGCTGACAGTATGAACTAGCAGGCAGTTGTGTCAACCCCACATGACAATGTGATATCATGATGCTGTGATATCAGCAAGACTGGCTAAACAGCACACTATGCTGGTAAATATGCCTGAGTCAGGCTTAATGATCAGGACTGGAAGGAGTTTTGCAGTACAAGAACCAATGTGCAAGAAACAACATGACTGTCTCATGACTTACCCAAAATACAGTGTCTCACCATAACAGTTGAAACATTTGACACCTGAGTGGCATGACTTTCCAGTTTTCCAGACCGTGATAACAGCAAGTGTATTTAATACACATTTTATGAGTACAATTCATTAATTAAATAAGTAAATTTAGTCATAATTTCAACTTTAGGGTGCTTGGCTAAAGTGGTGAATGATTTCAAAGGATACGTTGGTGATCAGAAGTGATACTAAATGGTAGCTACAGAAGCAGGGCAAAATGGTCAAAGTTCAAAGTACGATAGTGTGACAATAGTGTGCCCAAATTGCACAATGCATGCAGTACTGCATAGTTGTCATTCCACACATGTTGATGTCATAACATTGTTCCCAACATGCCTGGATCATGAGACTCTTTTCTGCTTCTTCAAAAATTTTCAGTTCCTTTGAATATAGGTATATATTTTAGACTTGCGTTCACTGACACTTATACATAATTTTTTGGCACATTTCTTTCAGTAACCACTAGGCATTTTAAAGATTGGAAAGGCATTACAAATTCTACATTTTTAATTATTACCTTTATGATTTTAATATTTAATATTACTTTTATGATTTTAAAATGTGATGTTTCCCTTGCTTTTATAAGAAGAAAATATCTAACTTTATTTTTATAGTAATAAAAAGCTTTTGAAAGGATGGTAGCATAACATATAACTAAGACAAACCTTCAAAGTAATTCTAACAAATACAAGGCTGAGGCAATATCTAGATGGTTAACCTGGAACTAAAGTTAATAAAGGATGACAACAGAACTTTGCAAACTACTTGCGAGCAAAGCATGTTAAAAAAAAAAAATGGTTAAAAGTCCAGGAAAAATTCATATAAAAGGACAAATGCTCCTTTGACAAAAGTCCCTATGGTCCCAGAATCTTTAGTTATCAACATCCCCATGACGGAACTTTCTGTTCCAAGACTAGATGAAAAACCTTCCTTTTTAAGAAAGATTATAGTTGGTAATTCTATAGTTACAGTCGTTCTTAAAACTATACTAAGGCTCATAGTTAGAACAGGAATGTTTAGAACGCTTAGCCATCATCTTAGTTATGTTCATTATATTCCTAAACTGCTGGGGGACAACAACATGATCCACTCAACAGATTTCCTCTCACCACATTGAGTCACGGTTGCCTGTCTACACTTCCTTTCCTCTCCTCTCAAGTGGGAGTTAGCGTAATAATGTTTTCTTTGTTCATTTTCAAAAATGTATTGAAATGTAGTGTATATATAGTTACCATGTTGTAAAACTGCAGTTCTCGTGGACCTCTCGGTGGTGGCTGAAGCTGCTTCAGGACTGTTCCGTCTGGATGTTGCAAAATACCTGCAACAAATAGAAAAAAAAGCACTAAAACCAGGGTAAACAGCTAAGAAGCAGCTCACAAAAGCATCCAGCCTGGACTTAAAAGCAAGGTCACTGTCAGTATTTGATTGAAGTAGTAGTTTTTTGTTGTTGTTTTTTTTTTAAATTGCATTTATTTAAATTTTAGTCATACTGATAGTCGATATTTACAGGGAAGTTAAATATCGGGTTTATATACAACAGCATTATTGTGTGTTAATGTTATTATGTAGCTTATTATAGCCCTGCGATAGGCTGGCGACCTATCCAGGGTGTACCCTGCCTCTCGCCCCTTGACAGCTGGGATAGGCTCCAGTAGACCCCTGCGACCCAAAGTGTGGATAAGCAGGTATAGAAAATGGATGGATGGATGGATGTAGCTTATTATGCATTTGGATCTTTGCTATCTCACGCTCCACTAGTGCAACTGCCAAAACTTCATTCAAAATAACTGTAAATCTTCGGAAAATTGCATTTATTTTGGAAACTTGAGCTCAGTTGCTTGTGAAATAAAACATGTAATCAAAATGCTTTTTGTAAGTTGTAATTTCCTGCTTTTTGGGTTCTACATATCAAGGGATATTATCCATCTCCATTAATCTGTTGTGGTCATGGCATTTCTACTGTGAATAAAAACGCAGCAGACACTTTCAAAGTCGGAGGGTCATTCTCAATGTAATCAAATCAATTGTAATCAAGTATAGCACTCCAGATTTACTGGGAACAGGGTAGACCATTTAAATGTCCTCAAGCTTCCATCCAGCATTAGGACCAGGCTCTTTTTCTAGCTCTTTTTCTTGGGAACTGCACACTCTGGTGAAAGGCAGTTTTACAGCTTAAGTATTGGTAAACCCTCCAGACATTCAGCCCTTTTAAAAATTTACCCCAATATACTTCCATAAATGTTATAGACAATCATCATCTCAATTATTATCAAAAGTGATCCACCTGTTTTTATTGAGTCAATATCTGACAACTGTGAAAAATGCAAGTTATTTATGATTATTTTTCCTATTTGTTTTAAATACATACATTATAAGCACAAAGTGGGCCAGCTTAACAACCTAGTACCGACATGTTGCCACTTTTCTCCTGTGTGGAACTTAGACTACTCGCCACATGACTTAGTTAATTATTAAAGGGCCCCTTTAAAATTGCACATTATAACAGACAAAAAGTAAAATATCTGTAATGTACCACCCACGCTACAATGAAGAAAATAAAGGGGACTGGCTTTTTGATTCTTATATACTTGTTATATTGAAAAATTAATTTCCTTGTCATGTTAAAGGCAACATACATGCATTTACAATTTCAAGACTACTACTATTACATACGTAATTTCACTGAAGTTATTTTTTGGACAAAAAGCACTGCTTTAAAAACTATGAAAAAGATATTGAATAATCAGTAGTTCCACTCAAGTTTTTTTTGCAACTCAATTATATCATCACCATTGCACTGAAGTTCAATAATTAAAATAAGTATTTTGAATTTTGTAACAAATTACACATTTTTGATATTAATTCTCATTCAGTTCAGTTAAACTTTGTTTATACAGCGTCAGCTATAGTCAAGATCGTCTGCAAGGTCTTTACAGACACCTGAGCCACACCCCGACCACGCAAAGTGACAAAGGTAAAACTCCCTTTCCAGATGAAGAATCCTTGAGCAGGACTTGTCAAGAGTGTCCCACACCTCTCCCCTTATGTTAGCTGGGATAGGTTCAAAATAACACCTTACAATGCAAACATAATGGGTGTGCTGTCTAACACCTCTGGACTTTGACCTGCGCTTTTCTATCTGCTATCGTGCACTCACACACCTTAATAAAACAATGATGTAACACACAGTTCTTACAGAAAATAATGCTTTAACAATTTTGAGCCAAAAATGTTTTAAATTGCTTCCACATCCAAATAAATACTTCTCAGTTAATATATGCACAATCAGGCATTTCTCATTTATTTATTTTTCTTTACATTTTGTTTTAAATGACGGCAACTGATTACTCATGATTTAGTTCTTTGTTTGTTCAGTACCCATGCTCATGTTAAAAAAAAAAAAAAACATGTAATCATTCATATGGTGCTTTTAACATTAATCATTATTTCTCATGACAAACACATCATTTAAACACAAAGCCATGGTGTGGAAGTATGCTCAAAAATGTAGCATTAGCAGTGGGTCAAAACATTGAGTCTGGAGAGTTACGAGCTAAACAGGATCCCAAATCTTGTTCTACAACTTCTATGGAGACAGCAGCATGGCAGTCAATACTGTGGTACTGCCGTGGCTACTTTTCCCTTTCTATTGATACCAGAGACTTGCTTCACATGCCGGTGCAGAGCATACAACCCAATGAAATATGAAAACAGCAGATATCATTAAAGGCCGACTTTATCACCGTGGTGTTTTACATTATACCGGGGGGGCTATTTTCTTGCAGCTTTGTATGGCTGCAAAACTGCACTGTAAAGGTTAAAAAAGGGACAGACCTCAACAACAGTTTTAATGAATTAATGTTTTGGAAAGGTTTCATTAAAAATGCAATTTCAGTAAATTGACAATTTGTTGATTTTGGTTAAACAACATTATAACCCAACTTAAATTCTGAAAAGAAGAAAAGACTTGTTATTCAGTTAACTTACCCACTTTGTCAACACCATACTTGTGTCCTGCGACCTGATGTGCCAGCGGAACACAGCCATTCAGATAAGTTTGTCCCTGTGACCCCTGTGCTCTCTGGCCACACTTCTCAAGTGCTGGGGACCCGCCGGAGAGTCGTGGGGCCAGGTTAACACTAACAGCGGGAGAACACGGGTTCAGTTCTAGTCTCCCGAGAGCCAGAGAGGATTCCATCACTACTTGACGCTGTCTTGACATTGGTGGGAAGCAAAAATTTCTGATCGAGGTGAATTTTAATTCAAAATTATATACGATGTGACATTATTTTTTATTCTACAATGTACGTAATAAACCGTCGCACACAATTTGCATGGGCGCGATATGTCATCGAAATAATACAGTAGTCCATAGGAAAAAAAGCACAATTGTCAAGGTGCTGACTACCGTTTTGGCAGCCAACCTGTAACCCCCGTTGTGTTCAGCGGTGAAGCAGGAATGCCGGAGTAGCACAAAGTCGCTGATTTTCATACCTTCACCAGTGGCATAAATACACCCTGGCAGCATCCCTCTTCCAAACAGCGTCACACTAAGCCCAGTCAGATACGACTTCCGTTCCGAGATTACAAAATAAAAGAAACGAATTCAACATGCCACTGATGTGTTACATGATCATATAAAGACGTGCAAAATCAGTTCTAACTCTAGACGTACCGGTGCTTTTAAAGACACGCTGGGGAACGTTGTTGCTTCCCAAACTTTCAAGTTTTTCAGTTGATATACAGTATGATGATACTGATGTATATGAAACGCCTATATTGTGAAAACAGCGTCAAACGTTCGGTCTGCTCTTTAAATATTTCCGCTGCAGCTCAGAGCCCCACTTCCTCGTTTTAGGGAAGTAAACACGGTTGTCTATCAACAATTATATTATTTTTTTTCATCCACAATGGCATTAAATAGAATCAAAATCCATATTCGTACAAATCACGTGACAATGCGTAATAACTATCGAAGCAGGCTTAGATTCATTACTATTGACTCCACACGTTCCTTTCCAACATATTAGACATTGAAACGCTGCCTTCCATACGAGGTTCCGTTGGTTAAATACGAATCGAATGGTTGTCGCTTGAGAAACAATGCTATTAAAGAGGTTCCCTGGGATCCTTATCCATAGACAACCACGTTAAAGGGGAAAGATTTAATGTTAGGTTACGTGAAACCTGGCCCAAAGTCTCCAATCGGTTTCCGTCACTCAACAAAACTGTCGCGAAGACGCTATGGAAGACGCCCATTCATAACTTTGCGACACCACTTTACCCCACTTGTCTATCGTGTTACTCTAAATGAGTGTCTATAAGTGTAATTTTTTCAAATTCAGCTTGATCTTACATTAAACATGAACATTAGCTGCGTTTAAATAATGCATTAATGAGATGCATGTCGGTGAGATGAAAAAATATTTTTAACAATTCTCGATATTAAATATGGCGTACAACCACTTTGACGTGTTAAATGCAGGGGTCAAATCAACCACCTTCATATAAATGGAGCAACAACCCAACCAACTGTACTACACCGACACCTCGCGTTAATGTACTGCATGCTTTATGCCATGTATGATTTTTTTATTTTTTATTTTTTATTTTTTTTTGCTTTGCTTGCTGTCCCCTCTCCTCTTCTCTCCCCGTTCATTTCTGTCTCACACCCCTTTGTATTTGTATTCCCGTCTTTTGTTTTTGTTTCACTGTTTTCTGGAAGTTCTTGCTTGTGGTGGTTTAGGCTATATTGCGAAAACTCTTTAGACACTGATTTGATGATGACTCATAGAAATATAATATAACTAACTTTTATTTTTTGTAACAAGAAAGACATGGCGTTGATATTGCGTGTATGCCCAATTATTAATACAAGACTGTCCTCTGCTGGCTACAACATGCCAGAAATTATCTACATTGGAATTATGGCCAAAGGATTTATGAACGTCACTGAAAATGACCCAAATTTAACAGTTGTTGGGCAAAAAAGGTTGAGCTTTAAAAAGCTGAGAGAGAGAATATTGAGTTTTCAATGAATATATGGATATACTGTACCAACTGTTATGTCTTTTCATTTAAAAAATTATCATACTACTACTACTACTACTACTAATAATAATAATAATAATAATAATAATAATAATAATATAGCAGTAGTGAAAGACAGGAGGCGGAGCTGGTGGTAGCAGAGATGAAGATGCTGAGGTTCTCTTTGGGAGTGACATGTTAGAGGTTTTGGAGATAAAGTCAGAGAGGCCAGACTGAGATGGTTCAGACCTGTCCAGAGGAGAGATAGTGAATATATTGGTAGAAGGATGCTGAGTTTTGAACTGCCAGGCAGGAGGCCTAGAGGAAGACCAAAGAGGAGGTTTATGGATGTAGTGCAAGTAGTGTAGTTGGTGTGAGAGAAGAGGATGCAGAAGACAGGGTTAAATGGAGGCAACTGATTCGCTGTGGCGACCCCTGAAGGGAAAAGCCGAAAGGAAAAGAAGAAGAGTAGTAATAATCTAATAAATAATAATATTTTTATGTATTTAGTGATTTTTGTGGAAGCATTGTTTTATTATTCTAATGCAGTAAATTTTTCTCTTTTGCTCAAGGGGAACGTAATTCCTGTGACATAATTTCTGCTACAGTTTGGCAGACTAATTGCTTATTCCCTAAATTTGTAAAAGTAATCTAACCAAAGAAAGTATTTTATTTGGTATACTTATTATAATGGTATACTTATTTGGTAAAAGATCTAGCATATCGCTTGGCAATATGTTAGAGAATATGCTAAGAAAATAATCATTATCGCAAAATTCTTTATACATAAGAACAGGTAATGAAAACAGATATTAAAAATATAACGAAATGTTTGTTACATTGAGCTGTGTCATTTATGATTTAGTAGAGGACCGAAATTTTACAGTTCCCCTCGCTCTCTTCCTTTACTCTCTGTTTAAACTTTTTTTATTTTTGTTTGTTTTATTAATTTACGCATTTATTTTTCTTTTCTGTAACATTTTGTAACGACCATATGTATTGTCGAAATCCATCCTGAGGCTTGTGTGTAGCTTGTAGAACTGTATAAAACACTACTATAGTATCCTATTTTTCTCTGTTTGTCAAATCAAAAACTTTTACTGCTATGAGCTTTTGCGGAAACGGAAGTATGCCTTCAACTTTAACCTTTTCCCCCCACAATGCTCTGGGACAGACTGAAGGCGCCTTTTGGAGCGCCTGTATGTCAGTTACCTGATATATTGAAGTTGTGCTTCAATCAATACTTCCGATACATGATATTAAAACGCCGTCTTAGTGGAATAATATTTGCATTGATCGTGCCGACGTCCTGAATATCCGATTCAAAGCAACATGGCTCCGTTCACTTTAATGACAGCAACTGTTAGCTGCCTGGCTAAGTCTTTCACCCTCTCCTGCATAAGGTAGCTGGTCTGAATGCTATGTTGTCGATCTGCGCTAACATTCTTAGACCTCCAATTAATTTCAGTTCGACCTAATAGACTGATAAATCGCACTGCACGGATTTCTGTTGCGATTAAAAATTGTAATCTCCATAATTACAAAAACTTCGCGCGTGAATGTAATCTGAAATAGAAAATCTTTAATATTTAAATTTTCCTTTAATCAAAATTGTGCTAGCGCAGATCATGTTTAAATAAGATACCCAAGTATAGAATATATGAAGTCCGGTTTTGGATTGAAATCGGAATAATTAGCCGATCATGACAGTGTCTCAAGCTGCACAGATTCTTCAGATTCTAATTAAATTACACGTTTATGTGTATGTTTTACAGAATTTTTCTTATTTGCCATGGCTGTCATTGAAACTACAATCATTTCCTGTGCAGAGGCACCCCATAAATGCACTGTTTCCAAAGTAGAAGCCAATGTTATTAAATTGATGTAGAAAAGGGTAGAATAATTTAAATAGTTTGTCCTTAAATTGTACTGACAACTGTTTATGATATCTGTGTATGCTGTAGGAGTGCCTGTGTTCTCCCTGCTGCATATATCAGCACAGTAAAGTATCTGAGCTCCCAACCAAGCGGACCGCCAAAAAGACCCCTGAATGGATATATGAGATATGTTCTCCAGCAGCAGCCGATGGTATCCAAACAGTTCCCAGGTAAATCTACAACACATTTAAGTTTGGTGGGTGAAAAGAAAAAACTGTAATAATAATAATTCCGAAAATCTTGTTCTTAGACTCCAAATCAGTGGACATCATCAGGAAGATTGCCCAGCAATGGAGAACAATGAGTCCAGAACAGAAACAGGTTTTCTACACCTTTATTTCTTAACAGTCTCCATTATAATTTGTTCTAAATGTATTTATTTATCTTGGTAGGCAAAAAGTATGTCCAATGTGAGAACATAGTGCAAAGTCTCTATATCAAGGCTACCCTTGATGCCTGCTTATACCATTTCACATCAGCTGTTTACATTGTATTTCAGTTGGAGCTGGGCCAATAGAAATGCAGATTATTCTCTTGTTTACATTGTCCTCAAATGCCGATTTAAACAGGTTTTTTTGGGCAGCGTGGAAGGGGGTTTGGTTGGTTTGTTTTACCTTTTAATCTTGAGCCTTGTTTCACTTTTTTACATTGTCTCAACATGGACTTTGTTGTTGTTTTAATCCATCTTTAGCCCTTTGAAGAAGCCTCTCTGCGGGCTCGGGAACAATTTAAAGTAGACCTCCAGCACTACCAGGCACAGCTAACCCCAGCACAACTCCAGCAACAGTCTGTGGAAAAGAGGCAGAAAATGGCCCAGAGAAAGGCCATCCGTAAAAAGAGGGTGAGAGAAGAAGGCTAAAAAAAGCAATTTTATAGTAAAAAGAAAAAAACACATGGTGCTTATTTGTGCATGGTGTCAGCTAGAGCTCAACTCTGAGATGGACACACAAAATTAACAGTCATCTAAAACCTTGATAAATTAATTGAATTGTTGAATAAAAATGTTGCTGTATCTGTCTGCAAACCAGGAACTGACTATCCTTGGGAAGCCCAAGCGTCCTCGCTCACCATTCAATATTTTCATGTCAGAACACTTTGCAGAGGCAAGAGGAAGCACAACACAGGTTAGTAGCTATGATATAAAACCAAGGTTAGATCTCTGTAAACAACTGGATTTGGTTAGGTTTTTGAAGACGTTTCACCTCTTTTCCAGAAGGCTTCTTCAGTTCTGAAATGGCTGGAGCCAGAGTTTGAAAATATAGCCCTTATGGACCATTATCATGCTAATGATCTGAGTGGTCACCTGAGAGTCATTGGCAGGGTCGTTGACCTAATTTCAATTTGGATGCTTCCCCTTTGTCTGCTGGGTCACACGGTGATGACTCACCAGGTTTCGTCAAACGGTGTGAACATTTGGATTGTTGATGAAAGGAGTGGAGGACTACATTGTACGTGGGTGATAGAAAGTGCCTTAGTTCACCACCTCTGTTTAAAGATGGTTTTTCCAACTTGACGTGGATGGCTTCCTTGACACCCTCTCAATCAGAATCAGAATCAGAATAACTTTATTCATCCCCGAGGGGAAATTTTCTTTGCTACAGAAGCAATCCGACCAGAGCATGTAAAATCAAAAAAAGTTAGATAAATATAAAAAGATCTCACTATAATCAGTGACATATTTACAATTTACAATTATCTACATATATGTATTGTAAAATTAAAGTGCAGCGTTCAACAGTTTGATGGCGACAGGCAGGAAAGATTTCCTGTGTCTCTCGGTGGAGCAGCGCGGCAGAGGCAGGCTATGGCTGAAAGAGCTCCTCTGGTTGGCCAGCACCTTGTGGAGGGGGTGGAAGGGAGAGTCCAGAATAGTCCAGATTTTGTCCAGTATTCTCCTGTCCAACACCACCGTCAGAGAGTCCAGCTCCTCCCCCACAACATGTCCAGCCTTTCTAATGATCTTCTCGAGTCTATTAGTGTCCCTCACGCGCAGACTGCTGCCCCAGCAGACTACCGCGTACATGATGGCACTGGCCACCATAGACTCGTAGAACATCCTGAGCATTGTCCTGCAGATGTCAAAGGACCTTAGCCTCCTCAGGAAATATGAGGCGGCTCTGGCCCTTTTTGTAAACTGCGTCCGCGTTCCTGCTCCAGTCCAGTTTATTGTCCAAGTACACCCCCAGGTACTTGTACTCCTCCACCACGTCCACACTGACCCCCTGGATGGAGATGGGGGTCACAGCAGCTTTGGTCCTCCTCAGGTCCACCACCAGTTCCTTTGTCTTTGTCACGTTGAGCTGGAGGTGGTTCATCTCACTCCAAGTGACAAAGTTGTCCACTACAGTCCTGTACTCCTCCTCGTCACCACCGCTGATACATCCTACCACTGCAGAGTCGTCAGAAAACTTCTGAAGGTGGCAAGACTCGCTGCAGTAGTTGAAGTCCGTGGTGTAGAGGGTGAAGAGGAAGGGAGACGGGACTGTCCCCTGTGGAGCCCCGGTGTTGCTGACCACTTTGTCCGACACACAGCTCTGCAGACGCACATACTGTGGTCTTCCAGTGAGGTAATCCACAATCCAGGACACCAAGGAGGCATCCACCTGCATCACCGCCAGCTTCTCAGCCAGCAGAGCCGGCCTGATGGTATCGAACGCACTGGAGAAATCAAAAAACATGATCCTCACAGTGGCGGCCGGCTTGTCCAGGTGGGAGTAGACTCTGTGGAGTAGGGTCAGGATGGCGTCATCTACACCAAGGTGGGGCTGGTAGGCAAACTGGAGAGGGTCTTGCAATTGTTGGACCATGGGCCTCAGCTGCTCCAGGACGAGTCGCTCCAGAGTCTTCATGATATGGGAGGTCAGTGCCACGGGCCTGTAGTCTTTAGGGTCACTGGGGCGCGGCGTCTTCGGTACAGGGACGAGGCACGATGTCTTCCACAACAGGGGGACTTTCTGAAGACTCAGGCTCAGGCTGAAGATCTGGTGCAGGACACCACTGAGCTGGGGAGCACAGCCCCTCAAGACTCTGGGGCTCACTCCATCAGGTCCTGGTGCTTTACCGGCCTTCAGTCTCTGCAGTTGACACCTCACCTGCTCCTCAGTGATAGTCAGTGTGGAGGTGTCAGGAGGGGGAGGGGTGGTGTAGTCTGAGGTGTGAGCTGGGTTTTTCACAGGAGACGGGGGAGGGAGGGGTAGACCCTCAAACCCTGATCTTCTCTGGCCAGTACACATACTTCACTGTCCTAGGTGTAGGTGTACTGCTGAGTCCGGTCCTGAAGAGGTGGCACGTCTGTATTGGGCCACTTGTTTATGGTGGGACTGTTTAGTTTCTCCAATGTACAATTCCTTCAGTTCCTTCACAGTGTCCAGTCCAAATATTAAAGAGGAAAAAAGTCAAATAAAGGGAAACCTTTTTGCATCTACCATTCATATTCTTGATTTTGAAATCTGGGAACGGTCAAAGATCTACTAGATCTAAGACTATTTGAATTTATCTGCATCTCACTATTTCTACTATACCTCAGAGATCTATTCTTGAATAAATTATGTACAAAACATAGTGCATTTACAGTTCATTCTATGACATTAAAGCCATATAAAGTTGCTGTTTATAGAGTTAAAAACCATGTCAATGTCCAAATACTTGTGGACCTAACTGTAAAAATTTTACTTTAGGGGAAGATGAAGTCACTCTTGGAGGACTGGAGAAATCTGTTGGGTCATCAGAAACAGGTTGGCCTGAGTACATGGTCTATATTGTTGTATTTATCAGATCTGTGTGTTACTACACACTTGGAAGTTTATTGCTTCAGTGTCTTCTTCTCCTCAGATGTACAAACAGCTGGCTGAGGATGACAAAGTCCGGTACAAGAATGAAATAAAATCATGGGAGGAACACATGGTGGAAATTGGACGGGAAGACCTAATCAGAGAGCAGACCCTGTCCAAAAAGAAAAAAACTATTATTAAAAGGTCACCGGCTAAGAAAGCTACAAAGAAAGCTAAGACTACGGCAGCAAAGACAATTGCCAGAGGAAATCTCAAAACAACCAAGAAGATGACAAGTAAGACCACCAAAAAATCAGCCTAATGTGATTCATCATCTGAAGTTTAGGGATCCGCTTCTCTGAGACTTTTGGTGTCCGGGCTTTTTGAGTCAGTCCGGCAGTGACATTTAAACACAGAGCCAGCTATTTTGCCCAGCACTGCTTCCCTTCAGGGAAAAAAAAAGAGATGCTCTGCCACATAAACTATTCTGGCTCTGTTCGAGTCTAAATCCTTTGGACGGATGTCGACTCATTGATGACATGAGAAAAGTGAATTAACAGTGTCACAACCTCAAAAATGACATTTGGATGAGGAATTTCAGTCATTTTCAATTTTGCATTGAATGACATGAAGGTGAAAGACTGTCACTTCTCCATTTCAATGACTAGATTACCTCAAAATAAACCATGTAGGATTTTTTTAGAATCTGTGATTATTTTTTATTTTTATTTTTTTATGTCTGATCCCATTTATTTTTGTGAAACCTTGTACATGCAGCTTTGCTTTTGGAGGTGTCTTAGTTTAAGGCTAAACACTACTTTAAGTCTTTAAGTAACTGGACTTTTTTTTTTGTTTTTTTTTTTTGACCAATCAGCGTATCTTTACTAAGTATCGGCGCTGAGAAAAGTTAAGGGTACACCACGTGCTTAAGGTAAGGGTCAGACGATACCACAATTTCCAGCGTTGCAACCTTAATATCATTTCGTTAGGGTTACTTGTACAGTCATGTGGCGGAACTTGCATTTGTTTTTATCACCTAAATGATGCAAACTGTGTTCTATTTTGTAGTAGCTTATTAGTAGTTTCTTATAAAATCCTGATGGTTTGAGTCAAAAATATTCTGTCTAGGAAGATGGCATGTGTAACAGCAATTACCTTCAGTTAATAAAAATGAGATTCTTTTTCATGTTCTGTGCTCTTTCCTTTGTTGTGAAAGGTCATTGCGAGGAGTATTTTTAATATTGGAGTTTTTGTTCTTTCATTGCTCGTAATGTGCATTTACAGCTATTTCAATTAGGCAGTACTGTTTGTTTTATTAACTGCAGTTAGTGAATTAATATTCCTTTGTCCTTTTGTTACCTGTCATAAGAATTTTTCCCAAATTTATTGAGTATTTTGGCTTTTTTAATAGATTTTCAAAAGATAACATTTGGTTTCACGGAGTAAATGTTACTGATGTAACAAGTACAAGTTTAGAATTCACTGAGAGAATCCATCCTGAACATTTTAGATTTTAAAGCAAAAATCAGCTGCATTAATTTAAGGTTCAATATGTTAAATTCCTGAGTTTACTCCTTGTTGGAGTAAACAGCTCTCCGATAACGGGCCTGAGCTCACTGGGGAAACTTACACGTTGCAGCTTGTTAAGCTGGTGTCAAGAGCACTCGTCCAGCCGCTCACCATCTTCATCAGTTGTTTTACCCTGCTTCCTTTGAGCAGTCTTCAGAACTGTGCATCTTAGAGAGGTTCTGAACATCTGCTTCAATCACAACTGCTGCGATGGCTCCTCTCTCATGAATCAGGGCACTTGGTAAATGCTAGATTCGATTTTAATAGCTGTGGACGGACAGCTGTAAGGGTAATATTTCAGTTAGGGGTTAAAGTAACCGATTAGAGCTGCATCAACCCAGATCTTGGTTCTGATGAACACAAACACACCTTTGTTGGTCAGAGGATATGCTTTAGTGAGGTTTTATGGCTGTTACTCCTGCAGCACTGACGTTATGTTGTGCTATTATAGTTAGTTCTAATAAAATGGGTGTTTATCACAAACCCTGGTGTTCATTCCCGCACCAACTAATTAAATAGTATGGGTATTTATCTTCACACCCAGGAGTTTATCTTCACAATATTTTAACCTTACTTCTAGAATGTATTAATCTGTATGAACTAATCTAGTATTTTATGATGAAGATACCTACAATGATCAGACCTTATTATGTTGTATGTTTAAAAGATAAATCGTAAAAAGCATTAGGAAGATAGGAAACCATAGATAAAAACCAATGATGCCGCTTGTGATTGCCTGTGATTTAGTGCATTTACTGTTTTTGGTAAGTTTTTGGAAGAAGGATGCCCCTTTGGGGGAATTTGAAGACTGAGGCCTGGTGCCCGATGACGCAACCCGGTCTCTTCTGCAAAGCCAGTCACTGTCCTGACTACCAAGCAATTCCTGATGTTAGGGTCTAAGTCTTGGGGCGTGAAAAGGGTCCAATTTTCAGTGGGGCAAACAGTGTGTTCAGTCGCTGTTTTTGTTGTTGTTGTTGATGTTGTTGAGTCTCCTGTCAGAAGGAGCTTCAACTCCCACCTCCAGGATAGCTTTGACCATGTCCCGGGGCAGGTGGAGGACATTGAGTCCGAGTGGACCATGTTCGGTGCCTCTGTTGTTGAGGTGGCTGACCGGTGCTGTGGCCGCAAGGTGGTCGGTGCCTTTTCTTGCTTGTTGCGTTGCTCCCAATAGAATTCTTCAGCGGTGTTAATCATTCCAAACGTCGGTGATGAAAAGCACAAACTTCAGCCAACCCATCATGATCCTCTTGCTGCATCAGGGTCTGGCCCGGAGAGCGATGATGACTTGGATGCGCAGAAAAAGACCTTGACCACGTGACCTCCCTCCTTTCCACATTCAGCTTTGATTACCTCATTGTTTTCTTAAAAATTCAGGCACTAAATAAATCTCAACTATGTACTCAGATTCTTACCTCTCAGCTACGGTGTATAAACCACGAACCACAAGCAGCCATCGGTCACAAATAACATGAACAATAACATCCATTAGTACTGCAAAACATTCTTAATATTCACCTTTTATAGAGTAACAAAAAATTGTGTTCAATGAGTTTAACCATAATGACATTTAACAAATCAACCACTTTTAGGACTTCGTTCTTTGTGCTTTTAGAATCAGAATCAGAATCAGAATCAGAATCAGACACTGTAATCAATTAACCAATTAACATCATTTAGAAATGTTAAAACTCATAAACAGATGAGAGAACATAGTAATGCTGACACACTGTTATTAATACACCAATGCTAACATATACTTCTGTCAACATAAGTAACACTACATACTAATGCTAACACAGTACTGCTTAGATATGGATTAAATGGATGAATGGATAAAGTAAACCTCAAAATAACTACTGAATAATAAGTGGGGTCATTGTGACATTCTTGTTTGCAGCATAAATCACCCAAGGCCATTACCACCCAAGCCCATTACTGTCTTCCCCTGTCTCTCTTCTGTCATTGTACTTGTATGCACCTGAACTTATGCCCACTCGAGGCCTCCTGACTTCCACCTTTAGGGGGGCACTGTAGCAACAGATGGTTGGGCTGTGCGTCTCAGTACCCTGTTAATCTTTGGAGGAGGCACCTCAACTTTTCTTGACAAATAGTATTTTGGATATCATTTTATCATTATGCCACTGTGAAACAATGAATTGAAAATAATACTGAAAGGTGATGGACATACAGATATACAGACATACAGAAGTATCATGATTACCCTAAAATTTGTGTTCAGTTACCAAATGGATTTTGCATAAAATTGTTGATCAGTCGCAGGTTTAATTTTGCTGTGCAAACTTGGTCCTGATATTTTAAGCAATTAACAGAACTAAATTCTTTGTATCCATTCACTGTGTTCACCTAAAAGACAAAAATTGCTACAAGTAAATGGTATATATGACCTTTTGTATATCCTGAACATTAATGTGCAGCATATACAGACATAGAAATATATAAGACAACCAGTTCTCAAACTTTCCATGTCATGCTGCTGTTGTAGGAGAAAAGTCAAACCCCCTTTGTAACAAAAAGATGACCAGGTAGTCAAAGTTCAAATGTATTTAAAATAGCTAAATAACGCAAAGAACTGAGTGAGTTATTTGTCAATTGTTTTTTATACTTTTTTTTTTACTTTCTGTCAAACAGCCTGTTGCATTTTTTAAGTATAAAAATGATATGTCACGTGAACAAAAGGACCCTTTCTGTTACATTTAGTTGTCCTTTATTTATTGCACCAATTAATACATTTAATCTTCCTAATAACCAAAAGGAGCCAGTACAGTTCCTGGTAGGCCTCTAGAGTGCAATATAAAAGAAAAGTATTTTATTATCTGACAACATTAATGTGGTAAGTGGCAGGAAACAACAAACATGCTTTATTTCTTTTTTCAAAGAAATGTGTAACATGCATTTAAACTCGATATTAAATTAAACACACATGGAACGCAAAGCAGCTCAGACAGGTCTGAGAGTTGCACCATTAAACACAAAAATAAAATGTCTTAGCTACAAACTCATGTAGAGCACCATACATGAAACAGACACGCTATGATCGATGTTCTGACATTCAATGTTAATAAATATTGAAAATTAAACACAAAGGCCACAAGTGCCCTATTGAAATTCAGTGTGACAAGTAAATCGTGAGTATCTGAGTGTTTATTAGTCCACTGAATGAACTGTTTGTTACAGCAATCTAGTAATGAGTCACGGTATCTCTGACTGTCATTTTTTTTAACCATTTTAAACCAGTCCAGTTTTCGAGTAATTGAGCATTGAATAGTAACAGAATATTCAAACATACATTTTGTTTTTATTGCTATAGGTGTTCAAATTATTTCTGGTTATTTCTAGCCTGAGTATCATAGACCATAATGGAAATTGGTCAGTTGAAAAGGTGGTTGAGAAGTTCACCCAGGCAGAATGTATGGTTATAACTGGGTGTTCTCCTCATTGCCTAGTTCCTTCAACATTATCACCTCTCCAGCTTGTCCATTCTGTCCTCCCTTTGGTTCATCTTTGTCATCCTCCTTTGGTTCCCCTTCCTGATTGAGCCCCTCCTCTTCTGTGCTCTTTGTCTTGTTTCTGTCATTCTGTTTCTTTTTTATACACAGGAAATTACCCAGAGTGAGGACAAAGGCTGAAAGGGTGACCTCGCAGCCTGCCAGCAAGAAGACATGCATATATTGATGGGTGGCATCCAAAAGGTGACCTGGTAGACAGAATGAGACCAAAATTATGTCAAAATATACACTTACACAATTTCACTTTGAATTTTGAAAATTTGTTAAGTTTGTGAACATATTTTTAATGAGCCACTATATGTCTTTCTTACTTAAAATTGATCCACAGGGCTATATTTTCAAGCTCTGCCCCAGCAAACTTAGAACTGAAGAAGCTCTCTGGAGAGAGGGCGAAACGTTTTCAAGGAAACCTTTCAGTCCAGTTGACACAGAGAGATCTACTTTGGATAACCATGACCTGGATGAGTGAGAATCTACACTCCTGAGCGACACTAACACATATGAGAAACTCAAACGGGACCCCACCAGCTCATACAAGAAGAAAGTAATAGATCTTCTCCAGAAACTGGAAAAGGAAAAAGCCATTGACAGACCACAATACTACCGTTTATGACAGACCACAATACTACACGTTTTATAATATCAGGAGAAGCCATCACTTGCATCATGGATTACCCAAGATCCACATATAAGGGACCCCTCTCAGACCAATAGTTAGTAGCATCAATTCTGTCACATACAACATTTCAAATACTTGGCACTCCATCTTGGCTCCATGGTTGGCAACACACACCACATCAGTAACTCCCAGGATTTTTTGCTAAAAGGTCAGTGGCTCAAACTACAACCTGGGGAGGCCATGGTATCTTACGATGTCATTTCCTCTTCACAGTGTATCCCTACCTGAGGCAACTTAGCGACCATCCACAAAGCGCCTTCTATTGGGCCGACCCAGCCTTCCAGAAGGCAATATGGCACCCAACTAAATCTGCACCATGCTGGACCTCTGTTTGAACACCACCACCTACTTTCAATACAGAGGGCTTCTACAGGCAAGAAACATGGTTGTGCCATGGGTTCACCAGTGTCTCCATAGTTGCCAAATCTCTACATGGAGGAGGTTGAAAACCCAGAGCCCTGTAAGTCTTTCACAGGAACTGTCTAGCCACTGGTTCGAATATGTTGATGACACCTGGGTCAGATTCAAACAAAAAAGAATTGGAAGCGTTCTCAACCCACCTGAATAACACAGATGATTAAATCAAATTAGCCAGAGGGCGTAAAAAGAAGACAATCTGGCCTTCTTGGACTGTGCATTCAAGATCAGGGACAGAAACCTTAGTATTGAAATCTAAGAAAACCCACCCACAGATCCAGTACCTTCTTTTTGACTCACACCACCCGCTGGAACATAAACTTGGTGTTATCAAAAACCCTACAACATAGGGCCAAAGAAGTACCCACCACAACCAAGGGAAGAAGAAAAAGAACAGGAACATCTAAAACAGCACTCAAAACATGTGATTTACCCGGACTGGGCCTTCACAAAGACCTCAGAAAAACAAGACCCCCAGCAAGAAGGAAAGAAATAACGTCACAGCATTTCTATCCCCTACCTGTCTGGAGTTTCAGAAAAATTCAGGAGAATCTTTCAAAAACATGACATCCCAGTACAGTTCAAACCCTCCAACACCTCCAGACAAGCTTGGTCCACCCAAAGACAAGACACCAAGACACAAACAAGCAATGTTGTCTGCTGTACAGTGCCAGGAGGAATGCAAGGAACTGTACATTGGGGGCTCAAACAGCCCCTCCATAAACGAATGGCCCAACTGAGCGTGCCACTTCTTCAGGACAGGACTCATGTTACACACCTACACCTAAAAGCGGGACACTCCTTTGAGGACAGTCAGAGTACGTGTGCTTTGTGGCCAGAAGGCCAGCTGGATTTTGAGAGGGGTGTCAAGAAGCCATCCACGTCAAGTTGGAAAAAACCATCTTTAAACAGGGTGGTGGACTAAGGCACTCTGTCACCCACGTACAATGCAGTTCTCCACTCTTTTTCGTCCATTCCAAACATTCACGTGTTTGACCAGACCTGGAGACTCATTAACATGTGACCCAACAGACAAGGGAAGCACCCCAACCAGGAAACTAGATGAGCAGCCCTGCCAACCACCCCTACCGAGACTCTCAGGTGACCACCGGGCCATTAACATGCAATGGTCCACAGGGCTATATTTTCAAGCTCTGCCCAGCAAACAGAACTGAAGAAGCTCTCTGGAGAGAGGGGCGAAAGCGTTTTCAAAACCTTTCAGTCCGAGCACAGAGATCTACTTTGGATAACCATGACCTGGATGAGTGAGGAATCTACACAGACATCTTACTATCATTAAACTCTTTTAATGGGGAAAATAAATCTATTTGTTGGAAGACTGTCCGCATTCTACAATTTGGATTCTACAGTAGATATCCATTAATTGGGCAAAACAGAACTTTAAAAAAACAAAATATGCTTTAAATACCATAGGTCACAAAAAGAAATACATATGGGTTGTGTTCTCACCTGCTCCCGGTGGACCTACAAGTACAGCAATAGCCTCCACCAGCAGCACCAAGCCAATGGCGCTGGAGAACTTCTCTGTCCCTACAATAGCCATAAGAACCTCGAACTGGAGTGCTTACCATGCCATAAGACATGCCAAGAATATACGAAGACTATCAATCCCAGATAGTTGTTAGCCTGCAAGAAAGAAATGGCAAAATCCTTAGAGGTAACAGCAGTTTGCAAAGGGAATGCATGAGATGATGCTAAACAATATGTCATTTTCACATTGATAGCCATCATACTGAGGACATTTGGAAGTGCACTGTTTATCTGACAATTTCACGTTACAGAAACAGGAACTAATTTGATGGGTGTGTTAATTTGGTCTTTGATAGGGCAGGACCCTCCTAGAGGGCAATTCTTTTTGCCCTGAAAGGGCCACATTGGGTTTCAGATCTTGAAGGGGCGTTGAATTAAGCTTGAACCCCAAATGGGGTTATCTAAAAACCGTGTGATGGGATATTGACAGAAAGATATTTTTAAAAGAACCTGTAAATTGGTCCAACTAAGAATGGATGATGAAGCTCCAAATGATGTTTGGCCCCACAACTTCTTGAGAGGACATGTTAGCATGCTAGCGAAGGGGGTCTGCACCTTTTTTCTAAGTATTGTTGAAATTACTGTGATGGCTCTGTGGGGCAGGATGAAATAGTTCATCCAGACCCACATATAGCCCAGACATACTTTGCCCACCTCTGGTCTAGATGCCTGTGTAAATAAATCTGACGAAGAACAGACTGTTTTGGGGTAAATGGTCAGTTTTTGCATATAAGGTTGCGTATTATTACACAAGACGTATTGATGTCTGTACAGCCATTGAAGATAATATAAGCACAACAGGTAGGCGGCTTCCTGGGCCGGGCCACTTCATGCCTGTTATGAGTCCTCTGGCAGAGACGAGCAAACATATCCAACAAATCAAGGATGGTGAGCAGCAAAGGCTGACTTTGTGTCCTCGCAACCAAGGCTTTTAGCATAGTTGACCACAGCTGCACTGAGGCTGCAACTGGGCCAGGACCATAATAGAGGCAGCCAAGGTATAAATAACAAACCCTCGGTCCTAAAACACACTGATCCAAGTTTTCTTCTTTAGATGAGTGTTCTTTGTTTCCTCTACAATGATGTAGCTAGGCAAGAGTGGCCTCCTTGAGGTTTCTAGATGCAACAGTTGAGCAGAATCCCTCCCAGAATGAGAACCCCCTCTCCAGCCATACTGGTACTGTAAGAGTGTCCTAGTGGGGAAGACAGCACAGTACACAGGCTGCCCGCTGCCTGCTGAGCACGTTGGCCGGGGGCGTTTTCACTGAAGTATCGATTAGCGAGCATTATCAGAGGGCTGGAAGTTCAATGCAGACCCAGACCTGAGGAGATAGATGCAATGGCAGTGTATTATTGTTATTGTTTCTTACATCTAATAACATGGTGGCACATTTATCTGAATACAACGTTTCACAAAATCAAATTGCATTAAGTTACAAAGGCATGTGACCATGGGTATGCAATCATATTTCACAAATAGCAAATATCAGCCTATCACTGCTAAGATAAGGTATACTGTATGCTTTATTTCTCCTTAGGAGAACTTTGGTTTTGGACTCAGCCATCTAGACCTGTGGTTACAATCACACAGAGTACACCAATATTACGGTACAAAGTATATTAAATATAAATAAATATTAAAATAACATAAATGTATTGTATATGATAGTCACAATAAATACATAAAAATATGAATAATATGAATAAAAAAAGATTTAAAAAAATCAATATCCAAAATATTTTAGTCAATTTGGCCTAGATATGGACACCTCCCTATGAGAAAAATCATTGCTCAATAGATGGAGGAAGCTGAAGAGGTCTGGTGTGAACATACTAAATACACTCCAAATATTTGTCTGTATTCGATCTTTTCATTACACAGCAACAGAAATCTTAAATAATCTTGTTTCAACATGGTTTACTGGGGCTGCTATGAGGCAGGGAAAATATACAAGTGACAACTATAACACTGGTCAAGACAAACCATTTATATGAAAAGACTAGATGTATGCTCAAACTGTTGATATATATGATATTATTGTACCTAACAATAATGTGGTAGCACTAATAATATTAGAAATACGACAAACAAAGCTACAATTGTGAATATATAAAAAGCTTATTGTATTAAAAGATAATTTCCTGTTATTATATTTTAAGAGTTCACACAATGATTGACTCTACCTGTAATAACTCCAGCACCAAGAATGTGCACGATGCTAAATTGACAAAAGAGGCCGAATCATTCCCCACTGGCAAGCCAAAAGTCCTCAATGATATAACAATTAGAGCAACCAAGCCTGTTTTTACCAACACACTGCATAAGTCCATGCTGAAACAGACAACAATGGTTTACACAATAAATGAATTAAAAAGGTATTTAGATATTTGGCTCTTTGTGTTACCTGTTCCATAGAGCATGTAAGCAGAATTGAAGAATCAGGCATTGTCATATCAACACCAAACTCCCGGATGGTTCCTTGAAAAACATATTGCCATGGAAAGCATAGGAGGGCAGTGATGATGAAGCAATAATATACAGCCAGCCCCGAAAGCCGCCATCTGGTGCGCCCACTCCAGGAGGTCCATCGTCAACCACGGCTCCTCCTTGATGCTTTCTGTCTGTGGTGTTGATATAATCACAACAAATCTTTTATCATTTGTCTATTAATATATATTGTATTTTTTTTTACATATGTATATAGGTGCATACTTCACCAAATGTATGACAGCCTATTGAGCAGATTTTGCCCACAAAAACAACAGACTCAGCGAACCGGTGCTCCATTTGGGGTTGAAGAACAATTACGTTGGGGCGCTGAATAGCCAGATACAATGAATTCAAAACTGAAAATAATCTTGATGCTGTGCAATGGTCCCCACTTGTTTCTATTCTGTACCCTGCTTACAAATACTCTGTGCTGAACATATCATGGCATGTTTTTGCACAGTAACTCCAGTTGAATTCTGTTGATGGTGCACAAAAAGGTAGTTACACAAATGTTACCATCTTTCTTCTGAATACCATGAGCATCAAGCCCAGGAATATTCAGGTGGTCCCAGAAGGGATATGTGCTGCAGAGCTGACTGACACCTTCACCTGCTCGACTATCCAGCATAGTTTCCTGTTGACCTCACTAACAACTGCTCTGTTGCAGCAGCTCTGAATGCATAGTTACCAGGAGCAAGGTCAGGATGTTGTTGTTCTGCTAAGGTTTCAGGAATTGCCATAGCTGGGCAGAATGTCTAGAGATGTTCTGCCAGGGAGTCCACCTGGGTCAATGTTTCCCTGTTGTTCTTTTAATTCTACTGCTGATGAGATCCAGGAAAAAAGGACTGAGACATGTTCGAAAAGTGATGAGTACCATAATGACTCCATCTGCCCTGACATATATAATTGTGAGCTGGCTTAGAATCATTCTAAGCAAGTAGAGAACACAGTCTTACAGCACGGTTTACTTACAGTGTTAAAGTTGTGCCAATTTATTTAATGTTTTTGCGTTTGTTATGGTTTTTTTAAGGCTACTTTTAAGCGCGCTAGGAATGGAAGGAACATTCTGTCGAAGTGCTGACATAACGCATTTTTAATTGATTTGCTATGGCATATAGTAGGGAGTTTATGAATTTATCCACTTGTTTTCTCGTGATCTCTAAAGATCTCTCTCCAGGTATAATATCGGATTGTTGAATTAATTTTTTTTAACACTAAAAGTAATTTTTCCCCATAACTTTTATTTGTCATGATAACAATCATTTTTAAAAGAAAGAAAAAAATGTAAAGTAGGAAATATTGAATAAATCATTCTTATATAAACACGTGAAACGAATGGGACGTGAACAGACACGCACGATATAATTGTAACCAATGTGTACAACAGCAGGCGCATGGAAGCAACGTGTGCGTCACATTTGCTCACATTCATCACATTTATCATCTCATCTTTATCTTGAAACATTCATTTGAGGTTGCGTGTATATGTGCTTTGATTCCATATATTTTAAGATTATATACGGGATTTTTATGAACAATATAATATTTAAATGTAATTAATGCTTATAATAACTTTTGTGTCTATAGTTTGGGACACTTTTGACAACCTTCATATCGTTAAAGTCAATAGTCAAATGTACGACAGATGTCATACTAATAAATGAGTTTATATTTTTTAAAAAAATAGCCTACAATCATCTTTGAAGATTCAACAGCTCTCTTTTTCACTCTAGAGACAAACTTTGAACTCTGGAAAAAAAAAGACTCACTAAATTTAAGATGCTCTACACTTCACTTGTGCGCGTTCCTCATACAGTAACTTTCGCTTCCTTTGTTCTACAGAAGACGCTTAGACGATTCAGTCCATATTCTCAAAAGCTCCGCCCCCGATGTTTATTTTAGAAAAGAAAACTCCAGCTCGACTTCGATATATTTTGATATATTCATTTTTATTTGAATATCTGTATCCAGATTTGATCATTAATAATACAAACAAAAAGTGTTTTTAAAGTTATTTTTTATGCTATATATCAGTTCTGATCGTTTTATTATTATATTATTATTTGATTTTAGTAATAATAATTAGATTACCTCATGGGTAAATAGAACTATACCGTGTACACATACATGTAAGCATTTTTTTGTCTCAAGTATCCGTTAAATCCATGATCTCTGGGAACGTGAAGCCACGGTTGTAGCTAGGGGAATATTTAGACTGATGTACTATTCTTGCCATGGGAACAGTTTGAAACAAAGCGAAGAAGGTCAACCTTTTACGAAGCAACATTCCCATTAAGCTTGAGTTGAATAACCTGTTGTTATTTTACCACATAGTAAAAACTAGGTACATATTTATGTGGCGTGTACGTGAAACTCACACAGACAGACACATTCAGACAGGCAGTTTTTCCCCCACAAGCATACAGGCATAACACACACACACACACACACACACACACACACAGTGCTTAATATTATATAATTAGTTTTCACACTGGTGTAGCGCCTCACTGGATAAAATAAAAGAATCATCACCAAGGAGTTATTTTTATAGATATTCGGGGGGCTATATGATTCGAATCTTAATAATTATATATGTTTATTTTCTGCAATATTTGTCTTAATTTATTAAATATACGGTACAGTAAATACTATTTGAAATTTCTGACCAGACAACTTTAAAAGAATTTAGTTGAATCAGTAATAAATACAATATCATCATCTTTACAGGAACACAGTTATGCAATACCACTTATACAATAATAGTATTAATATAACTGCTTTCCCATTGTATTCCAAGGTGACTCACTCTGATATTCCCAGTTCAGCCATGCAGTCAGACGAAAAGAAAGCCTATGACTCGATGCCACACACATGGATCACTGAATGCCTGAAGCTGTACAACATCAACAGGACTCTAAGAGCGTTCGTGGCGAACTCGATGAGGTTGTGGAAAACCACCCTTGAGGCCAATGGCAAGCCACTTTGTGTCCATCAAATGTGGCATATACGCCACATTTATATATATATATATATATATATATATATATATATATATATATATATATATATATATATATATATATGCTCTATTTTTCTCTTGTTTTGAAAAGTCCAATTTTGTGAATGATACACCCAAGCTGCAGGAATCTTTGGTTTTGGAATTATCAAACGGGGAAAGGAGTAAATGACGCTTTCAAGATTTTTATTTCGGACGGACTGTACAAGCACCTTTAAAAAAAACGATTCTCTTTAACTTTTGTTTTTTTTTTCAGCGTTTAATGAGTTGTAGCCCCATTTTTAACTGAGAGACTTGCTTCTTATTTTAGTCTCTCTGTGTGCAACTGAAGGCCCAGTCTGGGTAACCACATGTTTTGAGTGCTGTTTTCATTTGTTCCCATTCTTTCTTCTTCACTTGGGTTGTGGTGGATACTTCTTTGGCCCTATGTTGTAGGGTTTTGATAACACCCAGTTTGTGTTCCAGTGGGTGGTGTGAGTCAAAAAGAAGGTACTGATCTGTGTGGGTAGGTTTTCTATAGACCTCAATGCTAAGGTGCCTGGACTAAGGCACTTTCTATCACCCACGTACAATGCAGTCCTCCACTCTTTTCGTCAACAATCCAAACTTTCCCACCGTTTGACGAGACCTGGTGACTTATTACCATGTGACCCAACAGACAAAGGGGAAGCACCCATACTAAAACTAGGTGAACGACCCTACCAACGACCCTGCCCACGACTCTCAGGTGACCACCCGGGTCATTAACATGCCATAAGGGTCCACAAGGGCTATATTTTCAAGCTCTGCCCCCAGCAAGCTTAGAACTGAAGAAGCTCTCTTGAGAGGAAACCTTACAATCCAGTTGCACACAGAGAGATCTAACTTTGGATAACTATAACCTGGATGAGTAAGAATCTACACAGACTTCTTATTTTAGTCCATCGGGTCAGATTTTGTTGTTGGTCTTAAACTTTTTAACTCATATAATGATATAATAACAGGCTCAATCAGGTCATGTGTACGTTATCTGCATTTGATCATAATTACCTGGATCTTAATGTGACCAAAACCAAGGAGTTACCATAATTATTGATTTTAGGAAGAAGGAAGTTAAAATTGTGGGGACATATTAATACTTATGAACCATGTTTGAATGTAATCTGAAATTTATTATTTTAATGTCTCCAGGAGTATCCATAGACGTGAGGCAGAGTAAGGGGATTTTTAAAACCCTCAGTTGGATGTCTGAGAAGTAAGGTAGAGAAAAAAAAAATCTAAGACCTTCCAGTGGAGGTCAAAGGGTTGAACATAGTAAAGTTCCAGACTCTCAGGCAGATGACCCTTGGGTGGGGCACAGCGAAAACATCTGCCCTATGTTGGTAAAACAAGTCTGACCACAGGAAGAACTAGACCTAGATGTAGGAATTGCTTTGGATACCGTGGACACTGGATCACCTCCACTAGATGAGCTAGACTGGGCTGTTCTGGAGCTGCCAGACAATGGGGAGGCAACCTGGGAGATGGCCACTGTGACCGCAACCCTAGGTACTCAGAAGGTGGCTGCTGCAGCTCTGGCTGCAGCTCCTGAGGGTTATCAAGATCACTGATGTTTATTACCAGGAATATACCATTACAGGAGTCAAAAGAATCTTTTGGGCTAAATTATATAATGTAATGTCTTCTAAGGTCAAGTCTGCACATTCATTGTTGTCAAACAAAATGGGAGCATTGAGACCTGGTAGAAAATGGAGACTACATGCGCTGTTCCAAATCACACACTTATCCCCTTTCCCTACTAACAACTGATTTTACTGCAGTGATGTAATGCAGTGATGCAGTGAACATGATGACATAAGGAAGGAAACGGCTGCTTTTAGCGATGTAATGTCATCGTTAAGTGCACTGCAGAAATATCTCTACAGAACGATGCTGCGAAAGGGTCCATTTTTATGCGTGTATGAAATTTATCATGTTTTTCTTGGGTGCTATTTAAAGTAAAGCACTGTAATTTCATGTGTCATGCAGTTGAAATAAAATCACTTCCCCTGAATGAACATGGGAAGGTTGAGAAATCAAGTTTACATGACAATAGTTTAAATATTTGAACTGTTGAAGTACAAAAGAAAAAAAGAATAGAAAAATTTCCTCACCCACTCGCATACTGTATAGATAACTTTCATTTTATTTGCACGTTTTGAAATATGTGTGCCTCTAACCAAAGACAATGGAGGTGTGTGTATTATCAAAAGTAACTTGGATGGCATGTCTACAGATTGCGTAGTATTGTTCCACAGTCAAAACGCAGCACTGAAAGTAGGCTTATGCTTAGTCTTCTTTTCTGCCTATGCTGAGTTTTCTCTCAGATGAAACCAGATTTTATTTAAGTCACCTTCTAAAAACATTTTTAGATCAAAAATTACATCACAGTGTACTACATAATATAAATTCTAGTTTGGGGTGGATCAAAATAACTAAATCATGTCTGAAAGTGTGTTTTTTCCCCTTTATATTCCTTTACATATTTTATCAATCTTTATTTTCCAGAACATGCTATGAGCAACTGAGAGAAGATTTTCAGTTCAATTTGGCCGTTTTGGATGAACGAGACAGAGAACTGGCGAGATATGATAGTTTAACAGCTAAAGCGCTGACTGTAAACCAAAACAGGTACAGTTATCACATCCTCTAAGGTCCAATCTGTGTGTGTTGGGATGCCTTTTTTTTTTTTTTACATTTTTCCTACATTATTTTATTTATTTTACATTATCCCATTTGAAAGAAGTACAATGGCTACTTGTTCAAAAAAAAAAAAAAATAAACACAGATCTGCTGCCATACCATTCTCTGGTGTCTGACATTTACATTCATCTGTCTTCATCTGGCATTTATACCATGATTGTTACTCACTGATATTCATTCATTTACGTAACAGAGACAAAGCTGGTTTGCAGCTGTCATGATTTTTAATCCCAAAGTATTTAGAACAGTAATATAACAGTAGCAGGCTGCAGATAGAATTACTGTCCAAGGTAACTACAACATGCTATAACAATGAATGACAGTTTTTTTGTTTTTACAGACAGAAAGAGCAGGAGCACACTCATGTACAGGTGGGGGAGGACAGAGCCATACACAATAAAGGAAAGGTAAAGGGGATCCACAAAAGTCACTACAGATTACATCTGAACAAAATCGTTTGGTGAGTCAACCAGATTTTTTTTTAATATGTTATGTTCTGACCAACCCCAGTCACATTATAAAAGTTTAAAACCCATTTCTGCATTGTCATAGGTATAGCTGTAATTAGGTATTGATTGACTGTCATGTGCAAAGTCTTACTGCATTTTGTGCATCAACATGGATTTGAAAGAGCTGATTAATCACACATTAGTTCCTACATAGAAATATAGTAAATAGTAAATCAACAGTGAGCCTCATTTATGAACGTTCCTACAGTTATATTAGATCACACTATACATGCGCGAATATTTGGAAAAGGACCCACATGGCGTGCATGTCCCATCTGCTGGTCATTCATGGTATTGTTTGATTCTTGACAAATCAAAACATCTCTGTTGACGCTGATGAGCAACAGAACTCAAAAGGTTTTTGGATGGATGAACTTGTAGCTTAATATATGAATAAAATGTTCTGGACAAGTCTGAAATGACTCCAGTCTCAGTGCATTTTAGAGAGATATACTGTAATTCACTATCAGAATTACCTCTACCAAAGTGGGGTTATGAATTGAATCAGTATTAGTGTTTATTATATTTTGTGAATGAAAAAAATACAATTTTTAAAGCCCAAAATTACATAATAATGTATTTTTTCTTTTCTTGGCATTTATTTTTAAATATTAGCAATCAGTGACATAAATAAAGTACAGATTAAGATGAATGACTTTTTTACTTAACAGTTTAACTTAACAGGTTCTTTCTTTCTTTCTGTCTCTCTCTCTCTCCCTCTCTCTCACTTTGTCTTGATGGCAGCTGTATGACTGATGAAGCACACAAACTAACCATGGACCACGAAAGAATGAAATGTGATTTGCAGAACAAGATACATGAAGTGGAAAGACAGCTGAACATACAGAGACAGGTTTTACCCGTTAAACATTTTTTCATGGTTTTGAAAAAAAATCAGGCTATAAGTATTTTCTAATTTCTTAGGAAATAAATAATATATTCTATTATAGGTTAATGTATTTTATTATATGACCTATGAGCTTTGGACAGATAACAATTCTCCCAAATTGACACCTACAAATCTGCTACTCACTGCTACTATGCTACACTTCAGTGGGATTACTAATATACTATATTTGTAGCAAGAATCTGGAGAAACAGTAAGTGATGGACATGGTTAGGTCAGAAATTATATGGCTGGTGTGGCACACCTGATCATGAAACTGATATGGAACCAAGACTATAAGATAAAAGCAACTACACCTCATTAAACTGCCCTCTCAAGCTTGATGATATATATACTGTATGTGCCACTTCATTCACTTCATTTACTCTGATGTGAGCATTACCCTGGAATAGGCTACATCGATCACAACAAGCATATTTACATAACATCTTACATAAACGCAGCATGTGTTGTATTTTTCATTAAATGAGGTACAATCTTTTTCCTTTAAGCAAATGTTGACAAAATAACAACCTGAGTCTTCTGCAAGCTTGTGATGCACCATTTTACTTAAATGGGAACAGCAGTTAAATTGTTGTTAGAGAGCTAAGTTGTTCAGAGAATTAAGTCAATGTGAGTCCTTTAATCTGTCAGACAAATGTTAAATTCAGGTTTTTAAAAAAAAAATGTTTATTGGTATTATAAAAAATATATTGAATATGTTGAAATTAATTAGCATTATACATACTCCACAACTGTTACAGGAAATGACATCTTTTCAAAAAGAGCTCAGGGACCACAGACGTTACTTTAACATGAAAATGGATGACATGGAGACTTTGTTGAGGTCTCAGGATGTTAAGGTGAGGAAAATACAAGAATTCATCTTTCTGCAGGCAATCTCTGACAGACATCTAAAAATCATTATTTTCCATGTCATGTCATGTCATATATTCTGCAGGTGAAACTGTTGTATGAAGAAACTAAAGTTTGCTGCCAAACACTATTGCAGACAACACAAGATCTCAATTTTTTAAAGCACTTTTGTGACTCCATACAAATCCAACTGCAACAGAAAGAACAGCAAATGGAAAATGTCTCTTCTATCAAGGACTCCAGGTGAAGTGTGTGTGTGTGTGTGTGTGTGTGTGTGTGTGTGTGTGTGTGTGTGGTGTGTGTGTGTGTGTGTGTGTGTGTGTGTGTGTGTGTGTGTGTGTGTGTGTGTGTGTTCTTCAAAGGCCTGTTTGAGGGTTACAACATGGTCATAAGGTTGGGGTTAGAATTGGGTTTAGGTTAGGGTTAGGGTCAGGGGATTAGCTGGGATGACTAGGGTAAGGGGCTGGGTAATACATTATGTTATACATTATGGGTTATACTTTATGTCAACTAAAGTCCTCAAAATGATAGAAGTACAAGTGTATGGAGGGGCTGTAAAACAGATTATGCTTATGTAAATGCTCACAAAGACAGAACCACAATGATGCCTTTGCCCTGACGATGAATTTCCTGTCCCAGGATAAAAGATCTCGAAGACAAGCTGACAATGAAAGAGATGAAAATGAAAGAGGAAGAGGAGAAATACGTAAAGAAGTGAGTTAAAAGGAATTAAATCTGCAATGTCACACAAACTCACATTTATTTATTCATTTATGCTGGTAGAAGTTAAATAAGATCTTGGCTGGCAACTCAGACTTCAGGGTGTACATTAGTAAGTAGTAACAACAGCTAAGACAAGCCACAACCAGTTCTTTGCATGAAATAAAGATAGATGTAGTTGTGTTACTTCCTTTCATCATACAAAAAGAAAGCTGAATATTTAGGCTAAACTGCTGTTGTCTTCGTCTGGTTGTCGTGGTTGTCTTTGTGAGCTGAAATTTCTACAAACTCTCAAAATTATGATTATTATAAAGCTAAGAATGAAATTTTGCTCTAAGAACTAAGCTCCAATCTTGAAATAATTCACAAAGTCCATCACAAATCAATCCGGAGCTGTATTTTTGTCCCAGGCAGAGCAAAAGCAGGAGCCGTCCCTAATAATGACTGAAGCTTCCATCGTCACACTTCACCTTTTATACAGGATCAATTTTGTCATGCAAAATGTAGATGAGATTTGCATATTATCTTTGACCTTGGGTCCCATGTTTGGTCCCACTGAATTTTAGTGAGGACAGAAGTCTTATCTGTAGCTGTTTTTATCATATCTCTTATCTTTATTGGGCAATTTGTGATAACCTGGCATTGCTGGCCAACTTCGGTGACCAGCCGGTCAAGGTTGCAGGTGCAGGCCTCCACACCACACAGAGCTCCACACACACACACACATACACACAAATGGGAGGGTCTGCTGCACTGGTGTACTTTTGAACTTTTCTAACATTTCTGTTTTACTAATTCGAACTAATGTATAATATATATGAAAAAAGAAAATATAATTCAGTTTTATTTATATAGCGTCTTTTACAATAAAATAGGTGCTTTACAGAGACAGAAACCCAGAGCCTGAACCCCCAGGTGGCAAGGAAAAACTCCCTTTGAATAGGAAGAAACCTTGAGCAGAACCAGGCTTACAAGGAGGAACCATCCTGCTGAAAGCCGGCTGGGTAAAGGAGGAGTGGGAGACAGGACAGGGAGAATAAAAGAGAGAGAGAGAGAGAGAGAAACAAATACAATCACAGAATCATAGAAATACAAACATAGAGGTAATATACATAATACATATATACATAATACAGCATAGGCAGGTTTTAATAAAAAAGGGGAACAGCATAGGCAGGTGCTGACAGATATAAGAAAGAAAAAAAATGAAAGAAAGGAATTTTTTAAAAAAAATCAATACTGGTGACTACGACCTGCAACATCATTCCTTAACAGGGGTTTTCTTACTACACTTCTATTCCACTTGCGCAGAAGTCTAAATTACAATCATTATAGTCTCCTAATTACCCCCCTCACCCCGCCACCCCCCCACCCCCAGCACATATAGATAAGCAATATACAAAATGTATTTAAGTCAAATATAACTAGTTTGCATTTAAGTAAATATATGGTGTTTCTCTCAGATATCAGGATGTGGTCAACACTCTAAAGGAATCTGAGCTACAGCAGGACGTTCATTGCCGTGCACAATCAGACCGTCTACAAAAAGCTGAAAAACACATCAGCAAATTACAAAAGAATATGGAAGCTCTGCATGACACCATTAAGAAGAAGGAAAAGACAGTCCACTGGTGAGACGGGTGCATTTGTTTGTTTGCATATTCTAGGAAAAAAAATTGTATCACTCTTTTCTGTCTTGGTACAATAGGGGACTGTTTATGGGGCCCCACTAGATGTCACTAGTGAGCGCTAATATGGTCTAAAGATTCTGTATTTTCCTTCAAAACTATGTAAGGGGAAATATTGTGAAGACAGGCAGTATTGATTCATTTAATAATCCATTTAGTTTTATCTCAACTAACATTAAGATTTGATTCAACATGGTGATATATGAAGGTAAAAGTCAAGACAAATATTTATGTTACAATAGCATTTCATACTCCAGAATCTTTGATCTTTCCTCCCATTTTCTTAGGGTTGTTATACTGGCCTGTTTTTGTCTTGCTAGGTATGAAGAGCAGCTAAGTGCTAGTTTAGAGAGAGAAAAGAACTTAGAAATGATGAGAGCACAAATCGAACTCAAGTGGCAAAAGTGCTGTGAGAACATGAAGACAGAACACTACCGTGTAAATGAGCAGCTAATTAAAGGACTGATGCAGAATAAAGACCAGGTCAGTGTAAAATGAAACTAATAACACTTATTTGATGATGTAAAGTTGTTGGTGATGAAGGCAATAATGGTGTTAATGTTCGGTCTCTTTTAGACTAAAGAAAAGGTGAAGAGGAAAGAGGTTCAAGATTTGACTGTCGTACCACCATCAACTAATGTGAGAGACCAGGCAGTACAGGTGAATATCTGCCTTATCATCTACCTGAAAAGAATATTATATGCTTTATTTTCTAAAATAAATATATCATATCCTGTAATATATAGTATATATATATTTTGTGTTTAGTTAGTCAGCACGTGCTAGGTGTCACCCCTGGTGTTACACTGCAGACAATGCAGATTCAGGGTGTGATCCAGGAAGTATATTTTGTAGCGGCTGGTCTAATACTAGATAGAAAGGTTTAATTCATCAACATCACCCATGGACTTATAGTTATAGACATGGGCTTTGACATGAAAGGGCAAGAACTGCTTGTTACACTAAGCTCTAAAAGTCATGTGACAGTTTTCTGAGAAGAATTCATCAACACATGTATACAGATACAGCAACAGTTGAAATTTTTTGCACGTTATTGACATCCAAAAAATAAAAACAACAAAATTTTGTGTGCAGTGTGCAGACGATTGTATTTCTATCCGCAGTGCTTGAACCCAACAGAAGATCCAGAGAAGGTTGGTAGTCTGCAGCAGCGCAATGCAGAGTTACAGGTCATGGTGTCTCAGATGAGGAAAGACATGGAGGCTTTCTCACTGCAGTCCCAGGTCCAGTCGCAGGCATCCTTGCCTCTGTTAAGTTATAATGGACTCCCTGCTCAAAGTTCCACTCATCTCTTACCACAATCTGGTGATATTCACTATAAAATCTGCCAGTCAAATGTGCCTGACAGCGGCACTTTACACAAACAAGGTAGGTTATTTCTGTCATAATTGCACAAGATTTGATATTTAACTTAAAAGGCTGCTTTCACAATAAATCAATAAAGGAATTTAGTCAAGGTTAGAAGATTTGTGTTTGTTTATCACTTCTATTTTTAAAAGATAGATAAATCTTTATTTTAAACATATAAGGTAAAGTAAAAGACACTGACAGAAGACAAGGCATATAAAAACATTAATAGAAAACAAATAAAATACCATATCATACAAAAAATACAATCCTACCCCTCGGCCTTATTAACTATTTTTGAGACAGAGATAATTTTTAAAACAGTTTGATAAAAGGGAATAAGTCTGAAAAATAGTTTTTATAGAGAATTTCTTAAAATCAAGAATTTCTGAAAGCATGAATACATTTTTACTCAAGATTGTAAAACAAACAGCACAATGTGTTAATCTTATCCTATCTGACATTCACTTTATGTTAACATAAAGTCAGATAGGTCAATAAAAGATCATCAAATGTTGTAAAGCTGACTGGAAGTCTTGTTGCAAAAATGTATTTTGTAGAAAATATTTTGTCTCATTTCAGATGATATATTTAAATATGTGCAAGGACGTACTGTCCAGCGTGCTAGACTGAAGCATGCGGCACTCTGTATCACCCGTTTGATGAAAGAGAAACAACACCTGATAGAGATGTGCAACCGCCTCCGAGGTGTGATGTCATCTTGTAGGTTTAAAGGTGCTGTCACATACACATGACACACACAATTAGTTTGTGGTTTCCTGTTCACTCTGTTACATATGTTTTTGTAAGGACATAGAAAATAATAATCAAAATAGTGCTGTTTAAAATTATTTTTTGGCAGCCATTAATCACTGTAAAACAGCAAGTGCATTAGGTGTACATGCAGAAAATCCAACATTAGTGTGTATGCACATTTTTTCGAAAGAGGAAAACCTAAAATTTTTCTTGGAAATCGATTTCTGGCACTAGATGGCTATGACGCTTGAAGTTTAGCTCTGAGTGTTTTCCTCTTGATTATCCATGGTAGATGAAATTGATTGGAAATTATTTTGAAAGACAGACATTGTCTGACAGCTAAATGTACTGTATATCAGAGTAAAAAAAAAAAAAAAGAACTGAGGTCCAAATTATTGCCTTCAGAGCTCAGAGACAGGATTTTTTTGGAATTTCAGCCTACTTAGTAATCAGTCGATACTTTACCATAAAGAGAGATGAGAATATAAGAAATAAGATTCTCCATAACAAGGGTCTGCTCACCATTTGCCAAGTACCACCCCTGTGGTGGAATAGGTATCGACAGCATCATGCTCTGTGCTGATTCACCATCCAACACAGCAATGACCAGAAGCCAAGACTCAGGAGTGTTTTAGGGACAATTCTGTGAATGTCCTTGAGTGGCCTATAGAGAAACCTCAAACAGCCCTGGACAGTCCTGAAAATGACTATGCAAGTGCAGTCCCTATCCAACATGACGGTACTTGAAGATCTACAGCAAAGAATGGCAGAATATGCTTGTTTCCATTTTTGCAAAGCTTGTTTCATAGACTTAAGTCCCCAACATAACAAAATGTGTTAAAATCTGAACAACTCACACTAAAACCTTTTATTTTATATATTAAAATCAATTTCTAGACCAGACATTTTTGGTCAACTCTCTCTTTAATAGCTCGGTACCATTAAATACAACACCTACAGCATGTTGAGTTTGTGAGAAATCTTTAGTTTGTTTTGTTGTGTGATGATGGAAATACTTTTTGTTCACAGAAAAACTACAAGAGCAACATGACGATGTCACAAATCTGGAGCGTCAGCTCACATCACAGGTATTTGCCTCACTTCCCCAAATAAACTTAAGCAGAGTTCTTTTTATTCAACTCATCTTGACTAGATATTGTATTAAAATATGTTGTTTTATCTTTTATCTTTTGGCTACTTTTGGTTAATACTTTGGTTATTATTTTTCTCTTTCCTTTTTTCAGTGTACATCAGTGCTAATGCAGTAGAAAATGGGTGGATGGATTTAATTTAGCCAAAGTGCTGTTTTTCAGTGTACACTGGCTGCACTCATATACTTGTTCATTCAGGAACAGCAGTGCAAAGGGAGGGTTTCCCATCTGACTGACCAAGAAGAAGCAAGTGCAAAAGTAACTGCGAACCCACCATCTCAAGAGACAGACAGGCCAGAGGTAACAGCAGAATCTAAAAACACTAGTTTAACGATAAAAAGCAAATGATGGAAATTATACTGACTCATTTTGATTTAGGCTAATTTGTCATCCTCTGCAGTGAGTTGTAACTAACAGCAAATCCAAAATTAGATCTCTCTGTCTCGACTGGACTGAAAGGTTTCCTTGAAAACGTTTCGCCCTCTCTCCAGAGAGCTTCTTCAGTTCTGAGTTTGCTGGGACAGAGCTTGAAAATATAGCCCTAATATATGGACCATCGGCATGTTAATGGCCCGGGTGGTCACCTGAGAGTCTTTGGCAGGGTGGTTGGCAGGGTCGTTCACCTAGTTTCGGTTGGGGTGCTTCCCCTTTGTCAGTTGGGTCACATGTTAATGAGTTTTCAAGGAAACCTTTCAGTCCAGTCGACACAGAGAGATCTAATTTTGGATAACTATGACCTGGATGAGTGAGAATCTACACAGACAACTAACAGCAAACTTTTCTATTTAAAAGTTTGTGATTATACAGCGATAGAATCAAATCCAACCTTTTTTTCTATAGCACTTTGAATACATAAAAATGCAGCACAAAGTGCTTTACATGTCAAGACATATTAAAACCAACACACATGCTTACATACACACCACACACATACACACACAAACACACACACACACACATACAGACATACACACGCACCAGTGATTTAAGATTAATTTAAGGAGACAAGGCTGGGCACTGAGAGAATAGAGGAAGCATGGGGGCCATTCACACGGAGAGATGCCCCCATCCCTTGACTCTTGGAAGGTGCCAACCCATCTCAACCAGGAGACAGGGCCACCCTCAGGGTGACACCCCCACTGAAGCTAAAATAAGTTAAAAACTGTGTAGGAGCATATAAAACAGGGAAAAACATAAAAAAATAACTTAACCATAAAAAAAAAAAAACATAAAAAAATACTTAACCCTAAGTAAATAATAATGAAATAAATAACCACCCTGCCAAGGACTCTCAGGTGAACCCCCGGACAATTAACATGCCAATGGTCCACAGGGCTATATTTTCAAGCTCTGCCCCAGCAAACTTAGAACTGAAGAAGCTCTCTGGAGAGAGGGCAAAACGTTTTCAAGGAAACCTTTCAGTCCAGTTGACACAGAGAAATCTACTTTGGATAACCATGACCTGGATGATCTACACAGACAATGAAATAAATAGATAACCACAATCAGAGATAATGCAAGATGATGAGATGTGTGGTTAAGAATGATAAAATATTAACTCAAAAATAAGATCAATTCAATATTCAGTATAGTTAATGTTAGAATTAATTAGAAGAAAGCTAAACTAAAAAGGTCAGTTATAAGCCCTCTCTTTAAACCACTTACTGTCTCTACACAACCACATATGACAATATTATGTGCTCTGCCTGTTTTGTACTTTCAAGTTGCACATTCTTTGTAGTTGCACATTTCTTTTTTAGTCAATTTCCCATGTCTGGGATTAATAAAGTATTTCTATTCTATTCTATTCTATTCTATTTCTCATGTTACACATTTTGCACACAGTCTGTTGTACTTCTCAATTTGTACATTCAGAACATTGAATATATTCTCAATTTTGTACATTTAGTTTTATCTAAATAGTTAATTTTAGTTTATTTTGTTTATTATTAAATACATTTAGTTAGTCCTATTAGTTCTGAAAATTGTTTTTTTTGCAAGCAGTTCTAGCTTTGCTCTAATTTGCCACACTGGTTTCACCCTAGCCCTCCCCCTAATTTTATTTTATTTTTTACATACTCACTCTCTAGTTCTTAACTTTTTGTAATTATTGTTGATAATTGCTGCTGTAACAAATTAATTTCCCATGTGTGGGTGGGATAAATAAAGTACTTACTTACTGTTCTATTCTAGACTGTCATCTAGACTTACCAGATGCTTTTGTTAGGTATACCTGTTCATCTGCTGATCAGTGCAAATATCTGATCAGCCAATCACTTAGCAGCAACTCAGTTCTTGAACCTGGTGTGCAGTTTTATTATTTTTTTATTTATTTATTTTTCTATTTTTACAACTAGTAAAATATCTTGCCTTTCAGGTCTCCAGAAACCCATTAACTCAATCTGAGGTCAGGCAGACACAGAGTTCTGTTGGGGATCCAAACCTGTACCAATCAATAGAGTCACTGCAATCACTGTGGGATTTTCTGGACTATGGACTCAGTTCATCTACTTTATCGGAAGGTAACTAGAATAATAAAAATGAAGCTCAAAGTCTCTGTGTACATCAGACATTTAAAGACTGTCTGATAAAGCGAATTTTTTTTAACTACAGATGCTTCAGTCCACAGCAATTGGACTATTATACAAATAAAATTCATTTTATCCCTCATATGAAAGGCTTATTTATATTTTTAAACTTTAAAAATGTTTTTCTTTAACTCAGAGTTCCTAAAAAGTACATTTTAACATTTGTATTTAAAAAAATAGATTTACACCAGCATCTTTTCACCATATTTATTTTGTTTACAATGACATATTTTAACAAATAGGTCGACTTTATAGGTGGGGATGAATCATATGATTCTCTGAAGCGTTAAATCTTTACAATTCTCTTTCTTTTATGGGGAATCTGCATCTTCATCCTCACCATATTCACATGGCTGCCTCCTTCAGTAAATCTGCACAGATACTAGCCTATATTAAATATTGACCAAAATGCACAAGCATCAGAGCTGATAATCATGTTAATTTGTCCCCAGTGGAGGTTTGTTTTTTTTTTTTTTTTTTTACAGTGAAACATGTCAGTGAAACAGACATTTTGTCAGCCTATTAGTGTAGCTTTATTGGTGATGGAAGGTTAGATACAATGGGGTTTATCTTGTTTATGGGGGTGTCAGGCTTCAATGTAGGATCCAAGAGCGACACAGATGTTGAATAAAATCCAGTTTTATTCCAGGCAGACGAGCAGAGGATCACGCAATCTCGTAATCGAACACAAAACAGGCAACAACAGAGGCAGGTCAATCACAGGCAGAGTCCGAAACCAAAGTCCAATCCGAAAATACAATGCGGGAACGAGCGACATAAATGCACACACGATCTGGCAGTGAGGCCTTCAGAAACTGTGCCTTAAATAGGCATGCTGATTGCTGATAAACTGCAGGTGTGGATGATTGGTAACATAGAGCAGGTGTGCACAATCAAGAACACGGGACTGGAGCAGCAGAGAGGGGAGGGCAAGACCGGAGCAGACCAGCAGCTGTGACAGGGGGTTTATCTCATTTATGGCAAATCTCAGTTCTTTAGGGGGCAAATCAGGCTAAGATACAGCTATTGCGCCATGAATTAATTTTGAAATTAAACAAACGTGGCGGATGCATCTGTTTCGTTTATGATTGTGCTGACTGATTCACAGAATTTTAGAGTAAACAGCTATATCAGTGTAACGATTAGATGAAGTATTAAGAGGCTACGTTCTGCAGTTGCAATGTTGAAACACAGCAAATAAAATCTGTATAAGTTAACATCACATTCATATTAAAATGCTTAAAGTAAAATGGCCAAAAATGTTTTAGACAAGTGCACAGTCATAAATTCTGTACGTTAGGATAACTCAGTAACTGACACCAGAGAGAGCAAAGGCCATAAAAGCAGTTTCAGAAAGCCCAAGTTCAAAGAATTGCATGCATGCATGAGCTGTACATGAGACACAAAGTTTTGCAGACTGGCATCAACTAAAAAACACTAAATATGTATGTATGTATGTATGTATTTGTTACCTGAATTTAGAAGGTGAAGGTGAGCTGAACAGGACAGAGCCTGGTGTTGCTGATGACCAGATGATGGTATGTGGAATCACCGCTCCTGTCCACAGTCAGCCTCCAAACAAGCTCCTGCAGAAGAGAAATCTTTGTACAGCAAAAAAGACCACCAGAACACTCAAACCCAGACCCAAGATCAGAAATTATAATATCAAAGACTGATACAGGATAGTATCATACAGTACTCCAGTACAGTAGTATTATAGATGTCTGTGTAAATTCTCACTCATCCAGGTCATAGTTATTGTAGTATTATACAAATTTGTTTTTAGTGTAAAATAAATGTTTTACAATTATTGCTGTGAAAATGAAGTTATGTTTGATATGGTCATGCATTTGTTGTGTCGTTATGTGTATTCATCAGGGTTACAGTGTTGCGTCGCTGCCCTGCTTCAGTAGGTCAAAGACGTCTATGCTGCGCATGACGATGATGAACTTCAATAAACTCGAGCAGCCAGACGAGCCTCCCGGGTGACGTCACAACTGTTGTCCCGCCTTTTAATCACCCTATCTCCCAGCCGCACACACCTCCCACCTCATTGGACAAAGCCAGACAATCCTATCACCTAATTGGCTACTTCATACGTCATTTACAGAGACTAAAACAGTCACGTGTTTTGACGTGTGAATCCTTTGCGTTTCTAGCTTGCTGTTGTCTGCCACAGCCTTAAAATTGTTGCGCGTACACATGTATGATATAGGCGTTACTGAATGCTCGGATACACTTGGGCCTGAATCTTATTCAGTCAGCACATAATAAGCTTCAAACACACACTTTCTAAATTCAGTCTCTGCTAGCGCGACCACGAGGTTGACATTTCTGAGTGTGTTGCAATGTTAAAACATTAAATAAGACTGCCTGGGTCGGTACATCGTGTGCCCAATGGGGGGAACGAACATATTAGCTGGGTTAATTAGCATTTGATTTTAGCTGATAATAAAGGCACACGTATAAAGCGCAGTGTGTATTGGTGAACTGCAGTAACCCCGTGTCTGCGCGCTCTCACAAGGGCGTTGAGGCAGCTGAGTCCTGCAGCACCTCTCTGCTCTCATTGGACTAGAGATTCTAGCCAAACCGTCAGCCCATGTGGCGTGGGCAGGCTACAGGGTGACACAGTTAAATGAAAGAAAGGAGACAGGAAACGTTACCTTTCCCGAAGATCGCAATACCATCACGAACAAAACTGCGAGGAACAACACGCCAACATTTCATCGAGAGCGATCTGCCCACCACAGGTACGTTTATGAAAAATGTCGCCATATTCATCATGGGAGAAGCTATACTGCTGTAAAGTTTGATACGAAATTGTTCCAATGCAGCAGCTTTTTGTTCCAATGAATAATTTCTCATCACCTGCCTGCTCTCGGTAGACATATCACATGTAGCACATTTTGGAATAAATTCTACTCCATATTTTTGACTGCCTTGATTATGGTTAAAAAAAAAAAAAAAAGTGGCCTCAGTTCTGATGCTGTGATTTCAGTTGTTCCTCACATCTAAACTGTTCATGATCTAATGTGATACAGTTTTATATTTATTAGATAAAATGAAAGTATCATGACGTCTGTGTGTCTGTATTCTCCGTGGTGCTGCATCTGACTCGTCAAACTAAAGGATTTATTCGACACAATATTTATACACCTTTCATCTAAACAAACAGGATTGAAAATCAAATTGATGAGTCATAACTTTAGTAAGAAATGTTTAAAGCTGCTGGAATTTTAAGTAAGGACAGAGAAATAACATGTTACCAGTTGTAGTTAACTGGATAACCTCTGTGTTGGCTTTAGGAGTGTGGATTTAAGTGCCCATTGCTCATGTTTGCTCATGCTTGCATTTTTGTCATTGTTGTAGCTATTGCTTATTGTTGTCTCCTCACACTTGACATATTTTCGTGTAGAAATGCCAAAAGTATCACCTGTGTTTTCATTTCATGATAAAACCAGCTGAAGACACTGTAAGTATCTGTCAAATATCTGCATGTTTATATTGATACTGCAAACCCAAGATCATGCACACCTGTAGCGTTATTTGAACACTGAGACAGGTATTTATCGTTTTGCCTCACCGTACATCAGGGATTTGAAGTAAAACCATTAAGAAGTGTAGACTTTCAGTTTGTAGATGTTTCAAAAACCATTACAGCCATATTTCAAATGCCAGTTTTCAGCCATTGTTCTCAGCATATTTGACAGCCAACATAAATGTAAATCTAATCATACATATTTTTAAAACTTGAAAGAAAAATCCTTTGCAACGAACCCTGTACTCCGTAAACATCCCCAACATTATCCAAAATTAGATCTCTCTGTGTCAACTGGACTGAAAGATTCTGAGGTTCTTCAGTTTATTTGTCTTGAATCATCCTTAAATGTCCTTTGAGAGAGTATGTTTTTTAGAGGCTATTCTGTGTTTTATATTGTACCTTACACCAAAGCAAGTTCCTAGTTTGTGAATTCTGTTCACTGACAATGGCAATAAACCCTTTCTGATTCTGATTCTGAAAATCTGTAAATTCAACAGTGATTTTAGGGTCATTATTCAGTGGTACTGCTTTTGTCAGTAGTCTTATCGTCTGTAAATGTTCAGGGCAAATGCAGTCATCATGCTGGGCCCCTGATGTGATTTGATTTGGATCATGCCCTTTTTTCTAGACTTTCTCTGTCATTCTGATGCACATTATTCTTGGTTTCACCTGTCGAAGACTTTGATTCCAGAGAATTGGACTTTTTTTGTCAATGTTGTCAGACTCCTTCCTTAACCAGAATTTTCAGTTTTATATCAGTTACAACTTTAGCATTTGAATAATCAACACAAAATTAAATTTTATTTTAAAGGAGAAATTTTTGTCATTGTGATTTTAAAATAGCCGTTTACAAGGTAGAAACACAAGAACACATGCAAATATTTTTTATGGGAGAGTTGATTATTATTATTTTATACCCCTTATAAATGAATAGAAATGTTGACATGTGTTTTTATTCTTTTCACAGAAACTCAAAATGGATGAAGTAGTCATAGCAGGAATATCGGGCCGTTTGCCTGAGTCTAACAACCTTGAGGAATTCTGGGAAAACTTGATCAATGGTGTCGACATGGTAACAGAGGATGACCGCAGGTGGAAACCAGGTAAAATCTCTTTATCATATGTGCTAGTAAAATCACAATCCTAGCCTCATGGTGTTTCCTTCTACAGTAAAATATCTTCTGTAACAGTCAACACATGATAACTGAACACATTTGCACACTCTTTGTAGTTTTTGTTTTTTTTTCCCCACATACACTCCATTGAGACACCACCTTGTAGCTTTAAGAGCAGTGTTTTTTTAAAAAAAAAAAAAAAAAAAAAAACCTTCTGTTAGATAAAACTACTGATACAGTGGAACTTTATCACATGATGAGAAAACATGTTTTGACCCTTTATCCTTTTAGTCTTTAATATAGCAATAAAATATCTCTGGAAAAGACTGCACATTCTATTCTAATATTCTATTCATTCATGCTGAAAGGTTGGATAATATTAAAAATGAATATATAAGTGTTCATTTTTTTATAGCATCTGATCACACAAAGAAAATTAATTGCATTTATGCAGTTAAAGTTCAAGTAACCTAAGTGATGATATTTACACATTTTAGAGTTTATTTCATGCCAAAATAACTTCTTAAATGAATAATCAGAAACATTTGAAAACTCTTCTAGTTAATTTTTTTTTGCATTAATAAAAACTTTGATTGTGTTTTTTTTAGAAATAAATATTTGTAAAAATATATAATTAACCTTTTAATGTCACTGTTTAGCCCCTTCATTTAAAATCACTGCCTCGCTTTATTAAAATATTTCTTCAAAATATGATCTACTGCATGCACGCGACCACTTCCTGTATGGAAAAATCATTGTCTCTATTCTCTAGGTCTGTATGGCCTTCCGAAGAGGAATGGTAAACTGAAGGACATCAGCCACTTTGACGCAGCCTTTTTTGGCGTTCACTCCAAACAGGCCAACACTATGGATCCTCAGTTACGCCTCATGATGGAGGTTGCCTATGAAGCCATCATTGACGGAGGTGAAGAACTGAATGAAGGATAGTTATCGGGTAGTGCGAAATCACTAAAAATGCATTTGAACTGTTGCTAGAGGGTTGTCACCTCTGCAGCCATGACAATTTATGTGTTTGAAAACACACAAGCCTGATTGTGGTTCCTGCATATAATTTTTCATTAGGTTTGGTTGTTGAAAACACACAAGAGACCTGATAAAACATTAACTGAATTTCTTTAAACCTGACGATGTTGTGATTCAGGGCTGAATCCAGCCGCAATGCGCGGCAGTAAGACAGGCGTCTACATTGGGGTGAGTGGATCAGAAGCTGCTGAGGCCTTCAGCAGAGATCCAGAGGAATTGCTGGGCTACAGTATGACGGGCTGCCAACACGCCATGCTGGCCAACAGACTCTCCTACTTTTTTGACTTTAATGGTATGTACCTACCACAATGTTTTGGTCCAAAGTTGAATGGGAAAAAAAATCTATTTTCTGTTATAAACAGGAATGGAAGAATGTGAAAAGTAGATAAAAGTGGACAATGTAAAGATCAACTGTGTGTAAATAACCAACAAAAATCTGCTTTTGGATGTAAAGGATATAGTTCAGCATGTTGGAGAAACATGCAAAGGTTTATTCGATCTTTTCTGCTGACCTCTTCCTGAGCGGTAACCCTTTCCTGTTCCTCCAGGTCCAAGTACTTCCATCGACACTGCGTGCTCCTCCAGTCTGCTTGCTCTTGAAAATGCCTTTCATGCCATTCGTCACGGCCACTGTGATGCTGCTCTGGTGGGTGGCGTTAACCTGCTGCTCAAGCCAAATACATCTGTGCAGTTCATGAAATTGGGTATGCTGAGCCCTGAGGGGACCTGCAGGTCCTTTGACTCATCAGGTAATCCAAATTTATTTGTATGTACTTTACATGGATGTACTTATTTGCATTTCCTTCTGTAGGACAAATAAAGGTTATCTAATCTTATTAGTAATTACTTTAGCAGTTTAGCAGAGGCTTTGTATTGTAATTCAGTTGTGCTAGGAGTGCCTTAATGTTCTAATTATTCTTGTATTAAATGAATAAGCTCTACAGAAATTGATTTACTGTGATGTATTGTATGCATATAGTTCTATAAAATAAATCTATAAATCTGATATATCCATTGTTTTTTTGCCCAGGAAATGGATACTGTCGCTCAGAGGCCGCCGTTGCTGTTTTGTTAACCAAAAAGACAGTTGCTAAAAGGGTCTACGCAACAATAGTCAATGCTGGCAACAACACAGATGGATATAAGGAGCAGGGTGAGGACACGCTGAATTAAAGTTTTGTTTTCCTGTGTGCAGTCAAGAGATTTTCTCTAATATTTGGTTCCGTGTTTGGTTCAGAGTGAAAAAGATAGATGAGAGAGAATATGAACTCCCGTTGTAGGAAGATATTTACCTGGACACAAAAAGAAGAAAAATCTTGGTGCTATATAAATAAACAACAAATCTGTGCTCCATCGGCATATTAGTGTATTAAACCAAGTCTATGGTGGACTTTGTTTGGTACGGTAGACTTTTTCTCAGCTGAAAGAGTCTACCGTTGCCCCACTGACTGTCCACTTCTCATAACTTTGCTTCGTTTGCTCCATTTCTCAAATGAAGTGAAGCTTGTAGATTCAATTGAATCTGTTCCCACGTTGGCTTAAACTCGGCGGGTGAATGAAGGTATGGAACACGGGGTTGTGTCCTTCAGCACACAGCCCTGCCCCCATAAATTCTGGGGCATCTGAGAAGTAATTCCAGCGAGATTTATTTATTTTTTATCTCGGGTAAACCATAAAGGTATCTGCGGTGAAAAGGGCGCATGTATTTGTTATTCACGGACATTCTTAAGATGATCATTCACCGATGAACTTTAAATCTGCTCGTATTCACAAAATTATCTCCATCCTACAGGTGTAACATTTCCTTCAGGAGAAATGCAGCAGAGGTTGGTTCGTTTCCTCTATCAAGAGGTGAACATATCTCCTGAGGAGGTGGAATACATTGAAGCCCACGGAACCGGAACAAAGGTCAGGTTTTAATCCTGTTTTGTTCAGGACAAGACAAAAAAAATCACACACGAAAACATGTTGTCATCTGGCCTTCAAAACAATCATGTCATCTCTCTGCATGTAGGTGGGAGACCCACAGGAGGTAAACGGCATTGTTAGTGTGTTCTGTCAATCAAAACGAGATCCTCTGCTTATGGGTTCCACAAAGTCTAACATGGGTCATCCAGAACCAGCTTCAGGTCTGGCTGCCATGGCGAAGGTGAGTGTTACACTGTCTGCACTTCAGACTTCTTATTTCAGCTGAATCCTCATGTTTACTGCTATTGTCAGAATACAAATGCGATCAAAACTTTTTACCATAATTCCAGCATGTTTGGTCATGCTATTCATGTTCAGCTCCATACTTATATAGGGTTAGCCCAGTATTTATTTATTTTTTATATTTTTCTCAAAAGTCTTGTAAGTTATTCACTTCTTATTTCTTCTTCTTATTTTCTGCTCTGTATGCTGCTGCTGGGACACTGCAATTTCCCCATTGCGAGATAATAAACATATATTCTATTGTATTCTATTCTCTATGTTTAAACTGTGGCTGCACAATATAGAAAAAATATGTTCTTACTGTATTGGACAATGTAAGTAAACAATCTTTTGTTTTTCACATTCAGAAATCAGAATAGAAATAGGTAAAAACTGCATTTATATTTGTGCGCAGCGCATAACTTCTACAGATTCAGCGTCACCCTGTATCTTTATCTTTATCGTACGTCCTCCTTTCGAAACCGGAAATATCTCCAAACAGTGGAGGCTGATTTATTTTTCAACACCAAACCTGAAGACCCTGCACTGGCGTTGTCTTCTTCCTTCATCATTTCTCTACCCTTTTCGTTCCTCCTCACTGTGAGTGTGTGTCGCTGCTGTATGTGCTTGGCAGCAGCACGTTTCCTGCCTTGCTCAAGGGACGTGTGATTGGTTGGCTTCAGCTGTCAATCTAAGAAGGGCATGAAATGAGGTTTGTGATTGGCCGGTCTTGCTGTACATTAAGTGCAAGCGTAAAAAGATATCTGTTCATTGGCTGAGCTGTACTTGCTGCTGGGATTGTGGAGAACTTGCATCGGGAAAGTGGATATCGTTTATATCGTTGGCTTTGTGGTATTCATATTGCGCATATTCATACTGCGATAACAATACGATAAAGATTTATTGTGCAGCCCTAGTTTAAATCCGTCTTAGTGTCAGAGATAAAGTTGTTGGATAAAATTTTCCAATACAGTTTCATTTGGCCAATTGTTGTACCTTGGTGAAAGAGACGGGTTAATTTCATCTTAATTTCAGTTAATTTCATCTTTGTTGACTTTTTTTTTTTTTTTTTTTTTTTTTTTTTTTTTTACTGCTTGTGATTTATGCTTGACACAGGTGTTGCTTTCTTTGGAGAAAGGAGTCTGGGCTCCCAACCTGCACTTCACTAGTCCAAACCCCGACATACCAGCCCTCATCGATGGTCGGGTTCAAGTCGTTGACAAACCTGTTCCCATCCGTGGTGGTATTGTAGGCGTAAACTCCTTTGGATTCGGAGGATCTAATGTCCATGTGATCCTGCGTCCACCCAGGAGAGCAGTTGATACAAGTACAGGACCCAAAGGATTCCCCAGGGTTCTCCAGGCATGCGGCCGCACAGAGACTGGAGTAAAGGCAATACTCCGAAAGGGGAAGGAATGTGGTACCGATGACAGTTTTCTGTCTTTGCTAAATGATGTGTCAGGAATTTCCACTGCCAGCATGCCTTACCGAGGCTACGTCCTTATTGGTTCACAAAGTGATGTGATGGAGGTCCAGCAGCTGCAGGCGACTGGCAGGCCCCTCTGGTACGTCTGTTCAGGTAAGTGAGCCAATGGGCCTTTTCGAGAATTACTGTACTAGCACGTTTTTATAGACAAAATGATCCGAATATTAATATCGGTCATTAATTTAGATAAATCTGGTCATGAGTTTGAAACACTCACTCTTGCAGGAGCAGCTGCTGCTGTGTAAAAGAAATAATCGTATTTTTAATCAGCAAATAATTATAGAAAACTCAATATGAACAATGAACTTTATCAATACAGATCAATGAAATGTTTGACAAACTGTCAATCACATCAGATCTGAAATTAAGTCATTTTTCCAGTGTATTTCTGTGACTCAGGAATTAGAGATGATTGTATTATATCAAATGCTTATGTTTTTTTTTGTATTTTGCAGTGGTAAAAGTTAATTTATTTATGATTAGCATATATTTAAAAATTCCTCTATCAAATTTAACACCAACTGTAATTCAGCATTTTTATTGATGTTTACTGAACTAAAAATATGCAGTTTTCAATGCAATATTTGTTTGTTCTATTGGGGAGAAAAAGAAAAGTAGTTTGCATTTGATTTATTGAATATTTCTGAACAAAGAACACAGCAGTAGACTGTTTCAGGCACCTTTGTTCTTTTGTTGTGGAAGGTATGGGAACCCAGTGGGCAGGAATGGGCTGCCATCTCATGCAGCTACCAGACTTCAGAGAGTCCATCCTTCGCTCTGACAAAGCGCTGAAGGACACCGGTCTGGTGGTGTCTCAGCTGCTAATGGAGGCTAATGACACTACATTTGAAGACACTGTTCATGCCTTTGTTGGCCTTGCTGCCATACAGGTACAGTAGAGATGTGGTGGTGGAGCGCCAGCATATTCATTGACCATTTACGGATAAACTAGAACTGTATCATTTTTCCCTAATTTAACCATCAGTTTCATCCATCACAGCACTCACAGTCAATCATTCACCACCAAGTAAATTAAATATACTTTACAACTCTACACTGACAGATGACGTTATCTATAGTTCAATGTCTTGTACCACAACACACAATATCTTGAAAATCAGTCACTATAGACCAGACATTAATAAATATCTAAAATTATTAAAACAATATAAAAACATTTGCATGATACACATGTCTCTAAACCTGTGTTGCCCTTTCAGTCATCAGCATACCAAAACAAGCGTTTGAGCTAATTGTGGCATTTTAGCACAGCAAAGGAAAGGAATTAGTGACGAATAAGGCAGCACACACCTACGAATGTTTTCAGGCAGCATGGGCGCTTTCTTTGAGCTTGTCAGGTCATGCAGAATCCTGTCACTGCACTAATAGTACAGATTAGGTTAGATTAGGAGTAATTCAAGATTGAACAGTTTACTGGTAGCCAAAGGAGACCCATAGATTCTGGGTCCCAGGGATAAAACCATATCAAAGCATGATGTGTCGTGTCTGCAAAGCAGCTAAGAGAGACTGCTGCATCCATGTACGTTTTCTGTTGCATGTTTTCCTTAAAAATGCAAAGTGTGTGTACTGTATGTACCTCATTATGTTATAGATTGCTCAGATCGACCTGCTTGCGAAGCTCGGTCTGCAGCCTGACGGTATCATCGGACACTCGGTGGGGGAGCTGGCCTGTGGCTACGCTGATGGCTCTCTCAGCCACTCTGAAGCGATCCTCGCTGCCTACTGGAGAGGACGGTGCATCAAAGAGGCCAGTCTTCCTCTAGGAGGCATGGCTGCAGTTGGTAAGAGATTAAACTTTTCACATTTACTTTGATTTGTTCCTGCTGTCTGTCAGCTATTGTGACGGTGATAGAATAAGATTGAAGATCGATGGACGAATAAAACACTGTAGAGTTTGAAGTTCTTTCTGCTTCAGGTTTGTGAGTCACTTGCTGTGACTCCCACCAGACTGTGGTTCTGCTGTGGAACCTAACCCGTCTATCAAAGCACTAGACCACAGTCATTTAAGAGGTCTTTCATAACACCATTGCTCTATCATGGCTGACGTGAGTGTACTGATCCCAGGAATTAAGAGGATAAACATAGGCTAAGTGTAAATGTCTTACCTACATGCAGCACAGTGTGTGAAAGTCTTTTTCCTGGAACCATGTAAGGGCCTGCAGCATTGCATGGATTGATTCTCTGCAGTGTGTGCTGCACGTGATGCGTAGTCACTGCAAGAACCTGCTTGTGTTCTGCAGCAGCAGGTCGCTAAATATTCACAGCGTTGCCAAGTTCAGCACACATGAATAAGTTGTAAGACCTGTTTGATGGCATTTACTATTACCAATTCACTAATCACCGGAAGACCATCTTATGATTCATCTGAAACCCTAACCCTGCAACCACTGAAAATGGAAAGAAGATGCTGTCTTTGTTGCTTCTCTCTTTTTATTCATCACATTTGAGATTAACTTTTTTTCTTTGCTTTCAGGGATGACATGGGAGCAGTGTCTAGAAAGGTGTCCAGATGGTGTGGTCCCAGCATGCCACAATGCTGAAGACACAGTCACCATCTCTGGTCCTCAGGTTAGATATTCTCTGTGTGTTCACATGATGAACTTGTATTTGCATGATTTCTAGACTATATGTTTGTGTAATGGTGCATTTTTCCAGTGTATTTTGACCTAAGCTTCTATTCATATATTCTAAGACTAAATTACAAAAACAAATGTGGAGAATGATGTTTTTGTGACTTTGGGGGACGTCATTTAAAGGGTCACAATTACTTGAGAGCACCGGCTCTTGATTTTTTTTCTGAGAAATGTCTTGACCAGTGTGTGTGTTTGTGTGTGTTTGGACAGGAAGCAGTCAGTAAATTTGTGTTGGAGCTGAAAGAGGAAGGAGTCTTTGCAAAGGAAGTCCGTAGTGCTGGTGTTGCTTTCCATTCCTACTACATGGCCTCCATCGCTCCAGCCCTGCTGGAGGCTCTCAAAAAGGTAAAGCCGATTACAACTGGATCCATCGGTGATGGTTAATGAGTGATAGTTAAAATGTTTTTACTCCATGATTCAATTTGGCCTTTTTTTTTTAAATATTTGCACGATTTCCCTTATGTACTCTGTTACAGATATTTATAATTCTGTGCTTCTTGTGTGTAGGTGATCAAGGAGCCGCAGCAGCGTTCTTCCAGGTGGGTAAGCACCAGTATCCCACAGGCTGAGTGGGACTCTCCCCTGGCTCTCTACAGTTCAGCTGAATACCATGTCAATAATCTGGTGAGCCCCGTGCTCTTTCACGATGGCCTGAGCCTGGTGCCTGACAACGCTGTAGTGGTGGAAATAGCGCCTCACGCTCTTCTGCAGGTTTGTGCACTTGTGGTTATTCTGTGGTTAAATGGTGAATGCAGATGTAATTGAACATGAAATGTAAATCCCTTTCAGTGACCAACAGATGGCCACTCTTCAAGTGATGTAGATATTATTATTCTTGTGTCATTGGGATTTTTTTCATTTAGAATATGATTGTAATGCAATATTAGCATTTTATTTCTTTTTTTTTAATGGAGGGAGGAGGGATTATCTATAGTGTTGCCTTTCAACATTGCATCCCAGACATGAAGTCATTTTCAGTGGTGTGATAGGTTCTTTAAATTTTAAATCTTACATTTGATGTCGAAATGATTTCTGCACAGGCAATCCTGAAACGAACCTTAAAGCACACATGCTGTATTCTACCCTTGATGAAGAGAGGCCACTCCAACAACCTCGAGTTCTTCCTGTCAAACGTTGGCAAAATCTACATGAATGGGTAAGTTGATTCTTCTCTGTGGTGTGTTTACGGACTACTTTTTGCAGTAGTTGAGTTGTTTTGGGATAATGGGGTTTTCACTCAAGTTTCTGTTCTTTGTTTTCAGAATCAACCTGGATGGGAACAAACTTGGTCCAGTAGTGAGCTACCCTGTGCCAGTTGGTACGCCTCTCATATCCCCTTTGGTACAGTGGGACCATTCACAGACCTGGGATGTTCCCAAGGTAGAAGATTTTCCAAGCTCATCCGGAGGATCCAGTTCTGCCACCATTTATAATATCGGTAAGAAATCCTGAAAATTGACTTTTACTTCATGAAAAAACAGATGTCAAGTTTCTGACCGCTTCACCACAGACACCAGCCCGGAATCTGCAGACAGCTACTTGATAGGACACTGCATAGACGGCCGTGTCCTCTATCCAGCCACTGGTTACTTAGTGCTGGCCTGGCGCACCCTGGTGAGAAATATGGGGGTTGTCATGGAAACCACCCCTGTAACCTTTGAAGATGTCACCATCCATAGGGCCACCATCCTGCCAAAGACTGGTAAGTGAAGAGCAGCAGGATGTGAGCATGAAATAGTGATTAATTTATTGATCTTAAGTGATTATTCTGTCTGTCTCTGTCTGTCTCTCTCTGACTCTCTTTCTCTCTCAGGCTCTGTGCAGCTGGAGGTGCGTCTGATGCCCTCCACCAACAAATTTGAGATTTCAGAGAATGGGAACCTGGCTGTCAGTGGTACGTCTCTGTTAATCTGTTGCATAGGGGTTTGTAAACAAATTGACTAATCAGTATATTTCTGGCTCAACAAGGTTTATTTTGACTTCTTAGAATCTATACTATATCTTATACAGTATCTTTCTGGTTAACCTGAACATAGCTGAAGAAGAAAAATGTCCCAGTGGCCACTTACGGTACAGCAAAAATTTCCCCCCCAAAAAAGGTTTATTCCATATACTAACTGTTGACAGGACACCTCCAGCTACAAACATAGGCAGTTACTACTCTTTTTATTCAATATTTTTAAATGATAGACTTTTTATCTTTGACAAAACCTACACGCACTATATATATGCAGAAGTAAGAAGTTTTTTGGCCTATGCGCCGGGTGAGCAATTTTCATTGAAATTAATGGGCCATCTTGTTATCTTGGGGGCTTGAACCTGAAGGCAGAAAGGTCAGGCAAAACCTAACATTAAACTTTGCTGGATTTCATCACATTGTGTAAAATTTCATTTGCAGTAAACATTCATTAATTACCATAACTTGTGCAATCAACATTGTGAGGTTTACCTTTTTTTATATGTCATGGTTATTTAGTGGACTTCAACCAAGAAACCAAAGATGACAGAAGATTTTTATAGCGCTATCGAATGTATATTTAGGAATAGAATAGCTCCACTGTTCTTCAACATTGGTATAAAAGTCTTATTTTAAGTTAAGTTTTTGTTGCTTTTTTTTTTTTTTTTTTTTTTTAGAATTTATAAAGAAAAAACAAATAGTAATGTTGACTCCATGTGAATTTCAGGTAAGGTAAATATTCTGGAGGATACAAACCTGAGCTCATTCCACCATCAGATAAATCAACCAGTTGCTCACAACAGTGAAAACCCCAAAATGAAGCTTACAACAAGTGAAATCTACAAAGAGCTGAGACTGCGAGGTTATGACTATGGGAAGACCTTTCAAGGCATCTTAGAGTCGAACCATGCAGGTAAAATTGATTTATGGGTTCATGAGCCACACTTTATTTTCTTTCTATAAATAACATTTGTGTTATTTGTATGTCTTCTGCGTGTGGTGGACTGTCTCCAGGAGATCAAGGAAAACTGCAATGGACAGGAAACTGGGTGACGTTTTTGGACACGATGCTGCAGATGCTTGTGGTCGGTCTGTCAGGTCGTAGTCTGCGTTTGCCAACTAGGATCCGCTCGGTATGTGTGGATCCAGTTGTTCACCTGCAGAAGATCTACAAGTATACTAATGAAAAAGAGGGTATGTGAGATTGTCATGTTTAAACTGTTATTTTTTTCTTTATCTGCACATGCTTTTGCACACTTGGTCTTCTGCATCTTCAACTCAATATTGTTGACTTGCTCTTACAGTCACGGATGTCTACATAAACCGCTGCCTTGACAACATTGTTGCTGGTGGGGTGCAGATAAGTGGTTTGCATGCCACTGTGGCCCCTCGTCGGCAGCAGCTGCAGAGTCCCCCCACCTTGGAAGAGTTTGCCTTTGTTCCTAATGTAGAAACGCAGTGCCTGAGGAGCAACGGCAAACTTGCAGAACAGCTGAGGGTCTGCAGAGGTACAGTTTATTGCAGTTCATTTTGGCGCCACCTCATGGTAATGAGGCAGTTACAAGAACGGCAAACTTCGTTCTCCGCAGTTTTTCAAAAACAGTTTGAATTAGATTTTTTTTTTTTTTAATCTCCTCAGGTTTAATCTCCAGATTGCAGCAAAAACTGGCACCTCATGGAGTAAAGCTGACCATTCCTGGGGTAGAAGGCGAGGCAGACATTAGTCTCCCAGAATTGACTGAACCCGGCCTGGTGCGTCTGCTGTCCCTGCTTTGTGGCCTGGAGCTCAATGGAAACCTGCAGTCTGAGCTGCAGCAGATGGTAGAGAAGGAGAGAGCGTGTCTGCTGCAGGATAGTCTGCTGCATGGCCTGTTGGACAGCCCGGCCCTTCGACACTGCCTGGACACCAGCCTGGAAAACAGTGTGCCTGGAAAAATCAAAATAATAGAGGTCAGGCTGAAAATTAGATTTAGATAAGACTAAAGCTGAAGCACTTTATGTTTGATTGAGGAAAAAAAAAATAAAATCTACTTTTTTTTAAACTCTGCTCACTGCTAGGCTCTCTCCAGTGAAGGACAGCTCTTCTCTCGTGTAGTAACCCTCCTGAACATCCAGCCCATGCTACAGTTGGATTACACAGCCACAGCAACCAACAAGGATCTCTTAACCCCGCACCAGACCATCCTGGAGAAACTGGCTGTTCATTCAGCTCAGTGGGACCCCCTGGTGGCCCCACTTCCTGCAGGCATAGCAGGAGGGGCAGATTTGGTGATGTGTAACCATGCTTGGGGCTCTCTTAGTACTGACCCCAGACTGTTAATGAAGAATCTGGCATCTGGTGCAAGACAAAGAGGATTTGTGCTGTTTCACACATTGCTCAAGGGAGAGACCATTGGGGAAACGGTTAGCTTTCTCTCCAGCACCGAAAAAGGCAGAAACCAACAAGGTCTGCTCACACAGGTCAGAGTTAATTTCACATATTTCCAGAAGTGGAGTTCCTTTTAACTTGTAGTCTGTCTTTATCCTTAAAAGGTTTAAGGCACACAAACACAGGCAGACAGCTCCAATAACATAAAATGTTTTTCGTCGTGATTCTACCTTCTTGAATTTTTAAGCAAAATGTAATAAACACATATTTATGTGCCCCTACATATTATTCGGTACAAAAGCATTATTTCTTTAAAAATTCTGCAACAAAAGTTCAGTTTTTAAGTGACTGTAACTAAAAGTAAAACAGCTAGTCGAGTTCTTCAAGTGTATTTATTTACTTTTTTCACTGCTGTCTCACCAGGCTGAGTGGGAAACGGTGTTCTCTGAGGTTTCCTTCCATGTGGTTTCTGTCAAAAAGTCGTTTTATGGCTCCGCCCTCTTTCTTTGCCGCTGTCAGTCTGTGACCAAACAGCCTTTATTCCTTCCTGTGGACAACAGTGACTACAAATGGGTTGAGACGCTGAAGGTATGTCTCACATCGTCTGTGTATGTCCTTTTTTTTTTTTTTTTTTTTTTTTTTTTTTTTTTTTTTTTCAGTTTACGAACAGGACATGAAATATACTCACACGACACATAAATCTGTGGATCACTGGATCGTGCATCAATCTGTGCTGCAGGAGATGATGGCTGAGTCTTCAGACTCTCCTCTCTGGTTAACGGCCTCTCGGGCTCACTGTGGTGTTGTGGGAATGGTCAACTGTCTACGGCAGGAGCCAGGTGGAAACCGAATACGGTGGGAATATATCGAATCACGTTTAAAATCGAGCAATAAATAAAATTGATTCATAATTGATCTGAAGGTGTGTTTATGTGCTATTTCCCTTTTTGTCACCAGCTGTGTGTTTGTGTCCAATTTAAATGAGGCTTCCGAAGTACCTAATCTTCAGCCCGGTCAGAAGATGATGCAGTCAGTGCTGGAGGCAGATCTGGTTATGAATGTGATCAGAGACGGTTGCTGGGGTGCCTTCAGACATCAGCTTTTAACTAATGGTACTAAATTATCACTTATTATTTTGCAGTAAATGTATGTTTTTACACGGTATTCATTTGTTATTTATTGTGGACAAAATATGCCCCTGAGGTACTTAAATACAGCCATACTAAAAGTTAAAAATTATTATTTTTCTCTCGAACATTTCATAATTTAAATGGGGTTTTCTTTGCGTGATTTTTCAGATCTTCAAGAAGAGGTTACTGAGCATGCTTATGTCAACGTTTTGACTCGAGGCGATCTGTCTTCTCTGCGCTGGATTTCGTCGCCACTCCGACACTTTGCCAGCAGGGACTCAAACATCTGCCTCTGTCGTGTCAGCTACAGCTCCCTCAACTTTAGAGATATAATGTTGGCCACGGGCAAACTGCCACCGGATGCTATTCCAGGTACGGCTTAGGTGTTACAGACAATCATCCTCTGGCTTCCTGTTGTTCCCAGCATACTAGCCAGCTAACGTCTGTCCTTCATATGCTTCATAGGTGACCTTGCACTACAACAGTGCATGTTGGGAATGGAGTTTTCTGGTCATGATCCCACAGGTAAACGCGTAATGGGGCTCTTGCCTGCAAAGGGTCTAGCCACAAGTGTGGATGCCCACAAACGGTTCCTCTGGGATGTTCCCTCCAATTGGTGCGTGCCATGTTTACTTACACAGATTGTTTTAGAAGAACACACTCATCTTCATCATACCACATTCATAATCATTTTATAATATTCTCTTTGTTACGTACACAATATGTTATAATATGTACTATACTTTATATTATACTAATAGTTCTCTGCGTATTATATTCATTTTTGTGTGCAGGACGCTGCAGCAGGCAGCCTCAGTGCCAGTGGTCTATGCCACAGCATATTACTCTCTGGTAGTGCGTGGCAGGCTCCGACATGGGGAGACTGTCCTTATCCACTCTGGGTCAGGGGGAGTTGGCCAGGCCGCTATCGCCATAGCACTCAGCATGCAGTGTAAAGTCTTCACCACAGTTGGTTCGTATGAAGCACCATCCTGGTAGCTAAAAATGAGTTATGACTTTGGAATGGTATTTTCTAATTGGTTGTCTCATTTGTGGCCTTTGTAGGCTCAGCAGAGAAGCGGGCCTACCTGATGCAAAGGTTCCCACAGCTGTCGGAAGATTCTTTTGCCAACTCCAGAGACACAACATTTGAGCAGCACGTCTTACTGAACACACAAGGCAAAGGTCAGAAACCTGCTACATCACTTCATTCCCTGTTTATGAATTCTGCTAAGTAACGAAATAGAAAATGAGTCTCTTGGGGTACAGCCAACATTTTAACATTAAACGTACCGTATTTTCCGAACTATAAGCCGGTACTTTTGTGCTCTGTATACACCGATGCGGCTTATCTATGGATTTTTCTGGGCTAACGGACTTCAGGGGGCACTCTAGCAGGAATTGCAAAAGTGAGACAGATGGAAAAGGTGATGCAAAGAAGAAGCTAGTTTTAAGCGTAACTTTTAACAATCATGAGCACACCCTCATCATGGAAAGCACACGAAGAAATGCATATGATGCAGCTTTTAAGCTGCAGATCGAAAGCAACTGATCTGGCTATCGAGGAAGGAAATAGAGCTGCTGCACGTAAGCTTGGCAATGAATCAATGGTGAGACGTTAGAGACGGCAGTGTAAAGAACTAACTCAATGCAAAAAGACAACAAAGGCTGTCAGAGGTAATAAAAGCAGCTGGCCTGAAGTTGAAAATGTTCTTGGGAGTGGGTGAACACAGAGAGCAGACGGCCGAGGTGTATCCACCGTGCAGATCCGACTGAAATTAAATGGAAGTGAGAATGCGATTCAGAATCCGAAACCTTTATTGTCATTGTACAAGAGTTCAACGAAATTATAAGTGGTGGTGTTACTCCAAATTCAAATAAATAAAAAAGTATGTACAAATAGTCTAAATAAAATAGAAATAAAAATAGAATTAGAATAATACTTTATAATAATAGAATAATAATAGAATACAAAGGTGCTGCAGCAGAAAAAAAAGTATTGTAATGAGACAGAGCTAATATACATATTGATTGTTGTTATTGCAATGGTGTGTCATCTGGACTTGAGGTGAAGAAGCATTTGCAGGCAGGTTGGAACGGGTGGAGCTGTCAGGTGTGATGTGTGATAGAAGAGTTTCAGCTAAAGTGAAAGTAAAGATGTACCAAACTGTGGTGAGTCTAGCGATGTTGTTTGGTCTAGAGACAGTGCCACTGAGGAAAAGACAGGAGGCAGAGCTGGAGGTAGCAGAGATGAAGATGCTGAGGTTATCTTTGGGAGTGACCAGGATGGACAGGATCAGGAATGAGTACATCAGAGGGACAGCACATGTTAGAGGTTTTGGAGATAAAGTGAGAGAGGCCAGACTGAGATGGTTCGGACATGTCCAGAGGAGAGAGAGTGAATATATTGGTAGAAGGATGCTGAATTTTGAACTGCCAGGCAGGAGGCCTAGAGGAAGACCAAAGAGGAGGTTTATGGATGCAGTGAAAGAGGACATGAAGGTAGTTGATGTGAGAGAAGACGGTGCAGAAGACAGGGTTAGATGGAGGCAACTGATTCGCTGTGGCCACCCCAGAAGGGAAAAGCTGAAAGGAAGAGTTATTGCACACAGTATTGCATTATTGCACATAGAGACAGTATTGCACATAGAGAAGTGAAGGTGTGTGACGGAGTTTTTCCTGAGGCTGGTCAACTCTGACGCTGAAGAGGACTTCAGTGGTTTCAGTGCACAGGAGGAAGATGAATAAAGCCCATCCATCCATCCATCTTCCGCTGCTTATCTGGGTCGGGTCGCGGGGGCAGGAACCTAAGCAGGGAAGCCCAGACTTCCCTCTCCCCAGCTACTTCATCCAGCAATTCTGGGGGGATCCCGAGGCGTTCCCAGGCCAGCCGAGAGACATAGTCCCTCCAGCGTGTCCTGGGTCGTCCCGGGGACCTCTTACCGGAGGGACGTGCCCTGAATACCTCACCAGGGAGGCGTCCGGGATGCATCCTATTTAGGTGCCCGAGCCACCTCATCTGGCTCTTCTCAACGTGGAGGAGCAGCGACTCTACTCCGAGCTCCTCCCAGATGACTGAGCTTCTCACCCTATCTCTAAGGGAGAGCCCAGGCACCCTATGAACACCCATTTCAGCCGCTTGTACTCGTGATCTTGTTCTTTCGGTCACTACCCAAAGCTCAAGACCATAGGTGAGGGTAGGAACAAAGATCGATCGGTAAATTGAGAGCTTCGCCTTTTGGCTCAGCTCTCTCTTCACCAAAACGGATCGGTGCAGAATCCCGCATTACTACAGATGCCGCACCGATCCGCCTGTCGACCTCCCGCTCCATTCTTCCCTCACTTGTGAACAAGACCCCGAGGTACTTGAACTCCTCCACTTGGGGCAGGATCTCCTTCCCGACCCAGAGAAGGCACTTGTTGTAAAACTCGGGGTCCGGGCATGTTCATCAAAGAACTCACAGGAAACCAGAACTACAAAGCAAGGTTTATTCAGCACGATCGATCGTGGTCTCCCTGCAACACTGTGGCAACTCACACAGTCCCGCGTAGGGGCAGAGGAGCCTCTCCTCCTCCGCGTATAGGTCTTTTATACACATCGTCCCGCCTCCGGGCGGTGCCTTTCTAACCAATCCAAAAACAAGTACAGCGCATGCTCAGTGTGTGATCTATCATGAGTGGTTCACAAGTCCTTATATGGTTATCCTTAACGAAGTAAAATATGCGGATGTCACATAGGCACAGGGTAAACAAATAAAGCTTGTATGATTACATACACATAACAACTAAAAATAAATCTTCATTCTACTACACACCTTTTTCCAGCCATGGTCTCAGATTTAGAGGTTATGATTCTCATCCCGGGCGCTTCACATTTGGCTGCGAACCAATCCAGCGAGAGTTGGAGGCCACAGACTGATGAAGCCAACAGGACCACATCATCTGCAAAGAGCAGAGACCTGATCCTGAGATCACCAAACCGGACCCCCTCAAGACCATGGCTGCGCCTAGAAATTCTGTCCATAAAGGTTATGAACAGAACCGGTGACAAAGGGCAGCCCTGGGGGAGTCCAACCCTCACTGGAAATGAGTCTGACTTACTGCCAGCGGACCAAGCTCTGACACTGGTCATACAGGGATCGAACCCACCCATAGCAGGGGGCCCAACACCCCATACTCCCAGCGAATCCCCCATAGGACTCCCCAAGGGACATGGTCGAATGCCTTTTCTAAGTCCACAAAACATATATGGACTGGTTGGGCAAACTCCCGTGCACCCTCAAGGACTCTGCTGAGTGTATAGAGCTGGTCCACAGTTCCACGGCCAGGACGAAAACCACATTGCTCCTCCTGAATCTGAGGTTCGACTATCCGGTGGACCTCTCCAGTACCCCTGAATAGACCTTACCAGGGAGGCTGAGGAGTGTGATCCCCCTATAGTTGGAACACACCCTCTGGTCCCCCTTCTTAAAAAGAGTGACCACCACCCCGGTCTGCCAATCCAGTGGCAGTGCCCTCAATGTCCACACGATGTTGTAGAGACGTGTCAAAAACAACAGCCCTACAACATCCAGAGCCTTAAGGAACTCCAGGCAGATCTCATCCACCCCCGGAGCCCTGCCACCAAGGAGTTTTTTGACCACCTCGGCAACTTCAGACCCAGAGATAAGAGAGCCCGTCGCTAAGTCCCCAGGCCCTGCTTATTCAGGGAAGGAAGGCATGTCGGTGGGATTGAGGAGGTCTTCGAAGTATTCCTTCCTCCGATCCACAGTGTCCTGAGTCAAGGTCAGCAGCACACCATCTCCACTGTACACAGTGTTGACAGTTTACTGCTTCCCCCTCCTCAGACGCCGGATGGTGATCCAGAACTTTTTCGAAGCCGTCCGGAAGTCATTCTCCATGGCCTCACCGAACTTTTCCCATGCCCGGGTCTTTCCGGTTCTCGACTGCTGTAGCTGCACTCCGCTTGGCCTGCCAGTACCTGTCTGCTGACGGCATCCCTCACCGCCACGACAGGCACCGACCACCTTGCAGCCACAGCACCGGTCAGCCGCCTCAACAATGGAGGCACGGAACATAGTCCACTCGGACTCAATGTCCCCCACCTCCCCCGGGACATGGTCAAAGGAGTTGAAGCTCCTTCTGACAGGAGACTGCCAGGCGTTCCCAGCAGACCCTCACAATAAGTTTGGGCCTGCCGGGTCTGATCGGCATCCTCCCCCACCATCGGAGCCAACTCACCACCAGGTGGTGATCGGTTGACAGCTCCACCCCTCTCTTCTGAATAAAGCATCAATGACTTTTCTATTTTGTTTAATCAGCCGTTTTACTGCAGTATTACAGGCACCGTTTGGAGACAATCAGTTAAGGTATATAAATAAAATTTAACATAATATTTTTGTGTAAATATCTCATTTTTCAAAGTAGACATCTGCGGCTTATAGGCCGGTGTGGCCTATATATGCAAAAATGTGGTATTTTCTTGAACAGTTTTTTTTTTTTTTTTTTTTTTTTTTTTAAATGTATTTTCAATCTTGTTGATATCCTGAAATATTTCAGTCAGACAAATTCTTGATTTTGGCTTTGAGGTGTGAGTGTGGTGCTGAACTCTCTGGCTGAGGAGAAGCTGCAGGCAAGTATTCGTTGCCTTGCCAGACACGGACGGTTCCTGGAGATTGGCAAATATGATCTTTCCAGTAACTCCCCACTTGGTAAGTATGGCTGTCAATACCACAGATGCAAAAGTGGCTAGTAAAATTTGTTGCTACCAACCCGTTACGAGATAGATATCAGATTGTAGTATTTTGCAGATATGTGCTTCAGCTTGACTGACATTGTCGCCGTCTTTATGTAGGCATGGCTCTGTTCCTGAAAAATGTCTCCTTCCATGGGATCCTGCTCGATGCTCTCTTTGAAGCAGACAACCATGAATGGAAAGAAGTGTACCAGCTGCTCAAGGAAGGCATTGTAGGGGGTGTAGTCCAGCCTCTGAAGACCACGGTGTTCGAAAGAGACCAAGTGGAGGAAGCCTTCAGATATATGGCTCAGGGCAAGCACATCGGGAAGGTGGTCCTGCAGGTCAGTTTAATTAATGAGATTTTCCTACTGAATCAAACTGACCATCTAGACTAGTTCATGTATCGGTCACTAATGCAATTACAACTGGATAAACATGCCTATGCTATGTGTTTGTTTTTGTTTTTTTTTTTAATTATTCCCACATACAGGTATGCCGGGAGGAGAACGGAGCTCAGAACCTGGCCCCTGTGTCTTTTCCAGCGATCTGTCGCACCTTCTGTCCTCCATCTCATTCCTACATCATCACTGGTGGACTTGGCGGCTTTGGTCTGGAGCTCGCTCAGTGGCTTACCGAACGAGGAGCCCGTAAATTGGTGCTGACTTCCCGATCGGGGATCAGGAATGGTGAGACATGTTTATGTTTATTCATTTATTTGAATGAAGTATGTCCATGAGAGATGGAGCAGTGTCACAGCATGAACACCAAATCAAACAGATGCAGTCAAAGCTAAACATTCAAGTTAAACTAATAAAATTAGTTTGACCTTAGGAAAATCACTGTGACACAGTTGTGTTGATTGTGATGGCTGATCTAAGCTATCTCCTTTTTAATTTTTTTTTTTTTTAGGTTACCAGGCAAAGCGAGTGAAGGAATGGGAGAGTCAAGGCGTGGAAGTACTGGTGTCCACACGCGATGTCGGCACACTGGAGGAAACAAAGTGCCTCATCGCCGAGGCCAGTGCACTTGGCCCAGTTGGTGGCGTCTTCCATCTTGCCATGGTAAAAATCCAGGCTCTATCATCATCGTAATCATCATCATCATCAGTAACTTGTGTTTACTTGGGTTATTTGATTTGGTGTTGTGTGATTGTTTCCATAGTAACACTTCCAGCATATGATCACTGTAATTTCTTCTCCCTTTCTGATCTCATTGTGTTGGCGTCATCTTTTTTTTTCCTATATTGCTATCAGGTGCTGAAAGATGGAATGTTGGAGAATCTCACGCCTGAGCTTTTCATTGATGTGAACAAGCCTAAATATGAAGGCACAATGAACCTGGATGTGTAAGACTCGCCATAATCATCATCATCATTGTTATGCTTAATTAAAGAAAATTGTGACGTTCTCTCTTGGCCTTCATAAATGGATTTTCTCTTCTCTCTATAGCATAACCAGGAAGTTGTGTCCGGAACTCAGTTACTTTGTAGCCTTCTCCTCAGTTAGCTGTGGCCGCGGCAATGCTGGCCAGAGCAACTATGGTTATGCCAACTCGACAATGGAACGTGTGTGCGAAAAGCGCCACCACGACGGCCTACCCGCACTAGCCATCCAGTGGGGTGCTATCGGTGATGTGGGGGTGGTCTTGGAATCCATGGGAAGCAATGACACAGTGATTGGTGGCACTCTGCCGCAGCGCATCACTTCCTGTCTGGAGGTGATGGACGCCTTCTTGTGCCAAAAGCACCCAGTGATGTCCAGCTTTGTCCTGGCAGAAAGAGTGGTTGTAAAGAGTGAGGCAGGGAGCCAGAGGAACTTGGTGGACACAGTCGCTCATATTCTTGGTAAGAGCATAAAATCAGTCTAATAACTAATATACTAATGTATGGCAACAGATTTACAACACCACACCCTTTTAACATGTTGTAATCATCACAGTGCGTAGTGATACACATCATTGATGCAGAGGTTCTTCCTTGTGCGATGCAAATAAAAACGGATTCATACTGTAAAAAATGACTCGGCGGTTACATCTCATGAATGTTTTTTTTTTTTGGTAATTGGCTGCTGCTAGAATATGATTCGACTAAATGTGATATTTGAATTTAAAATTATAAATATGCAGGATGAGTTTTAAAACCTCTGTGTAGCAAGCAGTCAGCAACTTTCCCAGTTTTTCCTTTTATGCAACAGTATTCAGAGTCAATCTGTTTTTTCACATAGTCATTCTAAAGCTTTACATGTTCATCAGCTACTAATAATAAGGATGATAATGTTTGCATATTACCATTTTCAAGGATTAGATATAATTGGACTATATGAAAACTAGTGTGCACTTTGCATTTAGGTGTGCGGGACGTGAACAACCTCAATGCGGATTCATCGCTGGCTGACCTGGGCCTGGACTCGCTGATGGGTGTGGAGATCCGCCAGATCCTTGAGCGCGACTATGACATCGTCATGCCGATGAGGGAAATCCGCCAGCTTACCATTAATAAACTACGAGAAATGGTGGACAGCAAGCCAATGGAAGCATGTGGTATTACGGCACACACATTGCTCGAATGATATCTGGACCTCTGCCAAGATTGAATTATTTTCATTGTTTCTCTTTTTTAATTTGTTTCCATGCAGATTCTCAGCATGTGACTGCAAAGAAGAATGGAATTCATGCTTTGCTGGACTCTGATCTGAACCAGCTGTTAGTCAACCCTGACAGTCCCACTGTGGTGCCGCTCAACAAGGTTCAGAGTCAAGCAAGGCCACTCTTCCTCGTTCATCCCATCGAAGGCTCTGTTGCTGCATTCAAGACCCTCGCTCACAAGCTCAACCTGCCTTGCTATGGCTTGCAGTGCACTAAAGGTATCCTGTGTTCTCAGGCACATCGAGTTAAGCTTATTAGTTGCTGCAAAATGTGAACAATATAAATTAAATATAAATATACACATTTTTGAATAGAAGCGTCCCTAAAACCAAGTAGTTTGAGCTTAGTTACAACAATTTGATTTTTACAAATCTGTGAATGACCTTTTTATACATTTTCCCCACCCACCCTTTTTCATCTATCTTTTTTTGTCATTCTTCAACAGCTGCTCCTCTGGACAGCATCCCATCCCTGGCAGCCTACTATGCCAGTTGTATCAGGCAGGTCCAGCCAGACGGACCTTATCGGATCGCTGGCTATTCCTTTGGTGCCTGTGTGGCGTTTGAGATGTGCTCTCAGTTTCAGTCACAGAATCAACCAGTGGAGTGTTTGTTTTTACTCGATGGATCACATTCATTTGTAGCAGCGTACACGCAGGTTAGACCAAATGTGTGCGCACGCACGCACGCACACACACAAACACACATGCCTTTCAGTCATATCAATTCACTTTAACACACAGCTGTCAAAATAACATTTTTTTGTTCTATAGACATACAGGGCCAAGTTGACTCCAGGTAAAGAGTCGGAGGCTGAGACTGAAGCCCTGTGTGCCTTCATTCAGCAGTTTACCGGGATTGAGTACAGCAAGGTACCTCAATCTTACAAAACAGTGGCTTCTCAATGAATGACTGTAGTTTCTTATGTAGCGTACACTCTGTGTTCATACAAAGCATGACATGATATATTTTCTGTGCAGCCCCGTCTATCCAAATGAAATCCACCTGCATCAAAACAATTTAAAACGACATTGGAAGTTCTTTGTTAATTGTGTCATTATTTTTCTGCAGATTGTGGACACTCTGCTCCCCCTGTCAAACCTGGAGGCCCGAGTCAAGAGTGCCGTAGACCTAATCACATCTGCTCACAAGAACATCAGCGCGGACTCACTGCGCTTCGCAGCAACCACCTTCTACTACAAGCTGAAGGCTGCTGATGGCTACGCGCCTGCGACTAAGTACCACGGCAACGTGATGTTAATACGCGCCAAAACTAACAGCCAATATGAACAAAATCTGGGAGCTGACTACAAACTGAGCGAGGTAGGACTTATGAACATAGCCACAGAAAAATAGAAAATACCTAAAATTATAATTGAAATTAATTCATTGTTTCGATGTTTAGGTATGTAATGGCGAGGTGTGGGTCCATGTGGTTGATGGAGACCACCGAACCTTCCTGGAGGAAGAGGGAGCCGACTCCATCAGCAGCATCATCCACAGGTCACTGACTGTGAGTTAGAAGGCCTCACCCCGAAACATCCTCCACCTGAACACATTCCCACGCGTTTCCTCATCTACTGTGTTCCTGATGTGTTTATTTTTGTGGGAAAAAAAATACAATTTTTTTTTTTTTTTTTTTTTATTTTAATGAAACATGTTTACATTCTGTACTCTTTCATCTTAATGTCCTAAATGCACCTTATTCTTACTTACTGCATCTTTTCAAAGGTCCACAGTCAAGCACTAATTGTCCCTTCTCTTCTATAATGTAAATCACAAGTAAAATCAGTCATTTGAGAGACAAAAAAAACCCAAACAACCGAACAAAATAAAATGCAAGACTTGGACTTGGAAATGAAATCCAATTAACATTAACTGCTGATTTAATTACTGATGCCCTCACACAAAAGTAAGAAATAAAAGGCAAACGGTTCAGAAAATACCGATCACTTCCTCTTTAGATTTGATATTTTGTTTACTTAAGCTTCACCTCCTGTTCCCTTAAGTTAATTAGTAACAGTTCTTAGTAAACAAGAATAAACACATACACAGTGAATCAGTGAATTGACACGACATTTCTAAGCACTTATAAGAAATCTCTTTAAATGCTGTTGAGTATTTTTGTTCTTGTTTTTAACATTAAAACACTTTTTTTTTCTAGTTAAATCATTAAAACTAGTAGGATTAGTCATACTGGACATCAAGACATCTGGAAATTAATTAACTGTCCCATAGAATGAAAGGCTAGATCGCCATTTCTGTTGCCGAGGTCATTATGAATTTTATGGGCTGCTCTTCCACAGGAGATTTGAGGGATTCTACTGAGTCCAGACTGACCTTGCTCTCACCGTTAATGATTCGTAACATTTGCAGACAGACAGAACCACCTGACGTCCGAGACCTCCAGTCGGGTTTATGAAGAGTCAGGCTGCACATGTGGTCACTGTTTTTCTCTCATGTTGTGATATTTTCAATATGTATTGACTAATAAAGATTACTGGGTAGTCACTTAACTTTTTTTGGGGTTTCATCATTTGATGCAAATTGATGATCTACTATATTACTATTGCAGTATATGCCTATATTCACTATTACACATTGGATGGATGAATGGATATGTGACTAAAAATAACACCTGACAGATCTGAAAATAGACGTTTCATTTAATTTAAAAATGTATGAAGTCTGCAGATGGTTGCTCTGACCACAATAAATATCAAAGTGAATCCTACTGTTTTTAATCCACTTTAATATTTGGTATTTCCACCTTTTTTCTGCAGCACATGCACCTGCTATAGTGTCAGCATGTAATTGTGTATTTACTATATAGTTATGCTTATTACAGGTCTTTAGCTTTAGCTGAGGCCGTCACCTCTGAATGAACTTATCTGTGATCTGTCTATGACCCTTAGCTGTTCAAGTATGACTCTTAAACAGCAGAGAAGACAGGATGTGGCGGTGTAACTGAAAGGAAGTGTCTGCTCCATCTTCCTGGTTTTGGAAGTTGTGCTAATTTGATTTGTATGTATAAAACTGGGCTGAATAGTGATGCCATTGAGACAACTTCTTGTAAACCTGTGTATTGCATTAATCTTGTCTGTTCATGTGGTAGCCAAGTTCCAGCAGATTCTGTCTGTCGTAGGTTAGTACAGACAATAGATGGAAAAATGTTTATTTTAATGGCCAATTAATCATAAAATATCCTAAATATGGTGTGTTCTAATAATTTTGGCTGCTGCTGTATATACATACATATGATTGATACATTTTTTCCCCCTATATATAAGTAGTGTACAGGGTTGTGTTGCCACGGTTGCATTTCAGTCTCTGCTGCATCATCTCAAACTGTCACACATTGGCCAGGCATTGCAAACACCAGAACATTCAAGATAACCACATCAACACATTATGTCGCGTTTGCAACTGAAACAAGTTAAAAAAAGAATCAAATAGCGCAGTAAAACTTTATTGCACATATGACAGAAAACAGCTTGCATGAATGTGTGTATATGAAGAACATTTCATCATATCAGCTGTCATTTGCCATGTGGTCAACGATAAAGAAATTCTGGATAAAATATACACAATGGAATTAGAAGCGGAAACCCGTCGGTACTCAACATTTCAATGATCACTGACATGACTGGTTTGAAGTGAAGAATGTGAGTTTTAGAAGAAACAAGTGTCTGAAGAGAAGGCTCCCGCCAACCTGAACTCATCCTTAAGCATCACACAGAAGAGACGCTGAGGCAGAGCTTTGGAGTAAGGTGCTGGTCGAGGGACGCACGTACGCAGCAGGATTTCTCGACCAGCCGGAGAAGGAAAGTCAGGTACTTTGCTGCTTCCAGCACTCAGCTGACTCAGCTCCTGACTTAAGTCTTCATCCAGTGGTGGTAGAACAGCAGCCTGAGAGTGGAGAGACGTGTACTTGGATTTGAGCGTACATGCATCTGCAATGGGAGTTCCCTTCCCTTAATGCATTCCTGACAAGATACACTGTGCGTATCTGTGTGTTTATGTGCGAGAGTTGTTGCAATGTAGAGCAGAATTAAGAGAACAAAAAAAATGGACTAAATGACGCTCAAAATTACCTCATCAGTGGTGAAGTCAGGCAACTGGATGCAAGCAGCAGAGGAAGAAACAAAAAAACAGCCGAATGGAGGAAATGTGTGACACATTAAAAAAAAAGACCCTAAATACTTTAAGTGGTGAAAAACTTTCCTTACTTCACTTCATACATGTATACTGCAGTAGTTCTGGGAAACAGCAGTTTTTGAACAGTTGATTTATGATAAAATAATTTTTGAGAATGATAATATAAAGCTTGATGGATCTGGAGATGGGGCTAATAGTTAAATATTTCCATGTTTTTATATATTCAAATATAACCTAAAATCTTTCAATAGTATTGCTTTGATGTTGAGTAACTATTGCTTTTATGTGGCAATAAAAAGAAGGCTCCAATTATTTGTTCTAACTGAGAGACATTTACCACCTTTTTTTCTTTTAAAATCTATACTCATTTGCTCAAATTTGCATTCCTTTGTTCCTTTAAGAGGTTTGTTTCAACTCATAAACCACTTAAACTTGGCTCTTACCCTTTGAGCGCTGACAAACATTCTGTGAATAATGCTGCCAGCGGGTCCCTGACCTGCTCCGATCACCAAAACCTCAGGTTCTTCCAGCAGGGAGCGCACAAATCTGGACAAAAAAAAAAAAAAAAAAAGAATTACTAAAAGGTTCTGTCGAAGAAGAATGCTTTTGCACCTTTGTTGATTTTCTTTGTCTCTAATCTGTACAAATGTTATCTCTAAATATAATGTTCTGATGTGCTGACTGAAATATTTCGCACATAATACTTACTTTTCGAGTTCTTCTCTTTCTTCCCCCTTGTCACAAATAGAAAACTTGGCCTTTAGAGAGCGAGCTTGGGCGATGGCAGTCTCCATGGAAATCAGCTGATTAATGAAATCCTACAGAAATTACATACAAATCTTGTCAGAATAATATAAACAGGAATTCCATTATGACATAATCGCGAGGACACACAAATCAAGAAAGGCAAACTAACTTTATTACTGCTTGCATTTATTTTGAAATATGGTCAAAATATTATAGGATCTTTACAATTTTACAGACGGAATACTAAATATTTTCATGGATGTTTTAAGACGTACTTCTGTGATCTTCACTGGTGTGTGTAAACATTTAAACATGGCTAAAGGTTTTAAAACTGGACATTGTAAATATTCTTAAAAATGATGAAATACTCATTTATTTGAAGTGGATTCGCATAAAAGTTTTCCCTTGTCAAAACAACCAGAAGCAACAGGCATGTTGTCATGGTGACGTCCAGACGTCGCCCAGGGGACACGTTTGGCAGGCTTTACCTCCAGTCTCTTGTAGTCCCGTGCTGGAGTCAGCAGCAGCTTGCTGGCTTGACACGCCACTTGCTGTAGACTTATCTTGACTGAAGGAATGTTTTCAACTGACTCTGTTTTCCAGAAAAAAAAATAGAGTAAATAAATTAGGAAAAAGAGGACGATTTAAAAAGGATTAGGAAAGGTATTGTAAATTCTGAAGTGGTCTGTATATTTTTAATACTTCTCCTTGGAGGACTTGCAACAAAGGATTTACAAAAAGTTTGGATAGTTTATAGATATTTTGTGTTCTTTGCTCAAGGTGCAGTACCAGACAATTAGTAAAACTAAACAGATTTTATCCCAGAAAAACACACAACAACCAATGTAAAAACTTTAGGTTTGACCTTAACGCATATACTGTTACGTAAATGTCATGAGGTAAATTTGCTGCTAAACTTTCATTATCCCCTTTTTTAACAGAGCAACCGTAGTATAAAAAAGACATGAAGTGCTATTTTAATGTCTATTTTCTGTTTATACATTTTTATTTATAAAATGCATGAATTACAGGGAAAAACAGGAAAATAGTAAAGAAACCAGAGTTGTTGATTTAATAACTATTTTTTTATTTTTTCAAATTCTGATATTGTGCTATTTGTAAGACAACCAATTTTATTTTAAATTATTATTATTTTACTATCCACTGTAGAGCAACTTAAGTTGATAAAATTAAATGACAAATAACCTGCCCTTCCCTTTGACACCAATCTTATCTAAAATATTTTATCATCATCTTATTTGGAGATTCAGTAGATATTATCTGATCTGCTCAGTAAAATGGTTGTTTGAACAAACAAAAATGTTATGGTTCCAATTTCTGTTCAATGAAGGGGAGAAATGTGGCACAACACATAATGTAAGGGAAGGCACACCCTCTTGTGGCCTGCTGGAGACCTCGCTTCACACCTTTTAAGGCAAATGACCTGTGGTGACATATGCAAGGCTCACCCGCACACATAAATTGTTTCGCCAGTCATTATTCAGTGCGATAGCCGTTCTTCACCAAGCTCGGTTGCACGGCGGGTCAACCTGGTGCTGTACCTTATTCCTCTCCTTCAGGGCACAGAAGTTATAGCAATAAAATTTCATTCCCTTTCAGTCGTTTCAACTGGTTCAACACATAATGTATGGGACATTTATACAAGCCCGCAGAGCAGCTACCAAATTAGAATCACACCTCAACAGTAGTGCATCGTTGACCCAACATAGAGGACAGAGTGAGCCACCAAAGGGGCTGTCACATCCAAACAATAAAGCTGAACAAAAGTGTGCGGTGACGACCAACTGGCCACTGTGCAGATATCAGCCATATATACCCCTTTAAACAAGGCCCACGAGGTTATCATGCCACTGGCTGAACATGCTCTCACATTGTGGGGCAAAGGAAGACCCTTTCTGCTGTATGCCAGGGAAATAACCTGGTGGGAAAGACTCTAGAGTGTGACCATGTATGTGCGAAAACACTCACAAGGCACAAGATTTTGGTCCTGACACGACTACTCAAACGCCCACCATTTCTAGGCATACAGGTCATTGCCCTTGTGGCAGTAAGTTAACCCCTGTAGAGGTTGGCTAACACTATCGGAGGGTTCTGGCTCATCTTCAGCTAGCTTGTCACTGAGCTCCAGTCAGACACAGACAAAGCTGAGGAGGAAAAAAAGTGGATCCTGCTGAGCCTTTTTCCAAGGACTTCACCCATCTCTGCAGGGTTGGGCCTCGGAACTCTTGGCAATGCGCACAAGAGCTCAGCCCCATCAGTGCCATCCTGGCACGGATAGTCCCCAGGCAGACTGGATAAGCCTTGTGGAAATCTTTTTCTTGCAAGGAGAAACCGCACCCCTGAGGAGAGGTGCAAACAGAAGACTTCTTCCTCGAATATTTAGGTCCTGAACTCATAGAAACAAGGAATGATCAAACCCGAACTTAGTGCTCCGCAGCTAACTAGCAGCACCTCTTCAGCTATACTCCTGGAGGTGTTCTTAGCGAGGTGAAGAGCGTAAGAACTGAATACAGTAATGACTGGGGCAATGCAATTTCTATGTGCAGGCAAGCCTCACATACCACGTCGCCACAGGTCATTTGCCTTAAAAGACTTGAATAGAGGTGTCTTCAGTCAAAATCAACTTTATTGTCATACTTTATATGCCTATATGTTCGACATACAGCATAAATGGAATTGCAGTCCTCTCGGACCCACAGTGCAGCAACATAATAAATAATAAAACTACTCTAATCTAAACTACTTTAACTAAGCTAAATTAGAAAAAACCTACCGTAAAAAAGAAAAAATACAATAAACAATATACAGTAAGGCATATTCAGCAGGTAGGGTTAGGGGTTAGGGTTACGCAAGGGTGTGATATCCCGTACATTATGTGTTGTACCAAGTGAATCGACTGAAAGGGATCTATCACACTCTTTGACAGAGTTAATAATGCTATTTTTGTTGAAGTTGTATGTAACAGCATAATTTCTGATTAAATGCCTTACTAGCCCTCTTTGGTTATTCAAAGTGAAAGTTTAACGCAAAGAATACTGAGCCCAAGATTTGAAGTTATGATCTTCTGATTACAACAGACCAAATTATTGTCCAATGTGAAGCCACTTTGAGATTTACACCTCATGGCTAATACTAATGAAGCATCATCACTCACCTTCTTCCTTTAACTTCAGAATAGCGCCATGAAGTAAACAGGGAAGGAGATGGCAGGACACGTCGGCAGGTTTTTGCATTGCCATATAGTGGAGTACCTAAAACATCAGAAGATAAAAAATATTTACTTAAGACCTCTAAAAAAAACTTAAAAGAATTCTAATAAAAGCGTCAACTTTGTTGTTAGAGGGTTAAATCTCCCAAATAAACTGAAAATTACCTTTTCTGCCTCCTTGGTGTCATCAAAAAGTCTTTTCTGGCGACGTGCAGGTGTAACTCTGGCTGTCTCCCAAGCTTCAACCCACATATTACCTGGGATATTCATCCTGGCACTAAGCCGGCCCTTCATTACTGGACTCCCGGTCTCATCAACTACCTCCTCCTCAACATAATCCCGAGGTGAGTACCAGCGCACAAAGTCCTCCAGAACACAGCCTGGGTTTGCTGCCTGTGAAAACACAGTCTCAATTCTACAGTACAGGTATGTTTTAATGGCATTTGGAACCATTTGCTCAAGAGCTGAGTAATAATAGTGAGTATAAATAGTTTATTGCTTATAGCTATGCATTTATAGTTAAAAAAGTAGGAATCATTAAAAGTGTTTATTATATTTATTATACAGCAAAATTCTGTTTATCTGTTAATCTGGATTGATGCTACATAAACCAGTAATAATAATTATTTGCCTGTCCTGACCTTAAATGACTCCATATCAGACAGCAGACAGGCACTCTGCATCCGGGCACGGAGGTGGGTACCTTCAGCCGATGTGCCCAGTTTGGCTAGAACTTCCGATTGCTCCTCTAGGAGGTCCTCGGTCATGGGAGCAGGTTCCTGAAAAGGAAGCATAATGATCAGTGTTCTCCATAAAAACTTGGTGTCGGCAAAATAAATGTGATGTGAGGACTGAAATCAAATGTACCTGCATATTTTTCAAGTACTAGTGTCTATTATGAAGATTCATCCTTATGAAGATTTAACCTTCATAAGAGCCACGCATCAACTGTGCTACAGCCTTTCTGAAAACTTAAGGTTATTTACATAACCCTGGTTCTCTCAGTAATATGAGCGAGATGTCTCACTATGGGATGCACGCCTCCATCAGCCCTCATAGAAGCCTTAATCTCATTACGCCAATTCTGATTGGTTGGTGAACTTGTCCATCCGCGGCAGGTAGACCCACCTGCTATATATATATCATATGCGGACGTCACCACCTCAATCAGGATAAACAGCTCTTCTCACTCACCCAGGCAAGAAGGGTTGTCTGGTGAGACATCTCGCTCATATTACTCAGAGAACCGGGGTTAAGTAGTTCTCTTTCATAATACATCGCTCGATGTCTCACTATGGGATATTGCAGCTCCCGTAGTGCCAGACAAGCTTATCCTGCGTCCACCAACCTGACCTGACCAAATCAGGGCAAAAGGACCGCTCGTGCCACGCACGATGCAGAAACGTCCAGCATGTAAAACCGGACGAAAGTGTGCGGCGAAGACCAACTCGCCACATCACAGATCTCCTGTAGGTCCACCCCCCTGAACAAAGCCCACAAAGCAGCTAAGCCCCGGGTTGAGTGAGCACGCAGACCCCCAGGAGGCTGTAAGCCCTGAGTCGAATAAGCTAAAGCTATCGCCTCCACCACCCAGTGGGAGAGGCGCTGCTTTGTGACAGGTCTACCCTTGTGGGGACCAGCCCAGGAGACAAAGAGCTGATCGCTCCTCCTGAAGCCTCTGGTCCTATCCACATAGGTGCGCACCGCGCGAACCAGACACAACGCGCGTGCATGCTGCTCGTCCGGTGCAACGGTGAACGCCGTTAGGTCGATGGGGGAACATGACCCCACCACCTTCGGCACAAAGGCCGGGTTCATATGCACATCGTCAGCGAAGAACTGTGCACACGACGGGTTCATCGACAGCGCGTGAATGTTACTGAAGTGCTTAGCCGAGGCCAATGTGAGCAGCAACACCATCTTGAGGGACACGAACCTCAGATCCGCTCCCTGCAGCGGCTCAAAAGGTGGGTTTTTCAACCCCTCCAGGACCACCGCCAGGTCCCACGGGGGCACCAGGGGCCTGGAGACCGGAAGGAGCCGGCGCGCGCCCTTCATGAAGCGGCCAATCAGCGGATGCTGACTCGCCGTCAGCCCGCTGAACCCGACATGACAAGCGGCAATAGATGCCAGGTAGACCTTAATTGTGGAAAAAGCCCTACACTTATCAATTAGGTCCAATTAGGACAAAATCACCCCCTCCGAGCACTGGAAAGGGACGTGTCCGCGACGAGTGCACCACTCCTCAAACACTCTCCACTTACAGTCATACAAAGACCTAGTGGAAGAGGCTCGAGCGCTCTGAATGGTGAAAATCACTCGCAGCGAGAGCCCCTCTGCTGAGAGATTCATCCTCTCAGGGGCCAGGCCCATAGCACCAGACGCTCCGGGTGCGGATGGAAGACCGAACCCCCCGCCTAAGACAGCAGGTCCCAACGCGGCGGGAGCTGCCAAGGCTGCGTCTGCAGCAGCTGATATATCTCCGCCAGCCAGTGCATTGCCGGCCAATGCGGAGCGATCAAAATCAGCTCGTAACCGTGTTCCGTCACTCTGGATAGAGTGGGAGGAATCAGGGACTGGGGGGGGAAGGCGTAGCGCAGCGCGCGCGGCCAGACGTGTGCTAACGCGTCTACCCCCAGGGGCGCATCCGCACCCCGAAGGGAATAGAACAGGGCGCACTACGCATTTGCCCTCGACGCGAACAGGTCCGCCATCACTCGCCCATAACAAGCCCAGACCTGTTCCACCACCGCCGGATGTAGGGCCCACTCCCAGTACATCGGCACACCCCTGGAGAGCATGTCCGCTCCCGTATTCAGAGATCCCGGGACATGTGTCGCTCTGAGAGACAAGAAGCGATCGCTGCTCCAGAAGATCAACTGGCGCGCCAATGCGTGCAGATGGCGGGAGCGCAGGCCCCCCTGCCACCAATGTAAGACACCGTCATCGTGTTGTCCGTGCGTATCAGGACATGATGGCCCCGCAGGAACGGAAGGAAGCGTATCAGGGACAGAAACACTGTCCCTGAAGTTTATGTGAAGACGCTGGAGACGTCCCTCACACAACGACCCTCGTGGATAACTCCCCAGCCAGTCAGGCTGGCATCCGTGGTGACCACCTTCCTGGACAGGACGGCACCCATCGGCACCCCCTGTGTCAGAAACGACGGGGCTCTCCAATGGCGCAGCACCCAGACGCACTCAGGCATGACGAGCATTCTCCGTGCGCCATGACATGCGGGATCCAGCCCGTGCGTAGCCACCCAAAACTGGAACTCCCTCATGTGGAGCTGACCCAGTCGGACCACGAGGATGGCCGAAGCCATCAGTCCGAGTAGCTGCAGGCATAAACTGAACCGGACTGTTCTGCCCAGCTGGAAGAGCGCGAGGCAAGCTCTGAAGCTGCTGACCCGCTCTTCCGAGAGACACGCTGTGAGCGACACAGAATTCAGGGCAAGCCCTAGAAAAGTCACGTCCTGGGCAGGGGACAGCCTGCTCTTTTCCCCATTTATCACAAAACCCAGATCCTGCAGGTGACGCAGAAGAACGCGCGTATGCACCTCTGCAGCCTGCCATGACTGCGCGAGCAGCAGCCAGTCGTCCAGGTATGTGGCCAGGCTAATGTCCTGCTGCCTCAGCGGCGCAACCGCCGCCTCTGTGCAGCGTGCAAACACCCTGGGACCCTGGGAGAGAGAGGCCAAAGGGAAGCACGCAGTACTCGTAACAAACCCCCTGGAAGGCGAACCGCAGGTACTTCCTGTGGGGAGGATAAATAAGAATATGGAAATACGCGTCTTTCAGATCGACGGACGTGAACCAATCGTCCTGCCGCACAAGACACAACAGACGTAAGCATGCTGAACTTGTATTTCCTGAGATGTCTGTTTAGAGCACGTAAATCCAGAATAGGACAAATTCCGGTCCCCACCCCGTTTGGGGACCAGAAAGTATGTGGAATAGTGGCCCATCTGAGACAGATTGGGTGGGACGATGCAGACGCGCCCTTGTTTAACAGCGAGTTTACTTCCTCCTGTAAAACACGGTCCGCCTCCCCCCGAGCCTAGCGAGTTTACTACGCCGGCAAACCGAGGTCGAACAGAGGCGAACTGCAGACGATAACCCCTGGTGATCGTTGACAGCCCCGCCCGGAGCGGTCCCTCAGCGCGACGGGCACCATCTGTGGTGAGATGGCGCCATCTGCTGGAAATGTGGGGGTACTGCACGCGGTCCTCGGCACGCGGGCCTGGGGTGACGTCACCCCCAACAACCCCGCCCGGCATCGCCACCGTGCTGCTTATAGTTTCGTCTATTTTGTTATTGCGCCTGAGCCCTCAGCTTTTGGCCTGGCTGCTTCAGCAAAACCATGTTTAATGGAACATTTATTGTGCGTGCTTGTGGACTCGCTGACTGGAGAACCCTCCGTAGGCGGATGTCCTGGGTCGTCGTCTCGGGCCGGGGTGGACCGCGGCAACTGGAAGACAGTAAATCGGTGGAGCTGGGGAATGGGGAATATCCAGCGTCGTCACCGTAAAGAAGGAGGCTGTCTCCTTTTTCCTTTCTCGACAGGTAGGCGGCGGTCTGCGCGATCTGGGAGGCGCCACGGCTGGAGTCAAGGAGTTGACGGCCCGCGGTACTCGTCCTGATGATGCAGGAGGGGCGGGGGCTGAATTGGTGCGCTTCTGCACCCTAGGCTGCGAAGCCTGGGGTCCTGGCGCAAATTCCCTTCGCCGCACTGCAGGAGGAGGAGCAGAAACCTTGAGCGGAAGGCACAGTTGGAGTGCCTTGTCCTCCTTGCACGCGACTCGCAACGCTGCTGCATCGACGTGAGGGCGGACCCAAACTAACCCTCAGGAGCGATCGGGCTGTCCAGCAGGTCGGCTTTCTCTCTATCCGAAAGATTCGCCAGGGAGAGCCAGTGTGCGCGCTCCTGGAGAACGAGGGTGCCCATCACCCTCCTAGTCGCCTGTACAGTACAGTGCTGAATGCGGAAGCAGAGATCGGTCATGATGGGAATTTCTTCCCACACCGCCTGATCGCGTGTCTGGCAATAATCCTCACACAGCTCTGCCTGGAAAGCTGTGAGAAGGGACAAGGCGTTGAGAGCCCTGGCGGTGACCGCTGAGGCCTTATATGCCTGCTCCGTGAGCGCAGACTGAAGGCAGTCAGATTTGGACGGGAGGCTGGGAGATCTGGAAGGCATCGTCGACGTCCACGGGTGAAGATGGGCAGCGACGAGCGGCTCAATGGGAGGAAGGTGGAGCAATCCCAACCTGTCCATTGCCTCGCAATCCAAAGCAGAGGCTCCGGAGGCTCCGGAGATGGTGCACCTGCCGCTGGTCAGCCCAAGAGCGCGTAAGCTCCTCCAGCAGTTCCGGAAAAACGGGGAGGGGCTGCTTGGCCGCGTCCCTAGCCAAGGGTAATGTCTTCCCCTTGTAGCAGGACCTAGGAGCCTCCGCTACGGCAACTGGCCAGGGGACGTCCAGCCGGGCAGCTGCGCATTTGAACGCATCCAGCATGACCGAGCTAGAGTTTGCGGCGGCGTTCACGCCGCTCGCGCCCATATCCGGCGAAGCAGAGAGGGCCGAGGGCTGCACAGCCCCGGTCATAGAGACGAAAATGTCTTCACCGTCCTCACTTTCAGAAAGGGGAGGGTTAGAGACATCCTCGTCCTCCCCCCCGCAGTCGAGGTCCAGGATATCCTCCTGAGACCCCAAGAGCAGGTCCAGCTGGGGACCCCAGCTGGCGGCTGCCACCGAAACAGTGGGAGCGGCGTCTTCCATCCCCTGCTCCTCCCCGGCTTCTAGCGCGGGGGGGAGGCAGGAGTCCTTGCCAGACAGGCTGACCTGGTGAGCCAGCTGTCTGCGCAAGCCTTTGGCCGTGAAGGCGGAGCAGTGCTGGCACGAGCCCTGGTTGTCGACTGCCTGCCGGGCATATTCCAGCTCGAGGCAGGTTGGGCAAGTCTGATGCGGATCTTTCGCAGCAAAAAATTTGCCACAGCGACAGATGCGGGGCTTGGATGCTCTGGGATGTGGAGCCTTATCAGCCATTTCTCTGGGGTGCTTCGGCCGTGTGGGGCCCCAAGCGCTGCATATACCAAACCGGGAATGGCAAGGAGACGCAGCTGACACCAAATCTATAGGTTACGGCGTAAAACCAGCGTCAAGACCGGACAATTAACTCAAACAAACTAGAATTAGAGGTAAGCATTCAATATAAATGTCTTCTATTCTTTTGAGCAGTGTAAATAAAGACTGGGTGAGTTCATTAGTGAGAGTAAATGCAGACAAACAAATACTGACCTGAGTGACAGGAACATAGAGAGGTTCCGAAGAGTTGAGTAGAGTCATGCTGTTATGTTGATGCAGTCTACCCTCTGCTTTTCTTTTGCTGCCTTCCTCAGTCTGTGGAGTCTCCATTTCTCCCTGGTCACTTAGGCACTCAAAAAATTCCTCCTCACTATCACTCCATGAGTCCCAGGATTTCCCAGGGGAAGCCTCCTTTGTTGAAGCAACAGAAGACCCAGAGTCCTTGTGGCCTCTTTCTTTGCCCTCATCCAGCACCTTGCGGGCATCATCTCTTGCTTTTTTCCTCTCAATGCAGCAGTTTAGCATCTGTTTAAGAACAGAAACCATTTTCAGACAGATTTTGTTTAGTATAAGTCTTAATAGCAAGCTGAAATATTTAGCATCAGACCACAATATTACAAAGCAAATGGTGCTTCAGGTAAGCTAGTGAATGGACTGTGTTTACTGTATATGATGCCAATGTGAGAGAGGTTGGAGAACCCTACAGGTTTCGCCACATTTCACTTGGGTTAAGGTCCAAACTTTGACTGGACTAATCTATAGTGAATTTTCTTTCTCTGAAGTTTTTCTTTGGATTCCTTTGGGTCATTTTCCTATCAACCATTTCCATTCCCAGCTTCAAATCCCTGGCTGATGTAAGGGGATTCTGGTAAAGAATGTGGTTATGCTGTGATGAGCTGGCGATTTTTCATAGTGTACCCTAATCCTCTCCCAAAGGCAGCAGGGGTATGTTCTAATCTCCTGCAAGTGGCAGAGGATGGATTCCAGGATGTAGACAGGTGCACATTTGTCCCAGTTGCTACTAGAGAGGTCTTTGAATCTCTCAAAGAACTTTGTGGGTTGGCCTTTACCAGATTTATTCGTTTTCTGGCACTCTTGAGGCTTAATTCTAATAGACCTCTACTTCTAGGAAAATATGCTATAACACTGAAGACATATAAATGATATGTAAAGGATCTGTCTCACAGTGGATGAGTGCAGCTGGAATCGTTTGGTCCTACAGCACACTGTTCTTTGTGACCAATATGCTCACAGAACAGTGTGAGCATATGGTTAAACCTACAGCACTGTGATTTTCCTATATTTATACTACATTTACCAAATCCTCAAATACTGAATGGTTCATAAGCTGCACAAATTGTGCATGGAAAGGAAAATAAGACCTTAACAACAGGGCGTTTAATAAGATTTTTTTTTTTTTTTACATGTGGTTTAAACATGGTTTGAAGGCTCAAACCACATTCAGTAGCTATAGATGTGTACCTGGAGCTTCTGATGCAGAAGACAACAGCGTAGATCAGGAGATCCACCAGCCAGGCTAAAAATTGGTGATGAAAAAAGACAAAATCAAAGAAACGAAACATATTTTCAAATTACAATCCTGCTTTTTAAAGTAACCCCTTCAAATATCATGACACAGATGATTTTAGAGTGTAGTCTTAGATTTGAACATGTGCTCATACGCACCCAAAGATCAGATAATTGTTCTCCCAGCGGTAGCGCAACTCCAGGACAAACTCTTGCCAGACATGAGCGACAGCCCGCAATCCACCGTAGTTATAATTAACCAAACACAAACACAGAGCCAGGCGATAGGTCAGACTGTCACTGGGTGCAGACTTCAGCTGGCTGAAAAGATTCTGGGCACAGCAAAATAGAAAGCAGAAAATATTCAATCAACAAAGTTTGAAAACTTTGTAATAACCTCCAAATTGTACTGCAAGTTCTCCTCTAGGATCAAAAACAACCGGTCTGGTTGACTGTTGTTTAAAGCAAATAGTATAAATCTGTCGATCATTACTGTTACACATGTCCTCCCTCCCCCTCCTGGGCTGCCACCTTATCGTGGTGGAGGGGTTTGTGTGTCCCTATGATCCTAGGAGCTCAGTTGTCTGGGGCTTTATGCCCCTGGTAGGGCCACCCATGGCAAACAGGTCCTAGGTGAGGAACCAGACAAAGTGCAGCCCTCAATTCCCCAATTATGATGAATGACTTTGTTGGTCTTGGGTCTCCCTTGCCCGGACGAGGGTCACCGAGGCCCCCCCCCAGAGCCAGGCCTGGGGGTGGGGCACGCTGGCGAGCAGCTGGTGGCCGGGCCTTTGCCCATGGGGTCCGGCCGGGCACAGCCCGAAGAGATGACGTGGGACCCCCTTCCCGTGGGCTCACCACCTGCAGGAGGGGCCAAAGGGGTCGGGTGCAGTGTGAGTTGGGTGGCAGCCGAAGGCGGGGACCTTGGCGGTCCGATCCCCGGCTGCAGAAGCTAGCTCTAGGGACGAGGAACGTCACCTCTCTGATGGGGAAGGAGCCTGAGCTGGTACGAGAGGTTGAGAAGTTCCGATTACATATAGTCGGCCTCACCTTGACGCACAGCAAGGGCTCTGGAACCAGCCTTCTCGAGAGGGGTTGGACCCTCTTCCACTCTGGAGTTGCCGATGGGGAGAGGCGGCGGGCAGGGGTGGCGATTCTTGTCGCCCCCCCGGCTTGGTGCCTGTACGTTGGACTTTATCGCAAGAGGGTAGCCTCCCTCCGCCTTCGGGTGGGGGGACGGAGCCTGACTATTGTTTGTGCCTATGGCCCCAACAGCAGTTCAGCGTATCCACACTTTTTGGAGTCCCTAGAGGGAGTGCTAGAGAGTGCTCCTTTTGGGGGTTCCCTCGTCCTCCTGGGTGACTTCAACGGTCACGTCGGCAGTGACAGAGAGACCTGGAGGGGCGTGATCGGGAAGAATGGTCCCCCTGATCTGAACCCGAGTGGTGTTCTGTTGTTGGACTTCTGTTACAGATTGTCCATAATGAACACCATGTTCAGGCATAAGGGTGTCCATATGTGCACTTGGCACCAGGACACCTTGGGCCGCAGTTCGATCGACGTTGTAGTCATGTCCTCGGATTTGCGGCCGCATGTCCTGGACACTCGGGTGAAGAGAGGGGCAGAGCAGTCAACCGATCACCACCTGGTGGTGAGTTGGCTCCGATGGTGGGGGAGGATGCCGGACAGACCCGGCAGACCCAAACGTATTTTGAGGGTCTGCTGGCGGAACGCCTGGTGGAGTCTTCGGTCAGAAGGAGCTTCAACTCCCACCTCCAGGAGAGCTTCAACCATGTCCCGGAGGAGGTGGGGGATATTGAGTCCAAGTGGACCATGTTCCGTGCCTCCATTGTTGAGGCGGCCGACCGGTGCTGTGGCCGCAAGGTGTTCGGTGCCTGTCGTGGTGGCAACACCCGAACCCGCTGGTGAACAGCCAGATCCGGGCGTGGGAAGAGTTCGGGGAGGCCATGGAGAACGACTTCCGGATGGCTTCGAAAAGGTTCTGGACCACCATCCGGCGCCTGAGGAGGGGGAAGCGGTGCACTGTCAAAACTGTACACAGTGGGGATGGCGTGTTGCTGACCTCGACTCTGGTCGTTGTGGATCGGTGGAAGGAATACTTCGAAGATCTCCTCAATCCCACCGACACGCCTTCCAGTGAGGAAGCAGGGCCTGGGGACTCGGAGGTGGGTTCTCTTATCTCCGGGGCCCGAGGTTGCTGAGAAACTCCTCGGTGGCAGGGCCCCGGGGGTGGATGAGATTCGCCCGGAGTTCCTTAGGGCTCTGGATGTTGTAGGGCTGTCGTGGTTGACACGACTCTGCAACGTCGCGTGGACATCGGGGGTGGTACCACTGGATTGGCAGACCTGGGTGGTGGTCCCTCTTTTTAAGAAGGGGGACCGGAGGGTGTGTTCCAATTACAGGGGGATCACACTCCTCAGCCTCCCTGGCAAGGTCTATTCGGGGGTAATGGACAGAAGGGTCCGTCGGATAGTTGAACCTCAGATTCAGGAGGAGCAGTGTGGTTTTCGTCCTGGACGTGGAACTGTGGACCAGCTCTATACTCTGAGCAGGGTCCTTGAGGGTGCTTGGGAGTTTACCCAACCAGTCCACATGTATTTTGTGGATTTGGAAAGGTCCGCATTGCCAGTAGTAAGTCGAACTCGTTTCCGGTGAGGGTTGGACTCCGCCAGGGCTGCCCTTTGTCACTGATTCTGTTCATAACTTTTATGGACAGAGTTTCTAGGCGCAGCCGTGGTGTTGAGGGGGTCCAGTTTGGTGGTCTCAGGATCGGGTCTCTGCTCTTTGCAGATGATATGGTCTTGTTGGCTTCATCAGTCCGTGACCTCCAGCTCTCGCTGGACCGGTTCGCAGCCGAATGTGAAGCGGTCGGGAAGAGAATCAGCGCCTCCAAATCTGAGGCCATGGTTCTCAGCCGGAAAAAGGTGGAGTGGCTTCTCCGGGTCGGGGAGGAGATCCTGCCCCAAGTGGAGGAGTTCAAGTACCTCGGGGTCTTGTTCACGAGTGAGGGAAGAATGGAGCGGGAGATCGACAGGCGGATCAGTGCAGCGTCTGTAGTAATGCAGGACTCTGCACCGATCCGTTTTGGTGAAGAGAGAGCTGAGCCGAAAGGCAAAGCTCTTGATTTACCGGTCAATCTTTGTTCCTACCCTCACCTATGGTCATGAGCTTTGGGTAATGACCGAAAGAACAAGATCGCGAGTACAAGCGGCTGAAATGAGTTTCCTTCATAGGGTGGCTAGGCTCTCCCTTAGAGATAGGGTGAGAAGCTCTGCCATCCGGGAGGAGCTCGGAGTAGAGTCACTACTCCTCCGCATTGAGAAGAGCCAGATGAGGTGGCTCGGGCACCTAGTAAGGATGCCTCCCGGACGCCTCCCTGGTGAGGTGTTCAGGTCACGTCCCTCCAGCAGAAGGCCCCCGGGAAGACCCGGGACACGCTGAAGGGACTATGTCTCTCGGCTGGCCTGGGAACGCCTTGGGATCCCCCCAGAAGAGCTGGACGAAGTGGCTGGGGAGAGGGAAGTCTGGGCTTCCCTTCTTAGGCTGCTGCCCCCGCGACCCGACCCCGGATAGGCGGCAGAAGATGGATGGATGAATGGATGTCCTCCCTCTTGGGATGCACACAAAAGGGCATCCATTCAAATGTATTATGTAGTTTTAATAGATTCATTTAGACAACGTTCCACTCAAACTGTGGACATATCAAATAAGACGTACATAGTCGGAGTTTTTGTCTTGGTCTGTTTTCTCTGGGGTCCTTGACTGTTCAGTTTTAGTTTTAGTGTACTCTGATGGCTTCTCCACAGCAGCATCTGGAAAAAGATACTAACAAGAAAAAAAAAAAAAAAAACAATTACACATGTATATTAAGCAAAAATGAATTTTGTGTTGCACTAAACACAGTGCAAACTTACCTAATATTTACTTTAACAGTAAAGCCATTATTGTAAAGTTCTGATCAACCAGAGCGTGAAATATGGGGTATCACATATTTGTCAACTATATACTGTAAGTTAACTGTTTCTAAAGTTATCAACCTGTAGTTCCAACTGTATACAATGTTTTAGTGAAAATGTCTGTATAAATGAGTGCAGGTAACATCACCTTAAGCAAAAACTTCACATTTGATTTTGTGCTTCACAAGCCCAAAAAGATATATAAAAGCAAAAAAAAAAAAATTTAAAGCCTTTCACTCTGCAGTCTGCGTGAAACACTCTTACCAGCATGATAGAATTTAAAACCCCGGTGTTAAGAGGAGACTCATCCACGTGGCGGTGGCGTCGAATATGCTTCCGTGCACTATGTACCATATTAGAAACAGATAGTTTGTGGATTGGTACAGTTGCTGATGGCTCCGTTAGCTTTGATAAAGCAGAGGTTATATTGGTGTTTTCTGCAGAGATAACACATTGTATTCATTAGAAAAGAAAATACCATCCAGCCTGTATATACTGTATCTGTATTTTCTGGGGAAAAATCAGTTTTGCTGTAAACCTTTGCCCTCTTCTTCAGGGAGTCCTCTTCCAAAAATCTCCTCTGTATTCTCTTTTCTACAGCAGAGCTTAAAAAACTCAATCAGAACATCACCTGCATAAACAGACACAAATTGTTAAAATTCTATTAAGTGGAAAAGTCAGTTTACTAGTAACCTTAAAATGAGCAGGCTATTAGTTTTAAAGAAAACTTGAAAAAAAATCTTATTAGTTTAATTATGATTTCTTAGTTGCTATGCTAATAGCATGCAACCCCATCATGACCATAATCATGTATGTGAAAATCACCAGTTTTAGAAATGTGACCAGACAGAGATTAAATCTATGCTAAGGCTAAACTCCCATTTTAATTGCAGACACCAGAGTTCTTACCCAGTAAACACTGAGGGTTCTCAGTTGTCCTAACACGGACTGTCCAGAGAGGAGCTTGAAGTGGGTCAAGATCACTGTCAATCACACAGTAATGAAGAGAAAAAAACAGAAACTTTTTTTTATTGTAGGAGTATTATAAATGTTAAAGTGTAATTAAGTGTGTAGTTGTATCAAAGCAACTTTTATCTGAGAGATTAATTCATGTTAAAATAATCAGAGAAAAGAAAACACTTCCTACCTGTAAACATCATTATCCACAACCAGGCCTTCAGTAAGACGAGGCCAAGTGGTGGCAAGATGAAGCTCGCTACAACATATTAATTATATGTCAGTATATGGTCAGTAAAATTTTTGCACAAAGTGACATAATTAAACAAAAGTACAGTGAATCAACTGCATCATTACATGTAGAGTATATACTAAAAGAAAGAAAATGTTAAAGTAATCTTACCTGATTGGCTCCTCACAAGCTCCAAATGGGAGTTTCCCAAACTCTACCCCTCCCACCTCCCCTCCAAGGGGTGTATCAAAATCTGAGATAAAATCAAACAAAATGTACAAAAAAACAACAACATAGCAACAATTAATATTCAATTCTCAAATCTATTGCATGTCAAGTGGATCACAAGTTTAAATCCAGTATATCCAGTGTATCTATAGGCACTGACTTCAGATAGTTCAACTTGGGTCAACTGTTTAAAGATCACTTCCACAAGTTTTTCCACAATATTTTGCCCAAACTTTCACCCATTACTCCGGACAGAATTGTTTCAATAAAGTCAGGCATACAAATTTACACTCGATAGTGCTGTGCATCCTACCTGGAGGTTGCTGTGGCCAGGAATATTGCTGCCAGTCCTGAAGTATGTAAGTAAATCGAATTGCAATGTTGACTGGCGGTACAGGAGATATAGTACAACCCTAAACAAAGGGAAAAAGGGAGAGAATTTTTATTTATTATTATTAAAAATACTCTGTTTTGAAAAATAGTCTGGACCTCAGAGAACCTACTGTTTCTTAACTGCAACAAACTTTACAATATGTTTAGTGTTCCCCAAAAAGTAAATTAAGACTATGTACATATAACAGCTTGTATTTTTAATAATTCATAAACATTTGAAAATTCACAAAATTATGAATCAGTCACTCTTCACAGCACTTACTATTTTAGATTTGAACACATCAAGTAGTCCAGACAAGTGATTGTACTGACTTGGCACCTTGCGAAGGTGGACCATTTCAAAGTCTGTACGCAAACCTGGTCCCTGACACTCTCCAGCATACATGCGTCTCCACTTATGCTGGATCTGTACGAAAACAGGAACCTGGCTGAAAACACAAATGTAGAAATGGTCAAACATGACCTTGCGAAACTTGTCGCATTCAAAAATCAGAATTAGAATACCGGTATTGTAATGTTTTACTGCATTTATTTGACTTCAGCTTCACAGGACCTGCTTCAGAGAAGCACCCTCACTGCTTGATGCAACTACAACTATAACTAGTGGAGACAGTGTGTTTAAGATGAGAAGTACAAAGTGCAGAAATAAGCACGTCGTTAAACTTCAATCAGCTATGAAAGGCCATTTTCAAAGACTTGAGTACATAATCACATTTATTCGAATAGTAAATAAAGCTTTCCTTCTAAAAATGCTAATTGATCCTGATTCAATAAACAAAAACAACCTCAGGAGTTCAAAGTTCTTTCTACAGTAGGTACTGTTTACAGTGACTTACTGGGTTGATATACAAGTTTTTATCTGTCAATAATTTCACGCAAAGGACTGAAAGTAGAGACCCTCACCTTGTACCAAACTACCTGCATTGTTAATGTAATATTTCAATGCTAAAAAGTGTACAATACAGTAAAATAAAATATGTACCACCATGCACCAAAAAGAATAACATTGCAAGTAAGTATATGTAACCTATAATCAACATCATACTATTCATAGTGGAAAATAAGTTGATATTGTTAGATTATTCTAAAGCAGATCATGCAGATCATTTATTTGACTTACCAGCCACTGCTGGATAAAGCAATCGAGATGGAGCTCAGAAGAAGATTGCATTTTGACTCACTCATGATGGCTTCACAGTTGCTTCCAGGAGCTATCACTACAAACTCTTGGATACCATACCTGCCAATGACATGCAGACATGAGGACATTAGGATCACATTTTAATTCCAATTACAATTACAGGGCCTTGAAACAGTCCTGTATTGTTATTTTTCATCACTACCTCCCCGAGTCGGGAGTGGGTAATTTGCGCGCCTGCTGCCTTCCTTGGATGTGGCAGCCGTTTCTCAGGCTCCCTCTCCGGAATCGAACCCTGATTCCCCATTACCCGTGGTCACCATGGTAGACACAGAACGTACCATCGAAAGTTGATAGGGCAGACATTCGAATGAAACGTCGCCGCCACCTGAGGGCCAGCGATCGGCTCAAGGTTATCTAGAGTCATCAAAGCGGCCGGGGAGCCTGCGCCCACCGCCCTCTTCTGAACCAGGATTATCAGTGTATCCAGTCTTCCTCACTGTATTGTGTCTTTCTCCACCTCATCTCTCTATCTTTCTGGAGGTCTTCCATTTCCAGACCTTCATGCTGCACGGATCTCGGCCTCTGACAAACGCAGTGTCCACTGTCAGCAGCTGCTGATGCTGTTCCCTTTTTTATTAAAACCTACCTATGCTGTATAATATATATAGATAGATATATATCTATCTCTCTCTCTCTATATATATATATATATATATATATATATATATATATATATATATATATATATATATATATATATATATATACACAGTATATTATATATATTATGTTTGATATGTTTGTATTTCTATGATTGTATTTTGTTTGTATTTCTATGATTGTTTCTCCCTCTCTATTCTATCTCCCTCTTCTTTTCCTCCTTTACCCAGCCAGCTTTTAGAAGGATGGTTCCCCCTTGGTCCTGTTCAAGGTTTCTTCCTGTTAAAAGGGAGTTTTTCCTTGCCACTGTGCTTACCTGGGGGTTCAGGCTCCGGGTTTCTGCCTCTGTAAAGCACCTAGAGACAATTTTTATTGTAAAAGGCGCTATACAAATAAAATTGAATTGAACTGAATTTTAAATTTGCTACATATGTCTTTATTATACATTAGTTTTAATGTAATTTTTATTTGGCAGGGAGCTTTAAGAGGTTCTACTGGCCATTTTATTAGAAAGGCTATAGGTTTTCTGTCATTAAAGTACAAGGCATTTCCAAAATCATTTTATGAAATTGTAATAACTACATTACTCATACATAGGTCTCAGTAACCTGCATTCAACACCATAAAAACAAGGCCAACTCACCATCTGACTAGACAGTGGGCTCGTGGAGGGAAGTCATTGTTCTCACACAAAAGATTCTGTACTGCCAAAGGGATTGCATCTGGATAAAAGTTAAAACATTAATTTTATTTATTTATTTATGGTAACAGAAAATATGACTTTTTTTGTGATTTTTAGGAAAGAGAAACTTAAAACTTGGAAATAATAAGACAAAATATAAAAGTGTGGCTCTCCATGGATAATTGTTTACATAAGCGTACTCAAAATTTCACTTTAAACAATGCAAAGGATTTCATCCTATGCCTGAAAACAGATGCACACATTTCAAAAATCAGTTTGCAAACGCTGACATTTTAGGTTAAGCTGTAAGGTAATTTAATGCAGCTTAGACAATAGTCAAAACAACAGACCTAAAAAAACTTTCCCTCCAGCTGTAAGAAAATATGATTTGATACAACTAAAATCATGTGTCACATATCAGAAAATAAAAAATTTGATCCAGGATAATAAATCTAAAAAAATCTTGGATCACCACAGTTTTATTTTTGTAAGTATTAATATGTACTAAGCTAAGTATGTCCTTTTCTTAAAGAGTTATTTGGTGACATATTGTTTCAATCAGATGAGGGGCATAACTGATGAACAGTCACTTAGCCAATCTAGCATCCAATATTCAATTTCAATTAAGCTTTATTTATATAGAGTCTGTTACAATCAAGACTGTCTGTAAGCCCTTCAAGAAACCAAGAGGGTGATCCCTGAACAAGAAGTGACCGTCCTGCTGATTTTATACAACTGATAATCTATCCATCTACATTTTTTTCTCCATAAACTTCAGTACATGCAAGACTGTACCTTCTTCTGGTTCTCCCTTTTGATCATTCCTCACATGTTCTTGTTTCAAGAAGTGATGAGTTATGTCAAATTTAAAGTCAGCAAAATTGATCTCTTCAGAGCGCTCTTCCCAGGTTCCACTGGTGAACTCACTCTGTGATAATAAACAGTGAAGTACAACAGTGATTATAAAGAAGATTCTACTGACATACGAATGGATTTAAGAATAAATGCAAATGCATACCTTCTCAGGCAAACATTTTCCTTCAGAGTTCCCAATCAGCTTCCACTCATTTAGCACTTCCTCAACTCGAGACACAAACCTTTAATAAGGTTAAATAAATTCAGGTGACAAAAACATCGCCAAAAGACATAGAGGAGCATCCCATAATTTGTCCACACACTCGCGCGCGCATAGGCACACGATCTTATGTGCCATGACACTGCAAAGATCTTGTTAGCTGAAAATACCTCTAGCGTAACAAAGACAAACATGACAACCCGAGACACTAAACCAACATTAGTTAATATTACAGTCCTGGTGTGGCGCGGTTTAGATCACTAAATATAAATAGTTTTAACTACGTACAATATACCGTATGTCTTCTTTTTAATTAAATGAATGTATCCAAACATGACTCCAGACGAGTTACAAAGTGCTTTTACAAAAACTTCTGCTATAGAATCAGCTATTATGTTTGTAATAGCGCTAGCATTATAACAAACGCTCAATGATTAAACCTTGCAAAGTCATATGCACAATGCTACGATCCACTTAATGTATTTATTCATGAAATTATCTGTGGCTGTTATAAACAAGTGACACGAATACAAATTTGTGGGTGCTGTACTGACGTGGGGATTGAATCCGAATACTGTCCATTGAAAATATGCAGACAAGCTTTCATTTTGCTCGCCTACCTTTCCCATTCTGACGCGGTGGTGAAGTCAGTGATCTCAAACACTTCTGATTCTGTCTAAAAGATGAATAAAATACATTGGCATTCAACAGAAAGTTTTTGTCAGGAAAAATGCTACCTCAAAGTAACTTACATCACTGTCAGCAGCCATGTTTGTTTGTTTGCCTCCTCCTCCTCCTCTTGCTTCTTATGCTTCTTCTTCTTCTTCTTCTTCTTCTTCTTCAGTTTACACGGGGAGAGCAAACCATGTTTGTGCACAACTGCCACCCTGCGTTCTGTGGTAATAACGGCAATGGCTTCCTTCTTTTCACAGCTCTTACGTTTCAAGATGACATATTCTAGTTTCTCTTTCTCTGCAACTTTCACATTTCCCATCTTGGTATTTTTTCACTATACTTAATGCTTAATTTAATCCTCCGTTTCCTATTTTCATTTTAGTCAGAATTGTCTCTTCCCTCCTGTTTCTACTCCCATACCTTACTTCTCCCACCAATGGGGTAATGGTATACAACTATCTCCCTTTATTTTCAATTACTCCATTGGTTGTGCCATTGTTTCTTCAGTTCCTTTATTTATCAATGCTGCTTGGAGAGACTTGGGGAGCAAACAACTGCCGATAAAGATGATGAAGAAAACGTCCTTCCTCCTTTAAAGTGGTTGCAATTGACATTATACCTAATATGTTGTTTATATGTAAATATTGAGTCTTCAAAAAAGAAAATGTATTATATATATTATTCATACATCTATATACAGACACATAAACACTGAAAAAAAATACAAAAACACATTTGTTGCTATATATATATATATATATATATATATATATAAATAAATTACTGACACACACACGCATAGACCAGTACAATTAAATTTTAAAAATTTACAAATCAAATTTCAAAAATTGGTATAATAAAAAGGAATAGAGATCACAATATGCCTTCAAATAAGTGTTCAAAAAGTTTATAAAAATAATACTTAAAGTATGTCTACTTTAAGTCAATACTATACACAAGTCTCCTCCTTGAGAGATCACCTTTTTGCGGCACAGGGGTTTAAATTTGTCATTGATCATAGAAGCTCACGAGGTTGAGCCTGCACCCATGGGGCCCATCCTATAGAAGAAATGTGGGTCCTCCTTTACATGGGCCTATCACCAGTGAGAGAAACACACAGGGTCGGGCACAATGTCAGCTGGTTGGGCTCCAACGATGAAGACATTGGCTGGCCTATGTCTCCCAGCAAGCTTGGGAACTCCTGAAGATACCCCCGGAAGAGCAGGACAAATCCTGAATGTCTGGAATGTTGTTGGGGAATATTTGAGATCAACAGTGTTCTTTATGGTGTTGCTATGCTTTTGTTTGTCTTAGTAATGCCTGAAAATTAGGCGATAAAACCAGTTTGTGGTGGACATTTCCTAATACCATCATGTCTCCTTTCCAACCATCTGAGAGATGCACGGACACAAGTTGCTGTTGAGAGAAAGTGCAAATTAATTTACTACAATTAAAACTGTTTAGAAATAATCCCAATGATATTACCCAATGACTAACAAACAAAAACCCAAATCTCAATTAAGTTACAATACTGGGTAAAGTGTAAATAAAAAAGAATAAAATGATTTGCAATTTTTTTAAGCCTATATTCAAATGAATAGAAAATAAAGACAACATATTTAATGTAAAAAATGCTAAACATTATTGTTATTTGCAAATATTCACTATTTATATATACAACATATGACAACAGACATCCCACACTATTGACAAATTTAGGTTATACATCAAAAAAAGAATAGGAAAGAATGAAACTTGAAACTAGGAAGCTTTAACAATTACTGTAATCAGATCCCAAACACTTACCAACATCAGCTCCAGTCCCAGCATTTTTAAAATGTTTCGCACACATCAAATTCAAAATGATTTCCAAATCATTGTATTCTGTTATGTTTTACAAAATATCCCAACTTCATTGCAATTGGGGTTTGAAATAAGTGACAAAGGAAAGCATATATTTGGATTACCTGTAGAAAGGAGAATGCAGCTCCCTCAGAAACATCCATGACAATGTCACCCAACCTTAGCTCCACCTTTCCTGACTTCCTGATCTGTAGTTTACCCAAGAATCCTTCTGGAAATTGTGACAAGACAGGAGGAGGAGGATCTTTCTTAGCCACCTGAAGAAAAATACAACTTTTTTTAGATTGTTCATAATGTATATATATTAAGTATTGTTTTTCTATTTAGTTTACAATGTGTATATATATATATATATATATATATATGAGCGGCTGGATAGCTCAGTTGGTAAGGCACCGGACTGGTACACGGAGGACCAGAGCACCTTGATGAAAAATGGGCTACTGGAACAAGGCAGAGATGCAAGAACAAGGCTCTGTTGGAATGCTACTACTCAAGTAACCCTAGTCAGAGGGGTTACATGAAAAGAATGTGGGCTGAATGGTTACTACGAAACCCACAGTCACGGCTGACCACGAAACAATTAGTAGCAACTGCTATCACAACTTGAGATTGATGAGGTACAGCACAAATGCTACGGGCCAGGATGCCAGGTCAGAGGAGAGGAGGTTATACCAATGCCGCAACCAGAGATCGGGAACGAAGCCCCAATGAGAGCGGATATACTGATAACGCTGAGCGAGGCAGCAACTGACCTGAAAGATAGAATCATGGCGAGAATGAACACAAGGCAACCCCGACAACGTTTACAACGGGTAAGTGAAGTACCATCTGAAAGTCTCCTGGAAAGTGTGAATGCAGCATTGAGAGCGATCCCTACCTCAACAATCACTGAAACCAACGAGCTGATATACACTTCAGCAGCAGTAATCCTAGAGATGCTTGGCTATAAGAGCAACCATGGTAGCCATGAGAAACAATACCCACCATGGAAACGAAGGTTGGAGGCTAAAATCAAGGCAGCACGGAGAGAAGTGAGTCAACTGATAGAGGCCCAGAGAGGTGCAATGAAAAACACAGTACCCAAGAGGTACAGCCAGATGCCCATACCTGAAGCACTCGAAACTGCCAAACAAAGGCTCCAAGCCTTGGCCAGCCGCCTACAGAGATACACGAAAACCAATGAAGCCAGACGAATAAACAGGCTGTTCGCAACTCAACCTGCGAAAGTGTGTGCTCAGTGGCAGGGTATTCAATTCAATTCAATTTTATTTATATAGCACCTTTTACAATAAAATTGTCTCTAAGTGCTTTACAGAGGTAGAAACCCAGAGCCTGAACCCCCAGGTAAGCACAGTGGCAGGGAAAAACTCCCTTTTAACAGGAAGAAACCTTGAGCAGGACCAGGCTTACAAGGGGGAACCATCCTGCTGAAAGTTGGCTGGGTAAAGGAGGAATAAAAGAGGGAGACAGGACAGAGAGAATAAATAAAGAGAGAGAGGGAGAACAGATACAATCATAAAACCAAAGAAATACAGACAAAATACAATCATAGAAATACAAACATATCAGACATATATACACATAATACAGCATAGCAGGTTGTTATAAAGAGATGAACAGTATAGGCAGGTGCCGACAGCGGACCCTGAGTTTGCCATAGGCCAATGTCCGTACAGCACGAAGGCCTGGAGACGGAAGACCTGCAAAGAGAGAGAGAAAGAGAGAGAGAGAGAGAGAGAGAGAGGGAGAGAAGGGGGGGAGACACACAGAACGGCAAGGAAGACTGGACCCAGATAATCCCGGTGAAAATAAAAGGAGGAGAAAGAAGAAGAAAAGGAGGAGAGGACGTGAGGGAGTGGTTGGTGTTGAGGAAGTGGGGAACTGCTCAGTGGATCATGTGTTTGTCCCCAGCAGCGTAGGCCTATAGCAGCATAGCTGTGCTAAAAATTGAAGAATAAGAGTCTGATGAGCCTATTCTAGCTATAACTGTGAAAACTGACTAAACTAGATCTGTCAGCCCTACACACTTGGTTTGAGGCTAGCTGTATGCTTTAGTGAACAGAAAGGTTTTAAGTTTGATCTTAAAGGCAGACGTGGTGTCTGCCTCTTGGACCCAGGTTGGTAACTGGTTCCACAGTAAAGCTGCCCGATAGCTAAAAGCTCGTCTTCCCAGTCTGCTTTGATGAATTCTAGGAACTACAAGTAAACCTGCACTCTGTGATCTGAGTGTTCTTTTAGGTATATACGGAACTATGAGATCCTGCAGGTATGATGGAGATAGTCCATTTAGAGCTTTATATGTTAGAAGGAGAATCTTAAAGTCTATTCTAAATTTCACTGGAAGCCAGTGAAGAGAAGCTAAAACTGGAGAGATATGCGCCCTGGTGCTGATTCCTGTCAGAACTCTGGCTGCAGCGTTCTGTATCAGCTGCATGTTTTTAATGGAATAACTTGGACATCCTGACAGTAATGAGTTGCAGTAATCCAGTCTAGAGGTAACAAAAGCATGGACCAGTTTTTCAGCATCACTCTGTGACAGGATGCTCTTGATCTTGGCAATATTACGGAGGTGAAAGAAGGCGGTCCTAGAAACCTGTTTAATATGAGGGAGAAATGACATGTCCTGGTCAAAGATAACTCCCAGGTTCCTTGCAGCCGTACTGGAGGACAAAGTAATGCCATCCAAGGAGAGAATGCTATCTGGTAATCTAGTCCTCAGATGTTTAGCTCCAAGAACAATGACATCAGTTTTGTCTGAGTTTAAAAGAAGGAAATTGGAGGTCATGCAGTCTTTTATGTCTTTGAGACATGCCTGGAGTCTGGCTAATGGCTCTGTTTCATCAGATTTCATGGATAGATACAACTGCGTATCGTCGGCATAGCAATGAAAATTTATGCCGTGTTTCTGAATTATATTCCCTAGAGGGAGCATGTAAAGAGTGAACAGGATTGGCCCAAGCACTGAACCCTGTGGAACACCATGATGAACCTTTGTACACTCAGAGGAAACATCATTAAAATGAACAAAATGAAATCGATCTGATAGATAAGATTTAAACCAGTCTAGAGCTGTCCCTGTGATCCTAATCTCATGTTGTAGCCTTTGTAATAAAATGCTGTGATCTACAGTATCAAAGGCAGCACTGAGGTCCAGTAAAACCAGTACGGAAATAAGTCCACAGTCTGATGCCATGAGGAGGTCATTAGTGACTTTAACCAGTGCTGTTTCTGTGCTGTGATGAGCTCTGAAACCAGACTGAAATACTTCAAATAGACTATACCTGTTTAGGTGATCGGTTAGCTGACTAACAACCAGCCTCTCAAGTATCTTAGAGATGAATGGGAGGTTGGATATCGGTCTATAATTTGCTAAGACGCCTGGGTCAAGTGAAGGTTTTTTAAGTAAAGGTCTGATAACAGCAGTTTTAAACGCCTGAGGTACATAGCCTGTTGTCAAAGATAAGTTGATCTGATCTAATACTGACGCGCCAATCAGAGGAAAGACATCCTTGAAAAGCTTAGTCGGGATGGGGTCCAGGAGACATGTGGTTGGTTTAGATCCATTAATGTTGGAGGTCAGCTCAGGGAGATCTATGGGCAGGAAGCTGTCCAGAGGTGGATCAGGACTAGATGGGGTTGCTAACAAGGGCAGCTCATCAGTTGTCATGGAGCGACCTTGATCGATCTTTTCTCTAATGTTAGTGATTTTATTGGTGAAGAAACTCATAAAGTCTTCACTGCTAAGAGCTGCAGGAATAGAAGGCTCAACCGAGCTGTGACTCTTTGTCAACCTGGCTATGGTGTTAAACAGAAAACGCGGGTTGTTCTTATTTGCATCTATTAATGAAGTGTAGTAAGCTGTTCTGGCTTTACGGAGGGCCTTCTTATATGTTAGAAAGCTGTCTTTCCAGGCGCTTTGGGAATCAGCTGATCTGGCTGAATACCACTTCCTCTCCATCCGTCTTGATGCCTGCTTAAGAGTTCGGATATGTGTGTTATACCACGGAGCCAGTCTTCTATGGTGTGTGAACCTTCTCTTCAGTGGGGCAACCGAATCTAAAACTATACGCAGTGTGGCTGCAGTGACATTGACAAAGCAGTCAATATCTGCAGGAGTAACATTTAGATCAGAATGATCTGTTGCACCAGTAGGAGGCGCTAGAGGGGGGGGTATATAGAATAGACACACCAAGGCTGGAAACCGAACGGTACTGGAAGAGTATATGTGAGAAGGAGGAAGCACATAACAGCAGTGCTCAGTGGCTGGTGTCTCTGAGAGAGGTGCACAGCAACCTCCATGAACAGAAACCAGTTACCATCACAGTGGCAGACATCCAGGAAAGAGCATCAGGTATGAAAAACTGGGCAGCACCAGGCCCTGACATGATCCATGCCTACTGGCTAAAGAAACTCACCTCACTCCATGAGCGCCTGGCAGCACAAATGAACCAGCTGCTAAGAGATGGGACTCACCCAGAATCGCTAACCAAGGGGCGAACGATCCTAATCCAGAAGGATCCCGCAAAGGGTGCAGTCCCACCCAACTACCGGCCAATAACCTGTCTCTCCACAACATGGAAGCTCATGTCAGGCATCATTGCGGTTAAGATAAGCAGGCACATGGATCAGTATATGAGAAAAGCACAGAAAGGCATTGGTAGAGATACCAGAGGAGCCAAACACCAACTCCTGGTTGATAGAACAGTTGCCCAAGACTGCAAGTCCCGAAAGACCAACCTGTGCACTGCCTGGATTGATTACAAGAAAGCCTATGACTCGATGCCACACACATGGATCACTGAATGCCTGAAGCTGTACAACATCAATAGGACTCTAAGAGAGTTCGTGGCGAACTCAATGAGGTTGTGGAAAACCACCCTTGAGGCCAATGGCAAGCCACTTGCACAAGTGTCCATCAAATGTGGCATATACCAAGGAGATGGTCTGTCCCTACTGCTGTTCTGCATAGGCCTGAACACCCTGAGCCAGATAATCAACAAGACTGGCTATGGATACCGCCTCAGGAATGGGGCCACGATTAGTCACCTCCTCTACATGGATGACATCAAGCTGTACGCTAAGAGCGAACGGGACATAGACTCCCTGATCCACACTACCAGGATCTACAGCAACGACATTGGGATGTCATTCGGGCTTGAGAAATGTAGTAGGACGGTGACTAAGAGAGGCAAGGTAGTCCAATGAAGGGGTCTCGCTCCCAGAAGCAACAATAGCAGACATTGAGGACAGTTACAAGTACCTCGGAATACCACAGGCAAATGGCAACCTTGAACAGCCAACAAGGAAAGCGGCAACAGCCAAATACCTCCAGCAAGTAAGGCCAGTCCTTCGAAGCCAGCTCAATGGCAAGAACAAGTCCCGGAAAGCTCCTCACCATGCATGGCGGGTTCCACCCCAAATCCAGCACCCTGAGACTGTACACAAGCCGTAAGGAAGGAGGCCGTGGACTAGTAAGCGTGAGAGCCACTATCCAGGACGAAACAGCCAAGCTCCATGAGTATGTCAACGACAAGGCCCCAACAGATGACGTGCTCAGTGAATGTCTCAGACAATGGCAAGATCAGGAGGTGCTGGAAGAGGGACCAGCATGGGAGGACAAGCCCCTACACGGGATGTACCACCGGAACATAGCTGAAGTGGCTGATCTCAAGAAGTGCTACCAATGGCTAGAGAGGGCTGGCCTACAGGACAGCACAGAGGCACTCATCCTGGCTGCGCAGGAGCAAGCCCTGAGCACCAGAGCAATAGAGGCCCAGATATACAACACCAGACAAGACCCAAGGTGTAGGCTGTGCAAAGAGGCACCTGAGACAATCCAACACATAAGTGCAGGGTGTAAGATGCTGGCAGGGAAAGCATACATGGAACGCCATAACCAAGTGGCTGGCATAGTCTACAGAAACATCTGTGCGGAGTATGGGCTGGAAACCCCAAGGTCAAAATGGGAAACACCTCCAAAGATGGTGGAGAATGACCAAGCGAAGATCCTGTGGGACTTCCAGATACAGACAGACAGGATGGTGATGGCGAACCAGCCAGATATCGTGGTGGTTGATAAAAGGCAGAGGAGAGCCGTTGTGGTGGATGTGGCAATACCAAGTGACAGCAACATCAAGCAGAAGGAACATGAGAAACTTGAGAAATACCAAGGGCTCAGAGAGGAACTAGAGAAGGCTTGGAAGGTGAAGGTGACAGTAGTGCCCATGGTGATCGGAGCACTCAGGGTAGTGACCCCCAAACTGGAGGAGTGGCTACAGCAGATCCCTGGAACAACGTCAGACATCTCAGTCCAGAAAAGTGCAGTACTAGGAACAACAAAGATACTGCGCAGGACCCTCAAGCTCCCAGGCCTCTGGTAGAGGACCCAAGCTTAGAATAGAGGAGGAACCACCCATGGGGGGTGAGAAGGGAATTTTTATATATACTGTATATACGTATATATATATATATATATATATATATATATATAGTTAATTGTAGTTGTTTTATTTAGCTTGGTTTAGTTTATAGTAGTTTTATTTATTTATTCTTGCTGCACCGTGGGTCCGAGAGGACTGTAATTGTTGGACATTGGACAGTTATGCTGTATGTTGTGCATGTATAGCATATACATGCACGACATACAGAAAACCAACAGAACCAACAGAATCTGAGTTCCTAGAGGCATTAGATGTTATATTTTAAATTTATTTTCCGTTTTAAATTTGGTTTTGAAAGTGGAACATTATGTCACTCTATGCTGGAGGATGCATGATCTTTGCATCTTTGCAGAACAGGTCTACATGAACTTAGATGTGTAAAAGGCTTATGTTCATATCCCTCTATAATGCAGAAGATGCTCTTAAGAGTATGGGATACATGGCTCACACCAGTAAAAACTCTCTATTTACCAATTCAATTTATATTAATGAACTGCAGGTAGTTATTAAAAGAATAACAAATAAAAAAATGGAGAAAAGTAGCCAGTATATGTAATTTAGACATTTAGATATAATGCATTCAGTGCACCTTGAGGAGGTCTTATTATGTGTATGTAATATCCTACAGTTGGACACAAGACAGCTGTGCACATCAGGATCCTGATATATCTTTCTCATACACAGAGGTGTTTCAATAAATCAATAGTTAAAACAAGGAAACATCAAGCACCAGATTCCTTAGTCCTTGAATTTTTGCATGTAATAAATATACAGAGATCGCTGTTACTCACTTGTCCATGTAAATGCCCAGTTCTCCTGTCTGCTGTTGGGGATCCTAACATGGAGTCTGTGCTCTGAGCCGGCAATCTACCTGGCATACAATCAGGTAACTGCATGAAAAACATCTCCTGTCGATCAGACAGCTTCAGGTCCTGCAGCATTTCAACCAGACACGGCTGCGCTGGTTTGGGTGGCTCTGCTTTACTCCACGTACCGCAGGATGGATGAGGGTTCTCAGTACCTACTGACACAGCTAACAGCATATTGAACACAAATTTCAGCATCACCGTAAATCTCATAAGCTGGAAGGATGCCGTGTAATTTAGGTAACAGTTAGGGGTAACTTCTCTCACACATTGTGGTGGTCGTCAGACTGCTCAAGTGACTCAGAGGCAGTTTAATGGGCTTCAGCTTTTTGTCATTCATCAGACCTGGATCGTCAATGAACTGCGAGTACAAGACCAAGGTCTCAGTTAAGAGCTGTTTCTAACTAATGCCATGTTATTAAACCTATGTCGTGAACTTTGCAACATCCGGCAACTGTGTCCCAACCCCCCATTCTTTAACAGCTCGATTTTAAAAGTAGATGTGGATGGTAAATAGTTACATCATCTCTCTGAAGTTTACAGATGATTTCATCTTGGTCTTCCTTGGTCTCCTTCCTCTCTTTCTTTACTAGATTATTCTCAGGAACGATGCTGGAGTCTGGAACATGAGGAGTACCTTGCCAGCCTGTAGAGACAGACAAGAGCAGTGACATGTCAACAGTTTTAAGGGAAATAAGATATACTTGAGCAAACATCAGCATACCTATTTTGCGGACAGAGTCAGCGGGACCCTGTTCAAAGATGGAGTGGGACTGGATGGTTTGAGGCTTCTCTCTCCTCCTCCTGCCTCTGGTATCTCTCTTCCTCTCATCCCTCTGTCTTCTTTCCTTTTTTGGAACAATGACCTCTTCCTTTGACCTGACAAACACATCCTTGATTGCGGCAGACTAACAGATAACGGTTGTGGCTGAGCCTTACTTAGATGATTGTCACTCACTCATCTTTGTTTTTTCTTAAGGCATGGACATTAGGCTCAAAGGTTTTCTATGGATACAGAAAATCAGAAACAAGAGTCAAAATATTTCTGTGTCTTGAATCCCCCGCTCATGGTTAGCTCAAACAAACCAATCTCACTTATCCTGCTGAGTGTTATCATCTTTGCCATCTTTTCCAAAGTTTGATATAATTCAGTCATAATTCAAATCAGTCACCACCTAGTCACCTCCCTAACGTCCTCTCCCATGGACTGAACAATTACAAGAAGAGTGGTTAAAAACCCAAACATCAACCCATGTCTACTAATTCTACACAGGGGTTGAAGAATGTACATTATTTCTCTATACATAAAACTCAATGTGTTACAGTAATACTGCACTATACAATACTGCACTTTTAAATGCAGCATTTTCCTTTGATTATATTTTCCATCAACACTTGAAACCTACTCTATTTTTTCCACAAATTAAAAAAAAAATATAAATAAATAACTTGTAGTACTTGAGTCTGACTGCAGTGAGCTATTAACGCCTCTGTACCTACCTTAGATTTTTTGAGGGCTCCGCTCAGTGTTAGATCTCTGGTTCTAAGAGAAGTTAATCTTCCCGACGGAGTGCTTAAATTTTTCACCTGGCCTGGGAGTCCTCTTTCCACTTTGAAACTTGGGGTGATTCCGCTTCCCAGAATAATGGAGCCGGGAACAATGGCTGTGTCGCTCGACTCTGTCATAGCTGATATCTAGTCGTGCTTATTAATTGTAACAATAATGATTGTCAATAAGACCCCCAAAAGCTTATATCGTGTACACAATCCGATATTCCTTTATGGTGGCGGGGGAGGGACAGAACACAGGCTTCCGATTTAGCTAAACGCCTCCAACTCGATCGTGTTTGTCTTTGTGCGTAGTAAACATTATCTATACAGAAGGCAATCGTTAGATATATATGCTAACTCTCATGGGCTTTGTTAAAGGTTAAGAATGCAGGTCCAGGATAATAACAATGTATAAAACATGCCCTTTTCTTTTCTGCAGCTCCGTCCAGAAACGCGTAGATGATGGCCGCTGCACTGGAGTCGATCAGGGGTTCACAAATATGCAGTTCCTTGTGTCGCCGCTCCGGTTTTACTTTTACTTCTGATACGAGAATAAAGATATTTTTACTTCCTGGTTCAAAGCGAATTTCATCGGGTTTCTCTTCCGTTATAATAGCGCTTGAGTATTTGACTCATTTAAGAACAAAGGTTAAATTTTATTTAAATGTAACACTGCTCTAAATAATAAAGCGATTTACATAGGCATAACAGTGCTTTAAAAGGAATGAATTTTTCTTTTAAATAAAAAAAAAATAGCTGTAAATCAGTTACCTGGTGTCTGATGCATTTTTCAATGTTAGTACTGAAAAGACAACTATTGAAATTCAGACAATACATCTTTAAGTTAACTAGCAAACATAGGTAGTAGAAACACGTGAAAATAAATATAATTCTAGAAAAATGCCTTTATTAAAATTGACCAAAAAGTAGTGATTTCATGCAACCTTACAAAAGTAAAACTAAAAAAATATGACTGAAATGACCATATCTCTCTCTCTCTATTGATCTCTCTCTGTCTTTCTCATAACAGGAATATAAAATATAAGTGCAAATAATTGCTGAGTATGACCAACAGTTACACTTAAATCCAAAAATACGCTCTTCTTCTTGTTCTCACGTGAGGAAGAATTCACTTGCCTTCAGGATTTCTTCGACTGTTTTGGTGAATTTAGCTGTTCCAGGTCAAAATGGTATAATGTAAGGATGTCATTTACATAGGAATGCTCTACAATCCTCCTCCAGGTGAGTGAATGTTTGCAGCTTTTCTGTCTCTCTCATGACTGTGTGCAAATCCACCCTGCTGGTCGATTGCCAATGTTGCCAATGTTTACCAATGGTAATGGCATATTTCTTGTCATCTGTCTCTAGAGAAATCTGTGGAGGTGCATCTCCAGGTCCTCAGGTCGCACAGAATTGTACACTGTTAGATTCCCAAGTTCACTCCTTTACAAGAGCAAACATCCAGCTCTCCGATAACAGGCCTGAGCCACTCTGCCACCCTGTCAGCCTGAGCTCACAGGGAAAATTTACATGTTGCAGATTGTATACCTAGTGTCGAGAGGACCCGTCTAGCCGCTGACCATCTTCATCAGTTTGCTTCCTTCGAGCAGTCCTCAGAACTGTGCAGCTTAGAGAGGTTCTGAGTGTCTGCGTCAATCACAATTGCTGCAATGGCTCCTCTCATGAATCAGGGCATTAGGTTTTTATAGCTGTAGACAGGCAGTAATAATGGTAATATTATAGTTAGTAACCGATTAGAGCTGCATCAACCTAATCTTACTTCTGATGCACACAAACACACCTAAGTCAGTCAGAGGATATGCTTTCACTGGGGGTTAATGGCCATTAATCATTTAACATCGATGTATGTTTAACATCAGTATGGTGTCATGTAGTGTTCTGTTATTAATTTGATGTCATGATAGATTATCTCTAATAAAACAAAATGGGTGTTTATTGCTACACCCAAGGTGTTTACTGACACACAAGTCAAAGTCTTTGTCAGATATGCTATACATGCACGACATACAGCATAACTGAAATTACAGTTCTCTCGGACTCATGGTGCAGCAAAGAATAAATAAAACTATAACTAAACAAAATAAAAAAAACTACAATTAACAATATATACACATTATAAACTAATCTGCTTTTAATGAATGAATGTATCTACAACGACCGGAACACAAGATTCACGTTTAGTGTTGCTTTATTAAAAGATTAGGCAGATTACACGTGAATGGTTATACTGTCTAAAAGATAATCAGTAAAACTGTATTAAAAAGGATTTAAAACTGTGGATTAAAAAATGATGATGCTGCTCATGGTTACCTGTAATTTGGGCATTTACAGTGGGTACGGAAAGTATTCAGACCCCCTTAAATTTTTCACTCTGTTATATTGCAGCCATTTGCTAAAATCATTTAAGTTCATTTTTTTCCTCATTAATGTACACACAGCACCTCATATTGACAGAAAAACACAGAATTGTTGACATTTTTGCAGATTTATTAAAAAAAGAAAAACTGAAATATCACATGGTCATAAATATTCAGACCCTGGCTAATACAGCCATGAGTCTTTTTGGGAATGATGCAACAAGTTTTTCACACCTGGTTTTGGGGATCCTCTGCTATTCCTCCTTGCAGATTCTCTCCAGTTCTGTCAGGTTGGATGGTAAACATTGGTGGACAGCCATTTTCAGGTCTCTCCAGAGATGCTCAATTGGGTTTAAGTCAGGGCTCTGGCTGGGCCATTCAAGAACAGTCAGAGTTGTTGTGAAGCCACTCCTTCATTATTTTAGCTGTGTGCTTATGGTCATTGTCTTGTTGGAAGGTGAACCCTCGGCCCAGTCTGAGGTCCTGAGCCCTCTGGAGAAGGTTTTTGTCCAGGATATCCTTGTACTTGGCTGCATTCATCTTTCCCTCGATTGCAACCAGTCATCCTGCGTCTGCAGCTGAAAAACACCCCCACAGCATGATGCTGCCACCACCATGCTTCACTGTTAGGACTGTACTGGACAGGAGATGAGCAGTGCCTGGTTTTCTCCACACATACCGCTTAGAATTAAGGCCAAAAAGTTCCATCTTGGTCTCATCAGACCAGAAAATCTTATTTCTCACCATCTTGGAGTCCTTCAGGTGTTTTTTAGTAAACTCCATGCGGGCTTTCATGTGTCTTGCACTGAGGAGAGGCTTCCGTCGGGCCACTGCCATAAAACCCCGACTGATGGAGGGCTGCAGTGATGGTTGACTTTCTACAACTTTCTTCCATCTCCTGACTGCATCTCTGGGGCTCAGCCAGAGTGATCTTTGGGTTCTTCTTTACCTCTCTCACCAAGGCTCTTCTCCCTCAATAGCTCAGTTTGGCCGGACACCAGCTCTAGAAAGTCCTCAACGTCTTTTATTTGAGGATTATGGAGGCCACTGTGCTCTTAGGAACCTTAAGTGCAGCAGATTTTTTTTTTTGTAACCTTTGCCAGATCTGTGCCTTGCCACAATTCTATCTCTGAGCTCTCCAGGCAGTTACTTTGACCTCATAATTCTCATTTGCTCTGACATGCACTGTAAGCTGTAAGGTCTTATATAGACAGGTATGTGGCTTTCCTAATCAAGTCCAATCAGTATAATCAAACACAGCTAGACTCAGATGAAGGTGTAGAACCATCTCAAGCATGATCAGAAGAAATGGACAGCACCTGAGTTAAATATATGAGAGTCACAGTAAAGGGTCTGAATATTTATGACCATGTGATATTTCAGTTTTTCTTTTTTAATAAATCTGGAAAAATGTCAACAATTCTGTGTTTTTCTGTCAATATGGGTGTACATTAATGAGGAAAAAAATGAACTTAAATGATTTTAGCAAATGGCTGCAATATAACAAAGAGTGAAAAATTTAAGGGGGTCTGAATACTTTCCATACCTGGTATATGTTCAGACTTTGGGAGGGGAACAGGGGTGTTACAGTTACACCTCGGTGTGGAAGACTGGAAACTGAAACCTGGAGCCCGGCAACCCGACCCAATCTCTTCTGCACACCCAGCCGCTCTCCTGGCTGCCGGACAACTGCTGTTGTGGTCTCAGTCTCAGGGCAGTTCAGTTTTTGGTGGGACAAACAATCCACGTGTGTTCCTTGTCCAATTTCTTGATTCTTGCATTGAGTTTAAGTCTTCAATTGATGCCATTCATTTTGAACACCGGTGCTGAAAAGCATAAACTTCAGCCAACCCATGATGATTCTCTTGCTGCTTCGTTGGGGTTTGGCCAGGAGAGCGTCGTTGTCTTGGCTGCACATGAAGGACCCTGAACACAGCCGTTCAGCTAATTTTATAAACGATTCACAACCCCAGCTCACACGACATTCCCCCGACTTCCACTGGTTACAGTCAAACATGCCATACTACTTCCCTCCTTTCCATATTTAGCTATGATTATCTCATCATTCACTTAGTCAACATTACCTCATTGTATTTAGAATACAGGCAGTCAGTATATCTCATCTCAGAAATATACTAAACATGTCATTTACCCATACTAGATATTTCTAAACATTTTAATCATTAGCTATTCATTTTTAAGAAGAGCTAAATGGTCTAATGTTGCCAAATCGTTACATTTCAGTTGAATAAACCACGAGCAGTCATCAGACACATATCATAATAACATGCTAAATCAAAACATTCTTAACATGCCAATGCTAACATATCAGTGTTAACATATCAGAATCATTCTGGCTTTGGCTAAATAGAAATACGATTAAAACTAAAATAAAACTCAAAGTTATCACTGCTAAGCAGTTAACTTCAAAAACCATAAAAAAGTGTTCAGGAAAATACTAGGTTAAACCATTGTGAATTTTACTGCGTGGCCTGCATTTCTACCTTATTTCTTATTTTACTTTATACATCACCCAATGGCAGTTTGACCTTCACCGTTCACAGCACAGACCTCAATCTCTCTTGACACAATGTTGCCTAGGTCAGCCTGGACCCCTCTTCTGCCCTCTTCTGAATCTAGCAGCATTACCTGGATGGGATTGAGGACAACAGGCCCTTTCAGGAGGAGGTCATTCATGCTGACCTATTACCTTTACTCTTTGTGGAACGAGTTCTGATGTAGTTGGTATCTGAGGCTAAGTCAATGAAAGTTCCGACTTTCGTTGTTGTCAGTGAAAGCTTTTCTGAATTGTCTTGCCAAGTCTGGGGTGAGCTCAGATATTAACTTCTCTTGCTCCTCTGTGAATATTTGCCTTCTGGTGTTTCTTTCTCAGATTCTTTCCCATTGAAACCTCTCTGGCAAATAAAGAAATGATGGTCTGAGGAGCCTCCTCTCTTGCAGTCTCTGTTCCGGCACAGGTAGGTGTCTGTACATTCATCATCCTGTGCATGACATATGAGGCATCTTCTGCATGCTCCCAGCTTTTCAACAGCAATCAGCTTCTCACCAAAATTTAGCTTTTTGAACCGCTTACAAAAGAAAATCTTCTCATGGTGCCTTTCATTGCCACAGACAACACATCCTCCTTTCCTTGCATAACTAGTCTTATTTTCCAATTGCTTACTTATACTCAGGTGGTCTAGTTTCTCTAGAATGGCCTCTTGAGTTTTTAAGTATTTAAGAAGGCTGTCAAAGTGACTGTCAGGTGTGACATTGTTTGTTGGATTGAGCATGAATGTGAGCCAGTCTATCTTCATATCATCTGGCAGTTTGCTCTCTATGGACCTGATCACCAGAGGATTCTTGATATCTCCAGTGATGTCAATCTCAGAGAGGTCATTCACGGCCTTTTCTACGGCTTGAACGAGGTCGATTACCTTCCTTGGTTGGTGTGACTTTAAAGGAGGGATCCTCTTCAGGTCCTCAATTATTTCCAAGGCAATTGTTGACTTGTTTCCAAACTTGTTTTGGAGTACTCCAAAAATGTCTTCAACAGTGTGGTATTCAGACAGGTGCAGGTCTCTACGTATTTTCTCATCCACACTATCAAGGAGTTGGAACCTCTTTTTTTTCGCTGAGCCAGTCGTCTCTCCCTGTCTTTGCAGGCTTTCCCAGTCTTTCCTCCATCTGTAAAAATTCCTCTTGCACCCAGTAAATTTAGGTAGACTGATTGGCTCTAACCTCACAACTGGTTGCGGAACCAATGGTTGTGGAAGATGAGACTCTCTTCTCAACGTAAGTTGAGACTCTCTTCTTTTTTCCTCCTCAGCAATTCTCGGTGTGGTGAGGAATTCTGCCCTTCTGGCTTCGGGGTTGTTGCCGAATTCTTTCAGGGTCTTTACTCTGCCTTCTAAGCGTGCTATCTGATCATGTGGGATCCATCTTTTCCAGTCTTTCAGGCTTGTAATTGCATCACTGATAAGCCTCTTTGCTAATTCCAGGTATAGTTCATAGCTGTCTCTACTGATAGCAGTGATGGGGCTTGCATGAGCTCTGTCATAGGCTGCTTCTGCTTCTTCGATTGCAAAGTTTACCTCATCTTCACCATATCTTGGCCACAGGTTGGATTGGACTGCTTTGCTGACCTCATCCAGTTTCATGGCACAGTCTGCCATTGTCTTTTCAAGCTCAGCCTGCTGGTGCCAGTTGAGCTTGACTTCGTCACCCTTGTACGTTTCAGCTTCTATGTCTGCCAGTAGGCCAGCTCTGTATTCCTCATTTGCAATGCTGACACACCTTGCCAGGAAACTGAGCTTACTGTACTCCTCCTGTAGTTCATGCTTGACCATGCTATCGGCACCTCTGCTCAGGTAGTTTGCTTGCTTGGTGAAGGCAATTTTAGCTAAGGCCCTCTCTTGCTTCAGTTGCTTGACTGTTTTCCCAAGAGTTTCCTTCGCCATGTTGAATAGTTTCCAGTCAATTCTTTCTTTGTGTCAACAGCTTGACTTCCAGCCTTTAATCCTTGTCTTCACTGCCACATAAGGACAACTTAATTCATCGTGTTCTTTGATTTATTTCCTCGAAGATGGTTATGGTTTGATGTTTTCAACAGGCCTAAACAGAATAATGGAAGACACTGATAACCTTGAAGATAAACAGAAAAGACATGCAATAGTTGTCAATCAACTCAAAGTATTCAACTTACATATTATTCACTAACACAACCAATCGGTGGCTTATTTTCATCTCCTTAATCACAGTCTAAGTTGTTTTCCTACCAGTTGTGTCTTAATTGATCAGGAGCTGTGGTGGTATCTCGTTTTTAGGAGCAGGTTAGAGAGTTAACTGAGCTATAATTGTTGACTGTGGTTGAAATTAATCTATACCAGTGTTATGAGGACAGGTGTAACTCAATGCAACATAGCTGTAATATAGTATGCAGCCTTGAATCAACAGTCCGTTGACCTTTGATCATTAAAAAAATGTCAAAGGTGAAAGCTCCTTTGATTTTGTTCTTTATTTGCTCCTTTGAAATGTGCGACCTCAAAGAAACCCACTTCAGTGTGTTAGATTCCCGAGTTTACTTCTGTGTTGGAGTAAACATCCAGCTCTCCGATAACTGGCCTGGGCTGCTCCACCACCCTGTCAGCCTGAGCTCACTGGGAGAATTTATATATTACAGCTTGTTAAGCTGGTGTCGAGAGGACTTGACCATCTTCATCAATTGTTTTACCCTGCTTCCTTTGAGCAGTCTTCAGAACTGTGCAGCTTAGACAGGTGCTGAATATCTGCTTCAATCACAACCACTGCAATGGCTCCTCTCATGAATTAGGGCACTTGGTAAATGCTAGATTAGGTTATAATAGCTGCAGACAGACAGCTATATGGGTAATATTTTAGTTAGGGGTTAAAGTAACCAATTAGAGCTGCATCAACCCAGATTTTGATTCTGATGCACACAAACACACCTTTATCTGTCAGAGGACATGCTTTAGTGGGGGTTTATGGCTGTTATTCATTCAGCATTGGTGTTATGTTTGTGTGTTATGTCATTAAATGAAAGGAGTGTTTATCCCGACACCCAGGGGTTTATGCCCACATCAACTAATTAAATAGTACGGGTGTTTATCTTCACACCAAGATTTTAACCTTACTTCTGGAATGTTTCAATCTGTATGAACTAATCTAGTGTTTTATGATGAATATACCTACAATGATCAGACTTAAACTCCTTTTGTGTTGATTTATTAAAGGATTATGTAGAATACATGTGAACGGTTATATGTTACATGTTAGATAAATGGTAAAAAGAATGCATTAGGAAGATAGAAAACCATAGGTAAGAATCACCAATGCTGCTCATGATTACCTGTGATTTAGTGCATTTACTGTTACGTTTTTGAAAGGAGGATGCTTCGTTGGGGGTTTGGAAGACTGAGGCCTGACTGAGACTGAGGTGCCCGATGACGCAACCCAGTCTCTTCTGCACAGCCAGTCACTCTCCTGACCACCAGGCAACTCCTAATGTTAGGGTCTCAGTCTTGAACCATGAGCAGCCATCGGTCACAAATAACATAAACAATAACATTCATTAATACTTCATCAACACATTCATAATATTCCTCTTTTCACAGAGTACAAACATGTATGTTCAACGAGTTTAACAATAATGACATTTGCCAAATCAACCACTTTTAGGAATTCATGCTTTGTGCTTTTACAGGCACTGTATTTAAAAGGCACATTTAAACATGTTAAAGCTCAAAAACAGATGAGAGAACATAGTAATGCTGACACGGTGTTATAAATACACCAATGCTAACATACTTCTGTCCACATAAGTGACGCTACATACTAATGCTAATATACTACATAGAAATGGATTAAATGGATGAATGGATAAAGAATAAAAAATAAAAATCACAAAACAGGACATCATTACACCTTATGATCATCAGAATTCACTCTGTTACTCGGGTCATTGTGACATTCATGTTTGCAGCATCAATCACCTAAGGACATTACCGTCTTCCCCTCTCTCTTCTGCCATTGTTCTTGTATGCACCTCACTCCACCTGCTGTCTCGTGGCCTCCTGACCTCCAGAGACAGATTTGTAGCTGAAATTGCAGCGCTGCTTCCTCTAGCACCTCCTACTGGTACAACAGATCATTCTGATCTAAATGTTACTCATGCAGATATTGATTGCTTTGTCAATGGACACTGCAGCCACACTGCGTATAGTTCTAGATTCAGTTGCCCCACTGAAGAAGAGGTTCATACACCATAGAAGAGTGGCTCCGTGGTGTAACACAAATATCCAAACCCTTAAGCAGGCATCAAGACGGATGGAGAGGAAGTGGTATTAATCCAGATCAGTTGATTCCCTAAGCGCTTGGAAAGACAGTTTATTAGCATATAAAAAGGCCCTCTGTAAAGCCAGAACAGCTTACTACACTTCATTAATTGATGTAAACAAGAACAACCCGTGTTTTCTGTTTAACACCATAGCCAGGTTGACAAAGAGTCACAGCTCTGTTGAGCCTTCATTCCTGTAGCTCTTAGCAGTGAAGACTTTGAGTTTCTTCACCAATAAAATCACTAACATTAGAGAAAAGATTGATCAAGGTCACTCAATGACAACTGATGAGCTGCCCTTGTTAGCAACCCCATCTAGTCCCGATCCACCTCTGGGCAGCTTCCTGCCCACAGACCTCCTTGAGCTGACCTCCAGCATTAATGGATCTAAATCAACCACGTCTCCTGGACTCCATCCCAACTAAGCTTTTCAAGGATGTCTTTCCTCTGATTGGGGCCTCAGTATTAGATCAGATCAATTTATCTTTGACAACAGGTTATGTACCTCAGGCATTTAAAACTGCTGTTATCAGAACTTTACTTAAAAAACCTTCACTTGACCCAGGTGTCTTAGCAAACTATAGACTGATATCCAACCTCCCATTCATCTCTAAGATACTTGAGAGGCTGGTTGTCAGTCAGATAACTGATCATCTAAACTGGAATAGTCTATTTGAAGTGTTTCAATCTGGTTTCAGAGCTCATCATAGCACAGAAACAGCACTGGTTAAAGTCACTAATGACCTCCTCATGGCATCAGACCGTGGACTTATCTCTGTACTCGTTTTACTGGACCTCAGTGCTGCCTTTGATACTGTAGATCACAGCATTTTATTACAAAGACTACAACATGAGATTAGGATCACAGGGACAGCTCTAGACTGGTTTAAATCTTATCTATCAGATCAATTTCATTTTGTTCATGTTAATGATGTTTCCTCTGGGTGTACAAAGGTTCATCATGGTGTTCCACAGGGTTCAGTGCTTGGGCCAATCTTGGTAACTCTTTACATGCTACCTCTAGGAAATATTCAGAGACAAAATTAACAGAGACATAAATTTTCATTGCTATGCCGATGATACGCAGCTGTATTTATCCATGAAACCTGATGAAACAGCGCCGTTAGCCAGACTCCAGGCATGTCTCAAAGACATAAAAGACCGGATGACCTCCAATTTCTTACTTTTAAACTCAGACAAAACTGAAGTCATTGTTCTTGGAGCTAAACATCTGAGGACTAGATTATCAGATAGCATTCTCTTTCTGGGTGGCATTACTCTGTCCTCCAGTATGGCTGCAAGGAACCTGGGAGTTATCTTTGACCAGGACATGTCATTACATAATTGTAACTCAGTATGTAGCTTTACATCAAACCTGATTGACCTTTCATTACGAAACATCAAAAGCTCCTTTGATCTCATTTTTGATCTGTCTGATCGATCTGCGTAATCTTTCTTACATATTTAATTCAAGAACTTTTAACTACTTTACCTGAGATGGTTGTCCATATTGCTGTGATTTTCAATGGTTGCTTGTCATTCACATGGGTTGGTTTGAGGGGGACTGTCTCCACAAATGATGCAATTTTGATTAATATCTTAAAATCAAATCTGAGAATGAGATAAGATATGTTCATAACACTTGGGTTTATTAAAAAGGTTTGTTATATAAGGATATAAGAGATATTCTACACATTGATAACATACTTGTATTTTTGTGAGGACAGTGTAGCAGTCTGGTGTTTCATGCATCTCTCTGGTCGACCAGAAAGAGGGTTGTCAATGATGCTGATGACAGGGTTCCCCCTTACCCAAACCTAGGAAATAACAGCACATGATGCAAAGAATGCTTCTATACAAGGTACTCATTGGTACTCATTTATTAATATGCATTTTCCTGTATTGGACTGAGAATGATCAACTACAGGGATAATACCTTGGGTCCAAGGAAGATCTGATCCTGTGACCTGTCTCTATCCCCCATTCTCTGAGGTCAGGCTGCTGCATATTTTTTGCGACTTTCAGATGGGATAGTGCTGGCATTTGGTTACCAAGTTGTAACCCTGTCAAGAAATGTGTCAGAATAAAGTAAAGAATGTTGTTACTATTATCTTAGACATAATTGGTAGAACTGACATGCATAAATAACAAGCAATACAGTTATTTTAGTTATTTATTTTAGTAACATATTTTGAAATAGATTTTCTAACCAAGCCGATGTCTTTGCCAAAGTTCAACAGTAGATATCAGTGTTACTGATCCCAACGGCCTGTAAACAGGTGCGTGGCCTGGAAGCCCATGGACAGATGTATTTTCTGCTGCTTCATCGTTCTGCCACCTCTACCTTCCATATCTTAAAGGGAAGATTGTTAGGGCCTGGCGTGCCGGCCTTTTATGGTGTGTGGAAGTTGCTCCTTGTTTTCCCTGCAGAGGACGCGGGTTCCCGAGATCCAGCACTGACTGCACACCTGTCACTGATCACCTCGCTGATATAAGGAGGCTGCCAGCTGGGCCTGGTTGCTGGATCATTGGATCATTGTGACTGACTGATTGCCTGCCTGCCTGACATTTGCTTGTGCTTCACCAGACTTTGTTTTAGGTTTGAGCAGTATTTTTCCTCCAGTCGGAGCGCTTTTTGTTTTTTCCGTGAACACCCAATAAAGGGTTGCTTTTCTTTTTTGAACCTGCCTGGTGTCTGCATTTGGGTCCTCAACACACGGTTCCTAACAAAGATGGAAACAAAAAGTTCTTAAATGTCTAAACATACCGTAGCATTAGAGACAAAACCAAAATACTAGTACAAAATTACCCTCTCAAACAGGTTGTGATGGTCACATATCTGAACCTGAAGTTGCCTTGCCTCCTCATCAGTTAGAGATTTCTATCGGAATGAAGACAAGTAGCCACTCAGCAAGATGTTGGCTTTGGTGATGAGGCGGCAGTTGTTGCGACCAATGTATTCAGCAGAGGCTGCTGTAAATGCCTTAGGGCAACACAAAACATCTTTGGCTTTTATGGGCCACATCTGAATAAGATGGAACACCTCACAGCCAGTGGCACATGCCAAGTGATGAAGATCTAGGAGCTGAAAGAATAATGTGTTTTGTGTAATTAATTTAATCTCTGCATAGCACAAAAAAGCTATAAAGGATGGATCAATTTAAAATAAACATGCATCATCCTTGGGTGGACTGTCCCTGAGTAAATGCCCTGGTTATATAATTTTATCACCTGCTTGAGTCAATGAGTCTGTCGATCGCAACAATCAGATCATTGATGACCTGTTGGACTTGGGTCTTCATTTTGCCCCAAATCAGACTTATTTTCAGTCTTCCAACACCAAGAGCATCAAGGTGAAAGTGATTGATCCTTGTCTGAAACAAAATACAAAGCCAACCGTTTTACTATATTGTTTTTACATGGTTTTTAACATACATGCTTCCAGACACGGCAGTGATAATGATATTTGTGTTGGCTTTCGTCCTGCGGGGTGCCTCACTGGCAGTCTGTGGGTTGGAGAAGTCGGCCTTGTCGACTCTGCAAATTGTACATCTGAGAGAGGGCACAGCGTAAGGGAATAGTAATACATTTAAAATATTTCTCACAATAAACAATAGAACTAAATAGCTTTTTGCCCCCTCAGAACGAGGCAAATTGCCCAAGAAAAAGTAAATCCCATTGGTGGAATGGTACTTCCGCCTGTACAGCCCAAAACCATCAAAATATAAATGGATGTACAGGGGGAGTACTGGTACTCCTTAAAGAAAACAACAACAATTAGACCGCTTCATATATGATAATCTTAGCTACATCAGTCTCAGTGTTTTGATTGAATTTGTGGCATTTTTCTCACCACAGCATCTAATCTGATGGACTCAGTGGTGTGAGAGATGAAAATTTGGTCTCTGACTGGTGTTAAATTGTGATACTGCTGGTGATTTCTTATCTCCAGGCCATGGAACTGCAGCCGGCACCTGAGGACCAGGTTCCTTTTAGAGCTATCAAAAGCAATTGACTCCACTCTTGCATGTTGTGCTCTCTGGTCTGTGGCCAATGTCATTTTGGCCATGTGCGCATTGTTTTTTAAGATATTGTCCACTGTCTTCTCCATATTAAAGTGGTAGAAGTGGGAATCTTCACCATGTACACTAATAGGCACCTTTGGTAGGTTTTTCCTGATCTTCTGAAATGGGGAAAACAGTAAAATTACCTGGGTACTGTACCTTAAACAAGGCCAATATCTTTACTTACAATCATTAACAGGACCCTATGTGAGTGCCCAGTGGAAAGCTGATTTTAGAGCACCATGGTATCCAGCTTCGCTTTGCCTACCTTGAAAACACTGACTAACATTTGGTGGTATGTCCTCCTTCTTGAAACTGTCGTGTGACAGATATCTAGTAAGCCAGAAAAATTGCTCTCTGAAATGCCAGACATTTCAAAGAACAGGCTCAGGGCTGCTTCAGTGAAAGAAATGAATAGATCCTCCTGTGGAGGTAAGGTATGAGCAAACATATGACACATCCCTTTCAAAACCTTAATAAACATTACAGCAATGACTAATGTGGAAATGATGTATTGTTTTTTTCTTGTCATTTAGTAATTTTCTGAGTAGCCTAATCTTCAGTTGTACAGGCCTAAAATCGCATAGAGTAAAAAGCTATGTATTGTCACAGTATATCAATTGGACTGTAGACGGTAGTAAAAGGGTTAAGCAAAATCTGTTTTGTAAGTGTTTTATTAGCCTACCATTTCATTTTCAGCATCATCACTGCTTTCTGGCTCAGGAGTTTCCTCATTATCTATGTCCATGATGTCCTCGTCTGGCTGAATTCGCAACATTTATGTGACCAAGTATCCAGAGTAATGACACAGATGGTGAAAATCAAGGTTAGTTCTATGTGTAGCCAGACCGTCAGTGTGCTGTGTTTGATGGAAAATGAATGATACACATTTTTTGGTTACAAAGTTATATTAAAGGTTAAAAAAAAAAAAAAAGAAATAAAGGGGAGTCTGACCAAAAAAAATGCATGAACAAAAAAGAGGAAAAAAGGTGAGCACATGTCGAGGATGTGTAAACTTAGAGACGATCTTAAAGGCACAATTACCTTAGGTCGACTGTTACACATGTCCCAGGGTAGTCGTGCCATGTTATCCATTGAAAGTCAGTTGGCTAGAAAGCTGGACTTCAAAGCCTTGATCAAGGACTTTGCAAGCAGGGCTGGGCTCTTGGTGAATCAGGCTAAGCAAGGACCAGTGGTAACTGTAAAATGGCATGGCTATTAATATTAATGCAACATCATGCCCAGACTCTTTGAACAAAAAAAAAAAAGATATGTCAAACAGGCATGATTAGATTATATTATTGTGCAGTCCTGTGTTCCTATTCATGCTAAATTGCCCTACCTTTTAATTTTATGTAACCTAACTGACTTCTGTTTTTATTTTATGCTTTATTTTGCTTCCACGATGAAGCTATGAAGACTTAATAAAGTAAGAGGCAAATCAGTCACCTTGCGTGCAGTGAATCCTTCATTTTATATCTGACAAGAGACTAGACAGCTGGAAAGATAGAGTTATGTTAAGTTTTCACTGGGTGGTTTGGATCCTGGACGAGTGCTTACAGCAGTTGCACAGGTTTCTTGTGGTCTTCGGTGATGGGACCCAATGTCAATTTTTTTCATGGGGCCCAGAATCCCTGGCAGTACCCCTGCTAATAGGTGTGAGTTCAAGTGTGAATGGTTGTGTCTTTGTGTTTTAGCCCTGCGATAACCTGGCAACCTATCCAGGTTGGACTCCGCCTCTCGCCCCTTGACAGCTGGGATAGGCTCCAGCAGACCCCTGCGACCCATGTGTGGATAAAGCAGGTACAGAAAATGGATGGATATATATAACAGCATGTTCACTGTTATTTATATATCCACACAACCATTACCCCTTAAAGATGTAGTAGAGCCGTAGAAGCTCAAACCAGGCATGAGCACTGCACTCAGGCATGTCCGCACCGCCCACTGTTCAGCCTGGTTATCCTCACTTTGATCCAGGTTGTCTCCAATTTTATGCCTTTTTTATGCCACAAGAAAAGAAAAGCATTTTTCAAGTAATGCAAGTTTTCTCACCCTTTTTAGCACACTACAAAAGCGGAAGTCGCCTTATTTATGTCATTGTTTGCACAATGTTGTGTACCCGGCCCTGGACAGTGTATTAGCAGGGACAGGAAAATAAAAGGTGGGGAAATATGACAAAGCCCGCCCATAGAGGGCGCCAATCACACATCTATGGCTTAATTCGAGTGAATTGGTTCTTGTAGATTATCCTGCTTGAACTGATTTTGAACGATTGACTTCTGTAGAATGTTTAACAATAAATTTGTAATCTGTATAGCAGTGCTTTATGTGGCGTTTTAATTGAGTTGTAGTTACAATGTTGGTCACTTGAGGACAGTTATGCAAAATAAATATAGCGTGACAAACTAAGTTATTTATTTGTCCAGATACACAGATCATGTTCATGAGTTTATAAATGCTAGGTGTTCTTCACCAGCGGTGTGTTTAAAAAGCTGCTATTTTACTTTTTCAGAGCCTGCGGAAAACAGTGAATTTCTGTGAATTAAGATACAGACTTGTGCTGTTAATGGGGATCAACGTTTTTATTGTTATTATTTGGAATTTAGACTTCATATTTGATATTATACTGCATAACAATAAACTATTTACTTCTTCATATGGTCCCGTCCCTTAAGGCTCTTTGTTGCTTCCCTTGCATTACAATTTTGTTGTCCCGCTTTATAATCACTTTATAAAGTTGGCTCCTTTTCCCCTCCCCTCCTTTTCCCCTAAAACACATAGTCTTTTTTTAATCCCCAAATTATTATTATCTCCTAATAGTCAGAGTTGGTGGATTCTTTTTTAAGGATGATCACCTAGTAACCGTAATTTTTAAAATAACATTCTGTTATCAGTAGCATGAATCTATACACATGTACAGATCTATTCTCAGGAGGGTGATATACTGTCTGTGTAGACTGCCTGAAGCGCAGTTCTCTAGAATGTCCACTGTCAGCTTTACTCTACCCAGAGGGTTGAAACTGGGCGGTTGTGAGGGGAGGATCTCCGAGTACATCAGCGGTGGAAAGTTCAGCGGAAGTGCAGAATTGTGTGCGCAACAGGTGTCATTTTCTTAATGCGTATATAAAAAAAACCCCTCTTGGTCAAAGTTATTCTAGGTTCGAGCGGGACTAACATGTCAAACCTTCGACCGAGACTTTGCGTGCTGGAGAAAGGAGAAAGTGGTTATGGCTTCCATCTACACACAGAGAAGGGCAAGAGCGGCCAGTTTATACGTCTCGTCGAGCCCAACACTCCCGCCTTCGCGTCCGGGCTGCTCGCTGGTGACCGCCTGATGTTCGTCAACGGGGAGAACGTGGAGGACGAGAGTCACCAGAAAGTGGTCAACAGGATACGAGCCACCACCGGAGCTTTAGAGTTAATCGTGGTGGACGCGGATACGGCCGCGTTGCTGAATAAACATAATCTGAGGTGCCAGAAAGAATTCGTAACGGAGGGGATTGCCCTGCCCGCCAGGGACAGTATCTCGGACTCGGAGAGCAACGGCAGTCCGAGGGAGGCGAGCCCTCTCCCGCGGGAGAACGGAGACACCTCATCGGAAAGTTCGAGGAAAGCGAGCGTCTGCTCCAGCACGGAGGTACGGTCTACTGACGTTTATCCTACCAAGTCATTCATTTTCAGGGAGTGCAAATGAGATATTCTCAATGGTGAACACTGCAGTGTGACGATTCTGAACCGGTGATCTCTCCAGAATTGTGTCTCAGTCATTTCATGACATCGGCTTTTGTTGCAGTACCATCAAAGGTCTGGTCATCATGAAACCTTGCTAATACTGCTTTTCTTCACCTTCACAAGCTGATAACAAGATTTTGTACTACAATCACACCTAAAACAAATGTGTAAGGACACAGCAAAAGTCATGTCGACACAAAAGCAAAAAGAGGTTCTAAGTGTTATTACAGTTGTAACTAGGAGATGGTTGTAAATCAGGGCTCGAACAGCAGGAACACGTAGAAGGTCTGATAATAAGGAGGTAGTAATCCAAGGAAAACCTTAAAATCAAGCAATAAAAATATTTCAATCAGTCATGGGGGACGGGAAGCCAGTGAAGTAAGGAAATTGAGTGAAATTGAGGTTATGTGTTCCCAAATTTTATGTTAGTAGTGGATTCAGTCTGGCCTAACTGTACCTGATGAGGACACACCTTTCTTTATCCTCAGGTGTCAGGAGTTACAGTTATCCTGCAAGTGGCTTTTTATTTTCCACGGTCTAAGATGATAAAAAGATACTTTTAACAACAAAGCTCTGTACGGTCAGTGCCAACACACTGTGTACGCAGATAAAAGAATTGTCCGGTTTACAGTATCAAAGGTCATGGTTGGGTCTCCAGCAAAACCAACATAAGCTCCTAAGAAAACATAGAAGATCACTGAAAAAACTTAACAAGGCGGTCTCGAGTGAAAAATATTTTAGAATAGGCAGGAATGCTGTCCAATGTCTGATTAACTGCAAATGGTAGGTGCAGCCTAAGTCATACAGCTGATACAAATTATTGACAGAGGGATCGACTGAGAAAGTCATGCATTCAAATCAAAGAGCAGGAATTTTATCTTTTGGAAAAATGTCAGACATTTCTCACATATCACTGCGGATAGCACAACCCGAAACGACTCAAAGGAATTTATAGGAGGGTTTAAAAACATTAAAGAGAACCTTGGACCTCTGGCTGGCCATCAGCTTAGATAGAAGCTTTAACTGCAGCTTGATAGTAATGGACTGTGTCCTTTAGGACTCCAAAGGAGACTTGAAGTTTGTCCTTTTTTTTCACTTTCTCCCAGCCTTTCCACAGGCTTGTCAGAGAGAGTAATCAGTGTCATCACACCAGGGTCCGGAAGATAGAGTCCAGTGCCTCTGTGCAGGTACAAAGAGGGGAGTAAACCCCTCCAGGCTGAGACCGAGCAGTAGAAATCTGGGAGGTGGTGACATGTTACTGATGTTACTAATGAAACTCTCCAAGCAAAAGTCATAAAAAAAATAATTCAGGTGATCGTAAATACTTAAATCTCGTAAATGTTTCAGATGATAGTATCTCATAAATCATGGGACAACACAAGGCTGTTGTGTGCTTTTTCTAGAAATCTAGAGAATCAATAAGATAAAAAAAAAATTAAAGTCTCTGACCAGCATACTGAACGTTAGATATTGTGGAATCATCTCTGCTACAAAAATCAATTAAATTATGTGAATATGTTGCATTCTTTTTTTTAATTGTATGATGTTAACTCGCAAAAGAGTAAATGCTATATATTTAGAGTTGACATTGATTGAGGCATTTGTTGAGGTTTGGTCACAGATCACAATGTTGCCGAATTATTCTGTTCAACGTTTTGATCTACACACAAAGGTTATATAAGGTAATAGATTTCCCGTTTGAAAGTTTTCTTCCCAGTCACAGCAAAAAAACAAGGTTATCATCTCAGAAATGAGGCGACACAGGGAGTCTTCATCGGAAAAAAGTGTTTGTCACACATCAGCTTCCAGAGTTCCAGAGTTCCACAACTGGTTTGACTTGTCAGTCCAGTGAAGTGCATCAGTGAAACTGGTTCTTTCTTTTACACTGTTTTACACTGTTGTCTAAAATCAGTTCTTTCATTTCCCACAATGCAAACTTTGTGTTATTTCATTCTCTGTCCCCTCAATCATCTGCTCCTCATCTGTAATCAGACTTGTACGATAAAGTTCCCTTACTTTCTCTTTGCTTGTTCGTCAGTATGTTCGCTGTTACCAGATTATATATATAAATGGGTTGGAACCATAAAATACTTTTTTGAATTTGAATATTTTTTTTTTTATTGTTTGTTTTCTGTCAGCTTTGCATCTCTAAGGGCATGCTCTCACCCACATGCACACAAGTCAGGGTTTTCTCACGTATGAAATGTTAACTGCTGGGGTGGCTCCACTGAAGAAACCACTTCCTGCATTTGGAGCGCTGCGGCGCTCCGCCGCGAGCCTTCAAGGTAGTGTTTAGAACAATTTGTGATCTCAGCTTTGTTAACCAAATTAGGTTGTATCAGATTTGTGTCAGCAGTACGTACGTTACATGTCGTGGTGTACTGTACCGTATACCATAGGTTATACGGTACCATAGGGTAGGATTATGGTATACATTACAGATATGTGTAGAGGTGTGTATTATAGAAGTGTATTAGTGTATTATAGAATGCATACTGTACATGCATACTTTTCAAAGTAAGTGAGGAGTTAATGATTTGACACAATTGCTGATAATGATCATAAATCTGATCAGTGCCACTGATGCTTTGGCGCATAACAATGGTCTTCCAACACACACCATCATTTTAATAATATCTAATTTTTTTGAGCACCTGGAGAATTGACTGTGTAGACTCTTATTATTAAATTTTTTCCGTGTTTATTTCAAGAGGATGGATTGAGGATGGATTGAGTACACGTGTGCCGCGTGTGGTTCATCAGAAGTGACTGGATGAAATGACAGAATTCCCACAAACTCTGTGCAACGACAGAAACGCTGCGCATCTGAAACGGCTCAGAGATGCTCCCTGGGTTCAAAGGTCCCACCCTCTTATGAAACAGCTTGTTGGAGTGCATGATGTGATGTTTAACTAGACCAGTTGTAAAACCATTAACCTTTGATATACAACAGACTAAGGCTGCGCTGACAGTGGTTGTCAACTATCCCCTGTATCATTACACAAGGCTAATTGACAGGGCACAGGGATATTTCCCGCTTGAGGTTCTTTGACAGTGATGGCTGGGTTAAACTAAATATCACACCAGTTCGGTGGATGTTTGCAGAAGCTACATCTTAATTTGCTTAAATTTAATTTACGTTAAGTAAAAATAACAGCATCCTTCAGTATTGTATCTAAATTAATATTGTCATAAAATTAACGAAAAACAAACAATATTAAGGACAACTATGAAACCTAGTGAGACATCCTAGAAAACTTGGAATGCTTCACTTTTGTCTAGTGTGCATGAGCCCAGTAATTCTCTCTATCCCATGTGCAGTAAAGGGATTAGAAGAATCTAATTCACCTCACGTGGTTGTGTGTCAGATCCTTCTGCAGCCTCAGAGTGAGATAGTACGGCACAGGATATAAGCGGTTTAGTCTTCTTAAAAACCATGTTAACAGCACACGCTGAACAGCAAAACAACACCACAGCATGTATCCAAAGATGGCTCTCTTTGGATTTGTGCTCGTCATAAAAGTTCTAAACAAGTATGCAAAATACATACAACACAAATTGAAAAATGAAGCACGTTTACATTTTTAGATGCTTTAACATTGAGTTTATTTACAGTATATTCAGTGTACAGTGTCTACGGAAGCTTCCACTCTGTTTATACCACAGCTGCACAAATGGTTGACAGTCACATCATGCCCGTGAATTTTAACACACAAGTTCAGAGGAAACCTAACTGCTTTAGAAGAGTTACATAAAGTAATTAAAAAAAACATGAATCCATTTTTTTCAGCTATTTAACAGGTTCACTGTGTGTTTTTAAAAGGGTCTATAAACCTACAGATTGGTTGGATGGTACTGTGCTAACCTGGAAATGGGGTAGATTTGTGCGCATTGATTCACCGGAATACAGGTGACAGCTGGATAACGGAAATGTAGCTTACTTTTTACCTATAATGTTTCTTCTGAGCAGTTAAATACTTCCATAATATCAATACCTGTAGAAGTAAAATGGTAAATCCCATAGCCCATATGGAAATACATGGGATAATATAGATGTACAACTTTCATGAGTTCTCACATGGTTTATTACTCATTTATAAGCTGTAGTTGTGTGAGCATTGTCATAAATATTTCTATTCAACATGTAAACATCAGCAACATCACTTTCATATAAAACTCTAAACTAATAAACTTTGATAAAACTGATAAATGGTTCATCCTCCTCCATTGCTGTGGCAATGTGACATAATTAAAGATAGTGCTGACGCTGTCATGGCGATAGGTCCGAGTGTAGATATACTGATTTAAAAAGCTGATGTCTGATGATGGTTCGTAGATACGTGTCGATTTTGTTTTTACAGTTTTTATTGGCTGTTGCGAATGCAGCAGTAAAAAAACGGTTTAAAGGTGACGGTGAAGGCAAATTCCACAAAGATTTGAAAAAAAAACTGGAAATGAAGGATTAAATGAACATGCTTTGTGTGCATGTGGGTGAGAGCATGCCCTTAGAGATGCAACGCTGACAGAAAACAACCAAAAACTAAAAAAAATTCAAATTCAGAAAAGTATTTTACAGTTCCAACCCATAAAATGAACAAATAAAACTTGAACATAAGAAAATATTTCTAATAATAATTAGACGTTCAGTCAATATTTATATAAAAGTATACATCAGGGAACAGTAGCGGATGAATCAATGTTAGCTATAGTTAGCTCTTGTGTGAATACTGCCAAAACACAGTCATTCAAAATATTGAGCAAATTGAAAATAAGCTCAGTATGTGTAATATTTAGACGATAAATTAAGTAGCTATTACAATAGTAACTATTAAATCTCTCTCTGGTTCTACATGGTTGTAAATAGTGTCTGAAATGCAAAAGCCTAATTTTCCTAATGAGAACGAAGCTGATTGATTTGTCTGACGTGTGTCTGCAGCAGGAAAGAGGCAGCCTGCGCCCTCGTCTTTGCCACATGCAGAAAGGGGAGAATGGCTATGGCTTCAATCTGCACAGCAAGAAGTCTACGCAAGGCCAGTTCATCAGGGCTGTGGACGAGGACTCTCCTGCAGCAAGAGCAGGACTCAAAGTGCAGGACAAGATCGTCCAGGTTAACACACACCCCGCAGTTGACCCTCTGATATTTTAGATAACTTAATAAAATCTGAATCTTTCACCAAGGCGTTCTTTTATGGCTCCTCTGATCAGTGACAGTTGTGTTTACATGTGCCTTAGCTGTAATCCAATTACATCTGTGGGCAGAAACTTAAATCCTGGCATTAAGTGATCAGGTGGAGAACTTGCGTAGCCATGTACCTGTCAATGTGCGGACTGGCTATTCATCCAGTATGTATTCCTGCTTCTCATCCTCCGGCACGAGTATGTGTCATACCGTCCTGTACAGTCATAAGTTGCAAATAAGACATCATGGAAGTCAAAATGTTTTGAGTACAGTGCACTTTTTAGCTTTCTGTACCACCTGTCCAGTGTTCACGGTCAGTGTGGGAGTCCTGACAAATCCATGACAGGAATTTCCAGCTCAGATAATTCTCCCACAAGGATTCTTCTCACCTTATCTTCTTGTATTCATCATCACTCGACTGTCTTATCTCCTGTAAAAACTCCTGACACAGAACACTGAAATATCTGAAATAGTGCCTGTCGCTGTGTGTGCTTTCTTCAGGTAAATGGCGTGCCAGTGCTTGGTATGCAATACTCAGAGGTGGTGGCGGCCATCAGAGCCGGTGGAGATGAAACCAAACTGCTGGTGGTCGATCTTGAGACCGAAGAATACTTCAAGAGATGCAACGTCCAGCCTTCTGAATACCACCTCACTGGTACCACCCACAAGTTCACACCCAATTATCACTTGGGGGTGGTTACACTGTTTATTTCTCATTAATGTAGAATATAATATCTTGTTTTCCCTTTTAGGACCTCTGCCTGTGCTAGTATCAGAGAGATCAGAGGAGGAGGAGGTGAGCACTAAGCACGCGTGCATACACATTTACACTCTCTCTCTCTCACATGCACACACACACACACACACACATTTTTAAATCCATGCTGATCCTCTCTGAACATTCCTGTTAGCAGATTAGGACTCCTGGACAGTGTTGTGTGAAATGTTCTGTCTGTCTCCATTTGCTGCCTGACAGGGCTACTTTAAACACAGACACCCATTGGAGTGATGATTGTCTGCAATGTGCATTTGGTGTTTCTCCCTGCAGATTTTTTTCCATGTACATTCTCAGTTTGCCTCGCAGCTTTTTTGCTTTTCTTTTTTTTTAACTCTCAGTTTTGCTAGGTCTAAGTTCTCTTTCCTAATACTCACTCAATGTCTCACTATGGAATGCACGCCCTCTAGTGCCAGCCCTCAGAAGCATTAATCTCATTATGCCAATATTAATTGGCTGGTGAATGTATTCGTCTGCGGCGGGTGGGGACCACCTACTATAAATGCCACCCGCAGACTTTATTCAGACACCTCTTCTCGCCCAAAGCTCTCCTGCCATCCATGACGGTGAGTGTGGGCTTAACTGTCCACAGACAGAGCCGAAAAAGCTCGGTTGCCAGTGTTACGCTTGGACTATTGCTAGTTTTCCGCGTTCCATGCTTCCGCGTTAGCTCGTCGAGCGCCGTGCCCAGCACCTCACCACAGCCCATGCACGTGAACGGCAGCGTGACCACACCCCGCCCTGTGTGTCCTGCTGCTCAGTCGCCATTTCATCGCACTCCAAGCATGATGGCAGAGAAGGACTCTGCACCAAGGGACCCGGAGACTCCGAGCGGCGTCTGTGTACCTGTGGAATCCTCATTTCTAGCAAGGACCCACACGAGGTTTGCGCCTGCCTCGGGCTGGAACATGCCCGCCAGGCTGTGGACAGTCCCGGCTCGTGTTGACTGTGCCTGGTCTTCACATTAAAGAGTCTCTGCAGGTGGCTAGCACGCCAAGCTAGAGGACGGAGGACGACGCTTTAAAGCTTTGCTTTCCGCACAAATGCAATGCAAGACCTTCACGCATAAGGGACCCCCACCCCCGCAGTTCCGTATCCCGAAGCGTGTCAAGCCGGCGTCTATGCCAACCGCTTTGTCTGGCCGCACCTGGCTTACCCCTCCTGCAGCTCCAGTCCCAGCCCAGCCGTCGAATCCTGCTCAGGCTGCCTCACTCCAGCCCAGGAGGAAGAAGAGGGTGGTCTGACAAGGCCCTCTCTCTGCCAGTGACTCCGCTGACGTTCCCCCATTTTCCAGTTCCACCAGCTCCTCTTGCACACTTCCAGTTCCAGTGTGCAAGAGGAGCACTCCCGCATCTCCACTTCTCGACCACCTCCCACGACCTCCACTTCGACCAGGCTCAGCTCCTGCCCTGCTCACACGTTCACGAGCACGCAGTTTGATGTGTTTAAAAATAAATGTTTTTTCTCCAATAAACATTGCCCCGCTGCAGCACCCAGGCCAGAGGTCTGGGACGCAGCTAATAAAACACACAAAAACAATAAAAATGACAATAAACTCATTAGAGCCTCTAATGAGTATAAACGGCACGGTGGTGACACCTGGTGAGACTTCCCGTTTCTCTCGTGGCGGGGGTGGGGGGGGGGTCATCACGGCCCGCCAGCCGGTTCTCGCGTGTACCACCCCTCCCTCGCCAGCAGAGAGTTCCATCACCCCACAGATGGAGTCTCTCGCGGCGGGAGGCTGCCGCCAGTGGAGCTGCACAGTGGCGCTCGGGTACAGCCCTACCCTGTCGCCGGCAGAGGGTTCCCTACCAGAGTTGGGACCGTCTGCGGCAGAGGAGTTGGTGATGATGCCCCTGCTGTCCCACAGAGGAGAGCGCTGAGCCGCGATCGCGGCGTCCCCGTGGGTATTACGGACGGTCACGAGAGGCTACCGTTTGCAGTTCGCCTCCGCCCCGCCGTGCTTCACCAGCGTTGTACACTCCCTGGCTCGGGGAGAGTCGGGCCGTGTTTTACAGGAGGAGAACTTTCTGATAAACAAAAAGCGGTGTGTGTCGTCCCTCCCGCACTCTGTCAGAGCGACTTCTATTCCAGATATTTTCTGGTTCCCAAACGGGGGGAACCGGAATCCGCCCGATTCTGGATTCCTATTTATCCCCCCACAGAAAGTATCTGAGATTTGCTTTCAGAGGGGTTTGTTACAAATACTGTGTCCTTCCCTTTGGTCTGTCTCTAAGCCCGAGGGTGTTTGTGCGGTGTTCATCGGCGGCGATCGCCCTGTTACGACGGCAGGGGATCCGCCTGGCCATGTATCTCGACGACTGGCTGTTTTTGTTGCAGTTGCGTTGGGAAGCCGAAGCAAACACGCACGTTTTATTACAACACCTGCAGGCTCTGGGGTTTGTGATAAACCGAGAAAAGTGCATGCTTTCTCCTGCACAGGAGGTGGTGTTTCTGGGGCTGTCTCTGAACTCTGTCTCGTTCAGATCGCGTTTCTCCGCGGAACAAGTCGCGAGCTTCAACTCATGACTCGCGCTGTTCTGCCTGGGCGGAACTGTCAGCTTCAGCCTGTATCTTCGGCTTCTAGGGCTGATGGCGTTCGTCTGGGCCGCCTTCACATGAGGGAGTTCCAGTTCTGGGCAGCTGCCTGCGGACTGGATCCCTTGCGTCACGGCGCATGCAGGGTGCTGGTTACGCCCGAGTGCGCCAGAGCACTGCGTCATTGGAGAACCCCCGTCGTTCCTCACGCGGGGGGTGCCAGTGGGGCGGTCCTCTGCAGAAAGGTGGTCACCACGGGCACCAGACTGTTAGGCTGTGGGTGGGGGGGGTCCACAACGGACAGTCTGTGTGGTTCAGCTGGAGCCCGGGTCTCTAGCGCCTTCATATGCATTTCCTGGAACTCTTGGCAGTGTTCCTGTCCCTGCAGTGCTTTCTTCCATTCCTGAGGGGCCCCCATGTCCTGGTACAGACGGACAACACCACGTGGTGTATATCAACTGTCACAGAGGCATGCGCTCCCATTGGTTACACATGCTGGCGTGCAGACTGATTCTGTGTAGCTGCAGCTGTTTGCTTTCTCTACAAGCAATGCATGTTCCTGGGAATCAGATTGCAGGGGCAGACCTGCTCTCCAGGGGCACACTGATGTACGGGGAGTGGTCCCTGCATCCGGTGGTTGTGGAACAGATTTGGGCCCGTTACGGGCGGGCCAAGATGGATCTGTTCGCGTAAGAGAGAACATGCAATGCGTGAGTTTTTATTCTCTATGCAGCGCGGATGCTCCTCTGGGCGTAGACGTGTTAGCGCACGACTTCCTGTGTCCAGATCGCTCTTCCCTCTGTGAGATCTGGCGGTGGTTCTGGAGGTGCTTAAAGGCCCGCCGTTCGAGCCACTGCTGGTCGTGGATCTGAAGTTCATGTCCTTTAAGGCTGTCCTGCTTTTCTCTTTGGTGTCAGCAAAGCGTGTCAGTGACATGCACACGCTGTCGGTGCACCCGTTTGCGTGCAGTTCTTTTCTGGGGACGCAAGAATGCTTGTGTTCTCCCATTGACCTCGCTGCTTTTTCTGCTTCGCCAGAGGAGCAAGGATCTTATGTGCTCTGTCCGGTGCGGGCGGTTCGCGCGTACGTTAATAGGAGCCTCAGGAGGAAGCTATTTGTCTCCTGGGCAAATAGGGTAAACCCGTTACTAAGCAACGTCTCTCCCATTGGCTGTCAGGGTCTGCAGCCCCGAGGGGTTGCATGCACATTCCACCCGCGGTTTAGCCATGTTGTGGGCTCTGTTCCGGGGTGTGGACCTTCAAGACATATGTGCTGCTGTGAGCTGGTCCTCGCTGCTCACTTTTGTCCGGTTTTATAGGCTGGACGTCTTCACGCCATGCGTGGCACGGGTGGTTCTGTTACCCTGAACAACTGGGGGGTTTGTACCTGGTGGTTGGTGGACACATGGTAAGCTTGTCTGGCAATACGGGAGCTACGATATCCCATAGTGAAACAGCGAGCGAGTATTAGGAAAGAGAACTTGAAGTTATATTTCATAACCCCGGTTCTCTGAGTAATATGAGTGAGATGTCTCACCAGACAACCCTTCTGCCTTCTTTGAATAAAATAGAGTTGTTGATGATAAAATAAAACATTGTCTCTCTAAAACTGCAATCACATTGGGAAAAGTATATTGGCCCCAGTGTGACCTTGTGTCTGACCCTTCACTATGGCAACAAGAGCCCCTTCTCTGTCTCTTTCACCTTTGTCACAGAGGGGAAGCTTGGGTTTGAAGGGGCTTTGACTCTGAGGGTGAGTTGGGGGGGGATTATGCTAATGAGGAAGCTAACAAGCATTTACATGCTACAACAATCATTCATTCAGTCACGGTTACATAATGGAAAACCCTGTGTGCGTTGTGTGATCTTATGAACATATTAATTATATGACGCTGTGGTAGATAAGTGAAGTTTGCATTAGTTGTTGTTTGTCCTTTGTGGTTTTTCAGATCACAGTAGAGAGGGTGGCCAAAAAATCTCTGAGCTCATCAGCATCCAGTGCTTCTTTTGAGGCAGCAGCCACCACCTCCACTCCACCAGAGGTACAGATTGTACGTGTACCTGTACCTCCACTCCACCAGAGGTACAGGTACATGTTCACTATATAGAAAGAACAAAACAGTTCATGATACTGTACATGACAGTTTAATAATTCAGGCAATATATATATATATATATATATATATATGCTAAAAGATTTTTTTTAATTATTAAAACTAGTCAGATACAAAAGGAGATTCATCTGAACCTGAATCTGAATCTACACAGACATCTGAACCTCACACTTTTCATACTGCCAAAAACACCCATTATTGTCATTTTCTGTTTATGTGTGTTTTAAGCAAGCCCAAAAGTCGGATGGAGAAGCTGACGACATCAGAATGGGCATGTCCTTGGCTCAGGCTAAAGAGCGAGCTCATCAGAAACGAGCAGCAAAGAAAGCCCCTCAGATGGACTGGAGAAAGAGGAACGAATTGTTCAGTAGCTTGTAATCACCTTAATCTACATACCTGCTGTCCCACCTCTGAATTGCAGAATTTTGTCTTCATCTGTGTATGAAAGGTTTTCATTAAGAACCTTTGAAAATGCTATGTTAAACAGTATTATGTGATGATTTTATTCATTTTGCTTCCTGCCTTTGCCACCTTAATGCTGAAATGATGTTGAATGTCAGTAACCATTAATATATTACTGTAAGAATATTTGAAAAACTGACAAATATTGATATAGTTCTACACTGAAAACGTATTATCAGAAATAGGGAAAATGAGCTGTTGACACATGCTGAATCTCTAGATTAAATTAATGTGTGTGATTAGCTTCTCCGGTGGAAGAATGTTAGTATCATTTGTTTGTTATTTGACTGAAGGTTGCTTAGGTACCACTCTATGATTCTATGTCTTTCATTCACCGGTGCTTCATAGTCTGCTTTCTTATCGATTGATCGCTCAGTCCAGGAAATTCCAATATTTTTTTTTTTTTTTAATAAAATGTATCTCTTAACAGATTTGTACAAACAAATAAATAACGGAAAATGACATTTCATGCTGCAGGTCGGAACACTGACATTCAGCTTATGTACTGACATGAAAAACACATGTCCATGAACGCTGAGCTGGACCAATATACCTTGGATCAATAACTCCAGTCTCCTGTGATATATGTTACACTAACATTAATGCTGTGCAGGGTTTGTGTGATGCTGTGTGCATCATCAGTCAATTATCTTCTATACCTGCTTTATCCACACAGGGGTCTGGAGCCTATCCCAGCTGTCAAGCGGTGAGAGGCGGAGTACACCCTGGATAGGTTGCAAGCCTATCGCAGGGCTAACACAAAGACAGACAACCATTCACACTCACTCACATCTATGGTCAATTTAGTGCTTCATCAATTCAATTTTATTTATATAGAACCTTTTACAATCAAAAGTGTCTCTAGCTGCTTTACAGAAGCAGAAACCCAGAGTCTGAACCCCCCTGGTAAGCACAGTGGCAAGGAAAAACTCCCTTTTAACAGGAAGAAACCTTGAGCAGGACCAGGCTTACAAGTAAGAACCATCCTGCTGAAAACCAGCTGGGTAAAGGAGGAGGAGAAGAGGGAGGCTAGCCGAGAGACATAGTCCCTCCAGCGTGTCCTGGGTCTTCCTGGGGGCCCCCTACCGGAGGGACGTGCCCTGAACACCTCACCAGGGAGGCGTCCGGGAGGCATCCTGACTAGGTGCCTGAGCCACCTCGTGGCTCCTCTCAACGCAGAAGAGCAGCGGCTCTACTTCGAGCTCCTCCCGGATGGGAGAGCTTCTCACCCTATCTCTACGGGAGAGCCCAGCCACCCTGCAAAGGAAACTCATTTCAGCCGCTTGTACCCGATCTTGTTCTTCCGGTCACTACCCAAAGCTCATGACCATAGGTGAGGGTAGGAACAAAGATTGACCGGTAAATCAAGAGCTTCGCCTTTCGGCTCAGCTCTCTCTTCACCACAACAGACCAGTGCACAACAGACCAGTCCACATTACTGCAGACGCCGCACCGATCCACCTGTCGATCTCCCGCTCCATTCTTCCCCCACTCGTCAACAAGACTCCAAGGTACTTGAACTCCTCCACTTGGGGCAGGATCTCCTCCCCAACCCGGAGAAGGCACCCCACCTTTTTCTGGCTGAGAACCATGGCCTCAGATTTGGAGGCGCTGATCTCATCCCGGCCGCTTCACACTCGGTTGCGAACCGATCCAGCGAGAGCTGGAGATCATGGGCTGATGAGGCCAACAGGACCACATCATCTGCAAAGAGCAGAGACTCGATCCTGAGGCCACCAAACCGGACCCCCTCAACACCACGGCTGCGCCTAGAAACTCTGTCCATAAAAGTTATTAACAGAATCAGTGACAAAGGGCAGCCCTGGTGGAGTCCAACCATCACCGGAAACGAGTTCGACTTACTACCGGCAATACAGACCAAGCTCTGACATCGGTCATACAGGGAGCAGACGTCCTGTATCAGGGGGTCCGACACCCCATACTCCCAGAGAACCCCCCACAGGGCTTCCCGAGGGACACGGTGGAATGCCTTCTCCCAATCCACAAAGCACACGTGGACTGGTTGGGCAAACTCCCAAGCACCTTCAAGGACCCTGCTGAGTGTATAGAGCTGGTCCACAGTTCCATGTCCAGGACGAAAACCGCACTGCTCCTCCTGAATCTGAGGTTCAACTATCCGGGGGACCCTTCTCTCCAGTACCCCTGAATAGACCTTGCCAGGGAGGCTGAGGAGTGTGATCCCCCTGTGGTTAGAACACACCCTCCGGTCCCCCTTCTTTAAAAGAGGGACTACCACCCCGGTCTCCCAATCCAGTGGTACCGCCCCCAATGTCCATGCGACGTTGCAGAGTCATGTCAACCACGACAGCCCTACAACATCCAGAGCCCTAAGGAACTCCGGGTGGATCTCATCCTGCCACCGAGGAGTTTCTGAACAACCTCAGCTACCTCAGCCCCAGAGATAAGAGAACCCGCCTCCGAGTGCCCAGGCCCTGCTTCCTCACTGGAAAACGTATCGGTGGGATTGAGGAGGTCTTTGAAATATTCCCTCTACTGATCCACAACATCTCGAGTTGAGGTCAGCAGCACACCATCTCTGCTGTACACAGTGTTGACAGTGCACTGCTTCCCCCTCCCCAGGCGCCGGATGGTGGTCCAGAACCTTTTCGAAGCCGTCCGGAAGTCGTTCTCCATGGCCTCCCCGAACTCTTCCCATGCCCGGATCTTTGCCTTGGCGACCGCTGCAGCCGCACTCCACTCGGCCTGCCGGTACCCCTCTGGTGCCTCAGGAGTCCCACAGGCCAAAAAGGCCCGGTACGACTCCTCCTTCAGCTTGACGGCATCCCTCACCACTGGTGTCCACCAGCGGGTTCGGGTATTGCCGCCACGACAGGCAGCGACTACCTTGCGGCCACAGCACCGGTCGGCCGCCTCAACAATGGAGGCGCGGAACATGGTCCACTTGGACTCAATGTCCCCCACCTCCTCCAGGGAAATGGTTGAAACTCTCCCGGAGGTGGGAGTTGAAGCTCTTTCTGACAGGAGACTCTGCCAGGCATTCCCAGCAGACCCTCACAATACGTTTGGGCCTGCCGGGTCTGTCCGGCATCCTCCCCCACCATCGGAGCTAACTCACCACCAGGTGGTGATCGGTTGACAGCTCCGCCCCTCTCTTCACCCGAGTGTCCAGGACATGCGGCCGCAAATCCGACGACACAACCCCAAAGTCAATCATCGAATTGCGGCCTAAGGTGTCCTGGTGCCAAGTGCACATATGCCTGAACATGGTGTTCCTTATGGACAATCTGTGATGAGAACAGAAGTCCAACAACAGAACACCACTCGGGTTCAGATCGGGGGGCCGTTCTTCCCCCAGAAGGAGCACTCTCTAGTACTCCCTCTAAGGACTCCAAAAAGGGTGATAGTCATAATTCATTTTAAAAACTGCAAATCTGTTTAACGTCTCAGTTTGTGTCATCGTTTGTGAAACTGTGGAACAGGCAGATCATTTGCAGTAAAAGTCTCATTAAGCCATTCAATAAAACTTATTTAAGAAAACAATTCAGTTTTATTAGTACAATGAAACTAATATAAAACCAGTATCAAAAGATCTTTCATTTCCTCAACACCCCAATATTTTAAATCCTGAATTGGATAATTTCAGGAAAAATTTGAGTGCTGTATATAAATAAAAGAATCGATGAGGATAAATGTGGCTGTTAGGGCTGCAGGGCTAACATTTATTGTAGAATTCTGATTACAGCATAAAAGACTAATGATAAAAGTGCATTTCTGATGAAAAATTCAGTTACAAAGATGTTAAAGTGCTGTCTTAAAATAACATTTTTTCCCTACCTAACATTTCATCCAAAAGTTTTATTATTTTTCCAAATAAACAAAATTTCATCACATTTATTAAAATGTAATAACAAACATATGTTACACTAAAATGCTTTTCTTGTGGTGATGGGGTTGCTAATGGTGACATAAATATTCATAAGAAATTTTAAAGGAAACATTAGTTCAAAAAACAAGACAATAACAGGAAACCAGAGAGGCAATGCGTAATTAACGTCTTAACTGTTCCACCACAATCCCCACTCTGAAATAATTAACAATTCTGAATTTAATTTGTTTGAATAAAAGCACCTCAAAATATTTGAAGGGCACATTTAGTGTCTTAGTTAAAAGATTTGTGTCTGCTGTATAAAAAGACATAAAAACATGTCTACAAAATCTATCAAATATTTTATATCACATGGGAAAAAGCTGCTTTTTATACAATATAGATTATAGACAACATGCAGCAAAATATATACAGTATACACCTTATAAGTGGTGATCATATTAAGGGGAATAATCCACAAAATAAATAAAAAAAAATACTTTTTAAAAACCAAGCAGGTAGATTTATGTATGTATAAAGACTGGACACCCACAGCCACCATGGTAGTACCAGAGTATATTGTGGAGCGTTACAGGTAATATGAATATGCGCCCTCATTAACCTTAAAGTGAAGTCACATTGCACAGAACTGCAGTTTCTTCTTGCATTCCTAGGAGTGTGTCCTCAGGTCGAGTGCTCATAAAAAAAACCTGAACAGTCTGGAAAAGTCATGCAGGAACTCCTTAAATGTGCGCTTTGTCCAGAGTTACAGGAAAAAGGCTCCTACCTGTCACAACAGTTCACCTCCCATCTGAACCTTAGCGTCACTCCAACATGGCATCCAGCTGATCTGCCAGGTCATCAAACATGCTGCCAATATCGTCCAAGATGTTTCCCGCTGCCTTCACTGTGTTGCTGCCACTGTCAGACACACAAACCATGTTACTGCTGTTACAGCCAACATCCGATCTCGTGTGTCAAACAGTAGAGCAGGCTAAGTGGCCTGAATCTGATTTTTTTTTCCAGATCCATTTTCTAAGCCTTTTAAAAATGTTAGACTGCAAGGAAGGAAGGCAAAGAAAAGACTATTTTACTACGTACACATCACACCAGGAATTATATATATTCCATGTTGTACAACAGCTGTTTTATGGAGGTGTTGGGGCTTTTTCTTGTAGATTAAAGTACATTGTGCAAGCATACAAGCACCTTGGCAGGAAGTGCAGATCCATAGTTCTTACCGATCCAGGCTTTCCTGGGACAGTTTGTTCTCCACCACCCTGAGGGCAGCCTCCAGTGATGTGCTGGTTTGCTCCAGCCGCTTCTGAGCCAGCGCCTCCAGTTGGGCTGCATCAATCAAAGGCAGCCCCGCTTTCTCTGCTACAGTTGGCTGGGGAAAGCCTGGACCTTGGAAGAATGGTGTGGCAGCTGGAACGTCGTGGATTCTTTTTAACTTTCCTTTTTGGGAAGACATAACGAAAGAACCTTATTAAATAATTTCTGTTAAAATGATGCTTTTGAAAGGAAATTAAAAAAAACAGTAGTCGGTCACCTTTTCCTATGGTTGAACTGGACTGAGAGGCCATCAAATCTGACAGTGCAGTGCATTTCTCCATTTGGAGCGTGACTGTCTTCCCAAGTTTCCCTGGATTTAACACAGATGTGCTTGCCTGTGCATGGATGTCGCTGCCCAGCTTTGGGGAGACCGTGTGAATTTGTATATTGGTTAGATTAGGAATAGCTGTTTGCGCACTAGGGTGTGATGCAGAAAGTGTTTTCTGAGGGGTTGTTGGGTTGCTGGTCAGAGGCTGTTTGTGAGGACTAAAAGGTTTTGAGGAAACTGGAGGTTTAGGACCTTTCTTCAAGGAGCAAGCTGTCTGGAAAACATCCTCTGTCGGTTGAGACTCATTCTCACTCAGTGTGCTACCAGTGTGCATGTGAAGACTGCTAATTTGTGGCTGGCTGTTCTCTCTGTGGGGACTTGATACTTCCTCAGTTGTCAAAGTGTGTTTGGGTTTGTGTCGTCTCTTCACTGTGTCAGACTCTTTCAGATTGAACTCTGGCAGCATCAGACCTTTCAGGGTCAGGGCCGGACCCTCTGGGGCAGCTACCGCCCTGGGCCGCTGCTTGATAGTGAGGATGCCTTCTTCTGCAAATGGTAGGTGGCTGGCACAGCTGTGATTTGGGGATGCAGTTGTGCTTTCACTTTTCTGCATTCTGTCATTTTTCAGTGCTCCTTCTGCATCTCCAAATCTTTGGCTTTTGGACTCTTCTGTTCTCTCACTTTCTGTCATTCTCAAAGCTCCCGGCCCCAGGCCAGGGACTGGCTTTACGTACGGAATCGTCCCGTGTGGAACTAGAGAGAAAACAGGACTGAAAACTGGTGAAACTGGGATGGTGTTTGGTGGAATATCTATCCTCCTGGACGGGCTGCTGCTCCTGCTGCTGCCCTCTAGTCTGGCTGCAATGTTCTGCACATTGTCCATATTTGATGCTTCCACTTCTCCCTTCATTTCTGTCCTAATCTTTTCATTTCCTGTTTGGCATGGACTGCCACTTACAGAGCTGATTCTCTTGGGTGGAGGCGGGGGCGGGCCTTTGCGTTGGGAGCGCACAGCAAATGAATGACTACGGTTGATATGGTGATGGAGACCTACAGCATTTGCGTGGCCACGTCCTACCTTGCGCAACAAGGTGGCGTAGGAGGGCATGACTACCGAGGAAGAGGCAGTGTATGGTGTACTCAGGTCATCGCCTTTACCCGGTTCACTATCAGAACGATTGAAGCGAGTCAAGCTTAGGGCGCGCTTTTTGTGGGGACCCCTTAGGTCATAATTAGTTGGGTTCTGGTTGTGCTGCGGTTCCAGCACAGCCACAGCTCCAGGGAGTTTGCTTGGCTGCATCGATGGGGTCTCATGAGTGCTTGCTTTGTAGGTGTGGATGTAGGAGTATGTCTTTGGTGTGGGAGAAGACTGTGGCGATGGAGAGAAAGTGGAGGACGGGGTGTGATGAGGCTGGTAGAGACGGTTAGGTGAATGGATGTGCTTAGACTTGGGTGGCACCGCTGGGTAAACAAAATGTGACTTCTTGCTGGGCGTTTGCGGAGGTGTCAGGGGGGAGAAGGGTAATTTATTAGACGTAACAGACTGACTCTGGAACTCCCACATATCTGTGGGTCTCTGTAAAACTCTTTCTTTAGATCCACTTCCACCAGACCTGACCTCGTCCCCTTCTCCAGTCTTCATAATTGGACTCTCAGTGTTACTTGAGGTCTTAGCCGACAATAATAAAGACTGATGGCTGTGAGACTTTCCGGAACTAGAATTTCCTGATCCTCGCGATCGCATGCCAATGCTCTCCTGACTGACTGACATGGCAGCAGAGGCAACACTCCTTAAGTCAAAGGCCTCACCAACTCCTGCATTGCCTGTCATCGCATTTTGTAGTTCAGCACTTAACTCGCTATCCTGGAAGGACAGAAGGGCCCTGGCAGTACGAGGGGAGGTGCAACCACCATCAGAAGGACTTTCAGACTGAATGTGACTGAGCACGTTGCGTTCAATGGCCACCAACTCCAAGGTTGTAGGGAGATTTTGCCAGGGAGTCCCACCTCCAGTTCTGTCAGGATGGTTGTGAGAACGCTGCAGGTCACAAAGCCTCTTCACTGCCAGCATGAGCTTCTTCTGATGGCCTGAGAAACAAAGAACACCAATTACAATTCTTCCGTGGTCTACAATGCTACAAGTACATGCATAATATAAACAATTACTGGTTTGCCCAGCATCTATGTCTGGCTGCATACAAAGACTTCTTAAAAGGAGCAGTTTTTGATATTCATATAATCCAGGAGGGCTCCTATTTGTTATGCACCATTCCTCACCCAGCTTGGTGATGCCGATCTCCTGCAGATCCTCCCAGGTGATGTCTTTGACAATAGTGATGGAGTCATAACCATTTTCGCATAACCTCTTCTGATACTGTGGGAGTCCGATGGCACCCAGCCACTCTCCCAGATCCGGCTGTCAGAAAGAGGGATACAGAAGTCAATGCAATAAAAAAGTCGCAATGTTTGCCATGTTTTGACACATTGAGAGACTATCGGCTGAGTGGGGATATGAGATTTCTCACAGGAATGTAATTAGGGAGCCACTCGGGGATGCTCAGTTTGCCAATTTCCATAGAGATTTTCTTTCGGTGGCCAGGTTTGGTAACTCCGATGGCTGTCAGGTCCTGATGAGACAACATAAGGGAAGTCAGTGAGAAACTTAACAAACAACAGGCCAATTTCAAAAAGGTCAATATTCATAACAGCACTAACTGCACAATTCCTACTGTTTTGACTATGAATTATTCTTGTCAAAGAATAAAAACAAGACTAATTAAACTTGCCAATGTGAAAATAGTTTATTTACCTCCCTCATACAATATTTATATTCATTTATAATCTGTGATTTGTGAAGAAAATAAGGCACTTATTGACATTATCTTAGTTAATATTGTTAGAATTGGGCAAACATAATGTATGATGACATATTCAGTTGTGCTGACAAAGATTTGCAAAACCAAGCAACGCACCTCAGGAGTCATCCTACTGATGGTGGGTACATCATATCCTGCTTTAATGAAGTTTGACGTGTACTGTTCCAAGTGGAACTCACACAACCACTGGTAGATGGCCTCAGAGTCCTAACCAGAGAGATTATAATTATACTCTGCTCATACACTCAGAGGCACACACATATAAACACACACATCAAAATAAATTACTGACCTTGCCCTCCAGAAGCTGTTCCGGCCTCAAAAAATCTTTATGTAGAGTATCCTTGACCTGATGGTTAGAATAACCTGCAAAATTCATAAAAACACATAATTAAAAAGTGATTATGAGTAGGGCTATTAATTAAAGCTGGCACTTTTGACTTTTACCCATGGCTTTTAATGAAATTTTCAGGAAATGTTGATAATAGGACAAGACAAATTTGGTGATGTTCCAGATTCCACAGGGATTATGATCTTCTAAAGATCATAGGCCAAGTTCAAAAGGCTAAGGGGCTTTGATCATAAAGCAAACTACTACCATTAGGTAACCTTGTATTGTGCAGTGCATTGTGTTGGGCATCTGTATTTCTCAAATGTTTTGTGCCTTCATGACTTGATGCCAAACTCTTGGTAGAAACCTCAAGCAACGTATGAGGTAAGAGCAGGGCAACCACATGTCACATAAATTACCAAAATTGGGGTTACCCATTGTTCCATCTGCCATCTTGCCATCATCGTCTGGCATTTTATGGAGTTGTTCTCTTGATTCACCAGCAGAGGGGGCCATCTGATTAAAAAAAAAAAACGTAGTTTCGAGACTCATCCCATATTGAAAGTGAGGTCATTTCAAGATGATTTCAAAATTAAATGCTTATAAGTATATGCATTTAATATGCATAATATGCATATGATATATTAGTATATGCATTTACCTTGCACATGTCAGTTCTGAGGTGAGACTCATTCTGTTTGTTGTGGGTGCTCTCTGAGCTTTGACCACTCCCAGTGCTGCGGCTGCTGCCCACACTGCCAACACTGTTCCTATCACCTACAAAACAATGCAGGGAAACATAACAGATAATGTAGCATGAAATGACACCTACAGAGACTACTATTAGGAAAGATGTCTGTACAATGTAGTGTGTGAAGGAGATGAACAAGAGTTCTTTTCTGGAAATAAAAAACAAAACAAATAGACATAAAAAATATCTGCTGAGGTTGATACAACTTCAGATGAACAACAACACATAACACATTCAATTGTGTCATTAATTTATTAATTAGTTGGGAAAGTTTAGCAGCCATAGTACCTGTGCACATCAAGTCAGCCATAACAGACAAGCAAAGTCCTCTAGACTTAATTTGACAAACTAACAGATACAATCTTCAGTAAATATATTTACCTATTTTTAAAACCTGCTAGCTACCAGATGATTTCTCACAGCTTGATACATACAGTAATGTCACTGATGTCACCGTTTGTTAGATATACAGCTCTAGAAAAAATGAGACCACTGCAAAATTATCAGTTTTCTGATTTATACTATTTATAGGTATGTGTTTGACTAAAATAAACATTTTAGTTTCATTCTTTAAACTACTGCTAAGATTTCTTCCAAATTCCCCCAAAAAAATGTAAACATGTAGAGAAAAAATTGAAATGGTCTCTTAATTTTTTCCAGAGCTGTAAGTCAATTTCAGTGCAGTGATGACTTCTTCAAAGATTATAGGGCAGTGGTTGGTGGTCAGGCATGGTTAAATGTTACTTTCTTGAATTATGTTATTATCACGAGTTATTATCATGAACTTGTTGGTGGATTAGTACAGTGGCAAAGGGGTCAAGCCACTGGGATATAAAAGGCAAAAAAATGAAAATAATCTTCCTGAAAAGCAGATAGAAACATAAATGGTTGTGCTGAGATTTCTGTATGGGGAAGTAGAGCGGGATATGTAGATCATACACCCTTACCAGGGACTGAACTCATAAGTGCCCAAATGTCTTGAGTGTGTATATCAGGACTAGCTGGAGATGAGAGATGGCTGTCATGTGCAGCACCTAATACACAAATACAGGCACTTATTGTAAAGACTACAAATTGGAGCTAAGACAGGAGCTATCAGTGAGCACTGATGTGTGTGTGTTTTTTAAGAGCCTGGGATCATTTGATCTACTGGAAACCCTTTATGGGACAATGTAGTCTTGACTAGAACTTAAACTCAAAATGTAATTACAATACACAGCTAATGCCCTGACTAATGCCATTATGGAGAATTATTATCGCCACAAATGTTATGTATTCATATATTTCCAAATTCCAAATATGAATGTTGGGTTCTTTACATAAATGGCTGCTTAATATTTGCTTGCCATCTTTGTTTTGAACAGAAGAACATCCAGCTAAGGGGAACAGAAATTCCTGGATGTAGGGTGCCTGTGTAGATTCTCAGTCATCCACGTCATAGTTATCCAAAGTTAGATCTCTCTGTGTGCAACTGGACTGTAAGCTTTCCTTATGAAACATTTTCAAGGAAACCTTACAGTCCAGTTGCACACAGGGAGATCTAACTTTGGATCCTGGATGTAGGGTTCAGCAAGAAGAAAAAAACATGGGTGTGGATGTGATGAGTGTGTGCATGCATTTACCTGTGGAATCATGGGGACATGAATCACCAGGCTGGAGGGTGGAGCCAGTGCTTGAGGAAGAAGGTCTGGATGCAAAGTGTTGTCGTTGGCAAGGTCCTGAGGCTTGGTGAGAGGGAGCGCCCCCTAGGGTTGGGAAAAGATTTAGCTTGAAGTGGCTACACGAGTGAGGGCATTGTTTAGGGATGTGTGCCATTTTGAACTAAATGGGACCAGGTATTAGGCTTGGAACAAAACATTATGTATGTTAAGCATACTGTGAACTTATTTGCATACTTATGGAAGCTCCAAACGTGGAACAACATCCAAAATGGGCAAATTCACAGTAAATCCTCTTTGTTGTTACATAAGAAGCTGCTGAATGAGAATATAAGATCACCAGTGTTGCTGAAAGTGCTAACTCTGTCTCTGTTTTGTCCACGGCTGCTGACACCACTGGCATTATCAGAGAGCTTTCTTTCCCTCACACAGACACACTCATGTACAGACTCAAACATATATGGACAGGCGTGTGCACACACACACGACTGAGTTTCCATCACAAGCAAAGAGCCTGTCAGCTACTTAAAGTCAAATGCTTTTTCTCTCTCAGTGTTCTCTTTCTACTATGAGCAGACACACACACACACACACACACACACACACACACACAAGTATCTTATTGCCAACTGAGAGGGCTTTAGCACTGACTTGACAGTTTGCAATCTGGCCATAGTAATCCTATTAATGTGTTGGTTATGTGTGTCTAGCTCTCACACACACATCAGTAGCTCTACAACATGCATAGGGATCAAATACTGTAGTTCACATGGATTAAATGAAATAATTTAACAAGTTGAACCCTCTAGTGATTATGCGTGCCAACACTGCACAATCCAGAGTATGTACAAGTATTTCACCCCATATATTGGGTCAAAATGAACCCTTCGACACCAATCATCTCAAAATTGGTCTGGCATTAAGTTACCATGGTCAAAGTAGATTATAATAACTTGCTGCCCTTACTCCCAGTATTAATTTAATTCTGCATAAAGGTGGTATCAAAAGCTAAAGGGATAGAACTACCTGAATGCAACAATAAAGATGTCCAGGACTGCTTCATATGTAGTTAGAAGAGGTGACTGATATAGAGAAAACATACCAGTGGCTAGATAAGGCTAGATTGAGCAGTGGCTATGGTTTTCATCTGTGTGGAAACTGTTGTGGGAATTTGAAGGAACATTCTTGTAGTTTGGGGAACGACGCCTCAGGAGCAACAATCACCATTGGTACCAGTTCTATCTTTACCCCCCACATCTAGTTTCATGTTCAACCCTTTTCTTCATCTTACAAAGGGTCAACTAGACTTATTTGTGATTTCTGGAGGATGTCTCTGACAAAATAGTTTAATAGTAGGTGCTGTGTATTGCTCTACCTGCTCGTCTGCTTAGGACTTCCACCACTGAAGGGGGAAAGAATCCCACCTGGTCTGTGCCCCGTTGGCGGTCATGGATATGACCTTTCCAATGGCCATCTGAGTTTTGTTCCAACACCTGATGATAATGGACAACAGTACAACACACTTCACCTGACATGTTTCTTTTAAGGTAACATAGTGTCACATAATTCACACAAAACCACAGTACCATAACAATATCTCCACACCGAAGATTAAGTGCCGAGGGGTCATGCTGGTTCCAGTAGTCCTTCACTGCTCTCACCTGGAGAGAACTGGAAGCTTCTGTAAAGAACCACAAAAATAACCATCAGTCTATCTTTTCGGAAATTCTTCATCTTTGCTCCTGCCTCTGCCTTTAATAAGCTTTGGACTATGTGAACCATTGCCATTCTAGGGAAAAAGAGATACCAACCTCTGAGTAGTTGTTTGATTTCCCTACTAGCTGTGGAGGTGGTGAATTGGTTGACAATGTCCAAGGCTGTCTGGTTGTATGTGTTGCGTATATTTACATTGATGCCCGCCTAGACACACACCATGAGAATAACAATCAAAACCGATCACCTAATTGTTCTAGCGTCAACACATAGGACATCAGTTTTACTTACATCAAGAAGCAACCGCACCACCTCAGTTTTGCCATAGAGCGCAGCCTCATGCAGACACGTCCCCGCTTTGGTCACTCTGTTTATGTCTATCCCAGCTTCCAACAACAACCTAGACAATTCGCAGCATCCCCATTAATTATAAATACATTTAATGTTATGTTAGAAACTGTGACTATTACAATACTTTTAAAATACCCTTAAACAGTAGTAGTAAACATGCCAGACCTGTTGTCATGGGTAACCTCTTTGTTTCTTTCTGTCTTGCATATGGACTTTTAAACTTGATTTGGGATTGACTTATTGTGTAAAATGTGTACATATTTTATCCAATTGTCATGGTGTATTGTTTGTATGTTTTTTAAATGATACCTGCCTTAGGACAGTGGATGACGTTTAACAACTGTACTAACACCAGCATATTTACTTTGATGGTTTTTACTGATATGTTGATCAATGTGCATTGTACTAATCAAATAAATTAAGGAAATTATTGCACCATAGACTTATAATGTCCCAAAACTATTTAAACACAGAATCACAAAGCAGTTAATTTACCTTCTTATACTTTGATCTATTAAGAAAAATATGTATTTTTTTTGTAGTATTTACTAGTATTGGCTCTCTGAAATAAGCTGCTCTGTAAATAAATGCATTATTTCTTGTGAGTGCATTGCACTGCAAAAACAGAGATTTAAATCTTACAATATTATCTTCAGGAAAACAAATAAGGATCATATTTTTTTTTGTTTACACATAAAAAAATGTCAAATTGCTTCCCTCTCTTATGCGTGCAACAGCATCCACTTTTACCAGGACATGAAGTTTCTAATTCTATAAAAAAAAAAGTAAGCAGACGTCTGCAGTAAGATTATGTTATTATGTTACTTTTTGAAGGGCCATAAATCCCTTAGACAGCCAAATTCTACCATGTGAAAACTCTAAATGAACTCCTGTTAAATGTCTGTGTAGATTCTCACACTCCTGTTAAATCATTTTTTCCCCAGTTCTCTTGCTTCAGAGTCACATTTTCTCATCTGTAGTCTTAGTTGATTAAAGAAAGAAAAAGTGATGGAGAAAAGGGTTGCTATTAGAAATCATCTTCATTCTTTAACATCTTATCATTTTAAACAGAACAGCTGAAATTAAACAGATGTGGTTACAGTTTTAGGATAATACTGTTGGGATAGATTACCTGATTATGTCTTTATGTCCATTTCTAGCTGCCAAATGAAGAGGGGTGGTGGAAGAATTGTCATGGCTGTCATTGCTTTGCTCCCCCTCTAACAGCGTTGCGACCATGCTACTGCTCAACAGTAGTTGAGCCACCTAGAGAAAATAAAGTGAGTCAAATGGAAACAAGACTTTAAGAAAGGGGATTGATGGAATTAGGACAAACATTACGTTAATGCTTAAATGAGGATGCTTAGTGATTCTTTCAAAATACTAGTCTCGTATTGCACAAACAAATTACCATAACACATTTTTTTGCTCTCTTCCATGAGTTCCATGAGATATATTATCATGGAATTATTTTTACTATTATCAGTGTAGTCATATGTATATACATTTCCATTACATTCAGTTCATTCATATTTGTTTGACAACTTGACTGCTTGTAATGCATCTAATATTACAATTACTGTACATTACATCACATTACAATGGTGATGATTCAAACCATTTAGTTGATGAACTAAGATGAACCATTTGTTCATCTTTGACACGTCATTCCCATCCAAAAAAATGGACATTAAAGTCATATAGGCTGTTTAAACATACAGATACATGGGCGCAAATGCATACATCAATAAAATTACACCATGGATAAGCTTTACTGTTTTGTTTAGGAATTATTGTGGGAAAATATAAAATCCTATATCCATTCATTTAAGTGCTTGGTTACAGTATATGAACTGTATATGACAAAATATAATTCATTACCCCAGATATACTGACTGTAATAAATAATAGAGGTTGAAAACGATTTATTGTTCATAAATATATCAGTTCTGCACATTTATACATACTGTATATGAACAGTACTGTAAACACTGACATACCTTCAGTCTCCCAAACTCACAGGCCAGATCTAGAGGAGTCTTCTTTGCCTTGTTCATCATGCATGGATTTGACTGGTGCTGCAGCAACATCTCAGACTAATAGAGAAGCAGATCAAACACAAACAGATAAAAAAAAGCAGTATACACACCACTGTTTAAATGCAAGGTTTTTATGACGTAAAAATGAAATGAGATCCAAGCATTCAATCTGGAAATGGTTGCAATGTCTTTTTAAAGCTCTGAGACTACAGAGAATGGCAGTGAGAAATAAATGCGAAAACTAGGATGTCACACAAACTTCTAAAGCAGCACAGATACCACTTGGTTTACTTTAAGGTCTTCACTAAACGTTAGATAAAGCTGAATCTTTAATACAAACTGAAAATACCATTCCTAGCACGTCCAAGCAAACACCGCAGTGGTAAAACAGACATCATTAAAAGGATAAAGGTAATGCATAAATAAAAATGTCAAGGGACTGCAGATTTAAAAAAATGAGTGGTCAGTTGTTGTAAAACTTGTTCTGTTTTGTCAGTGAAAGGTCAACTTGAAATATCTTCTTTGATACTTTGTCCTCCAAACCAACCTGACACCATTAGCTGTTAAAAATACTGTAAATAAAAAAAAAAAAACACTAAGGGCCAGTGTTTATGATTCCAGGAACGAGATTTTAGACCTGTACAAGGCTGGAAAGGGCTACGAGATTATCAACAAGAAGTGTGGCAATAAAGAAGCCACAGCTGGTGTGGTCACAAGGGAAGAAATGGTAAGGATGGCTCTGAGAAAGGTGACGGATCAGCCTTGAATTACAAAAGTAGGAGCTCGCTAATAACGTTGCCCAGAAAACCATTGCTAACCCACTTAGTTATAGTAGACTGAGATCCTGCAGGTCGCTCTGCCCATAAGGCAGATGTAAAGGCCCATCTGATGTTTGCTAAAAAACACCTAATTGTTTCAAAGACGACTGACCAGAATGCAATGTGGTCAGATGACAACAAAACTGACCTTAACCCGCTGTGTTTGGAGGCAGATAAAGAACACCATCCCCACATCAAATGAGTTACTCATGAACAAGCACTTTACCGCCCTGGATTGGCCTAGCCAGTCTCCAGTACTTGATCCCATAGCAAATTTGTGGAGGTAACTGAAGCTTCGAGTTGCCAAGCGACAGACTTCGAACTTTCACAATTTGGAGAGTATCCGTAGAGATGAGCATATCAAATTCCCTTCTATCAACTATAACATATCTGTCAAGTCAGGTTTTGCTTGAGGATCAAATATTTATTTCACTTTATTAAATACAAATTTATTTATAACCCCCATTAATTTTTTTCCTCCAAATCTTATAATTTGTCTCTCTTAAAATTAAAAGATAAACACAAATAATTGGCATGTGATAATTTGTCTATATGTTTTATTAAACTTACCATAAACATTACTAAAGGGTTTGTTTACCATCAGCATGCAATAAAAACATCAATTACTTTTCCACGTGACTGTCATACATTTGGAATAAATATTCACTTTAAATAAAATAACGTTTGATATTATGCCGGATGTTCTCCAACTTCTGTGACCAAAGTGGAAAAATTAAGGGGGTAAATGTATGTTTGTGCAGGCATATGTTTCAGGGAATGATCCCACATCACATCAAAAATGGAGACTGATGTTTGTTAACTTAAAGCCATTTAACTGCCACTGGCACATTAAAGAAATAATAAAAATAAAAGGAGACATTGAAAAATATGTGCATTTATTGCTTGTTAATACCTTGGACTTTGTCTTTGGTAGATGAGAAGGTCATTAACTGGTGTACTTACTACTTTATAATGTCCATATTGAGCTGAAAGGTGTAGTGGCATCTGTCCATCATGGGAAAGGGAGTTTACTGAAGCCCCAGCTCTTAGCAACAATAAAGCAGAGTCTGCCGTCCCCTGCCATGCTGCATAATGGAGTGGACGCATACCTAGTGACAGAATCATGAGAGGTTTACAGTCAATAACTGTAAAGTTGAAAACAATGAGAAATGGTGCATAGTCTGCACGCCAAAGCCAGTTCAGATTTACTAGGAATTGACACTTCAAAAAAAAGAGATGGAAAGAAAATATTAACTAATTTGTAATGTAGTGGTCCTAATTAATATTTTATGACATATAATTACCACATTTACCAAATTATGGTATGCACAAAATCCTGAATTTCACAAACTGTGGAAGTGCCACAAGGCTAATTCAATGTTTAGAGTATTCCCTGTAAAATTTACCCACATAATGACAAGCAAGTCTCAAGTACTGCCTACAAAAATTCTACAGATAAATTTCAATATTTAGAAGCAAATATCATAAGTGTGTTGTCTGCTGAAATTGCTTAATCTGATCTGTCATCTTACCATTGATGTCCTTGATATCCACTGTAGCCTGGGCCTCCAGAAGCAGAGAGAGGAGTTCTGTGGTGCCTGTCAGAGCAGCATGGTGCAGTGCTGAGAAACTGAGGAGCAGAGAGAGGGTGACGAGGTGATGTAACACAGAGATGAGAGACACAGAGACTATTTGTGCGTGGGACAGTGTAAGTGTAGATTCTTTGTGACACTTTCGGGAAAAAAAAGGGAACAATTTCATAAATTATTGGAGGTTTTATTTTTTTAAATGTAATGTAAGCAATGCTAACCACCCCCATTGAATTAGATTCACTATTTAAGACATCGATGTTTCCATCATTCTGACCCCCTAATCTAATCTAACCTTAACCGTGGTATTATTGTCAGCCACTTAAATATGCTATCTCCATGTCAATCCACTGTTTGCTTTTCATTCACATCCATGTTCATAAAGGGTGACTCTATCCTTTGTGCAATTCTCACACACACACAATGATGAATGAACATTTTTCAACCCCGGCATCACCGCCCACACTCTGCAGGGTCTCTAATGTTACATGCAGACACATGTAACATTAACATAACTTAACATTAACTTAGGGGCAAACTAACACAAAGATCAGTGACTAGAGAGATGAGATCTGGTGAGAGATCTGGTTGAGAGATAAGAAACAATTTCCTTTAAGTTAGAACTAAACTAAAAATAAACTGTACTGTTATTGAACGATAAATGCTGGCATTAGAACACCTACTTCTAATCTTACTTTGCCAATAAGTGCCTCTTCATTCTGTGAGAATTAAACAATACAGGGTCATCCTACTTTCTTTAATTGTAAAAATATTTGTATCATCCCTTGTATTTGGCTTCTAAAAAACAGAAGTAAATCTGATCATTTTGATTAAAGGATGGTTATATAGCAGACTTTTGCACACAGTAACTGAGTAAACTAAATATATTATGATAATACAGCAGTAAATGACAAAATAAATCTAAATATTATCTTCAAATCAGGGTTAATAATATAAAGAACACAATATTAATCAATGTGCTCCTTTTGCAGAAGTAATAGTGAATGTAAGTGTGCCAGGACGACACCCGAGACCTATGAACGATGCTGGATATTATATGCTGGAACTTGGCTGATCTGCATATGAGTCACAGCATGAAGACAGACAGACACAAGCAGTCGGCACAAGCTGGCTCTTTCACTGCATTCCTTTAACTCAAATTGTCCTGCAGGTTGGAGCATGCACACAAAAACACCTTACCCATCTGTGTCTTGGTAATTGACATTCAGTCTCTTGGTCGATCCAAGTAACTCTGTAAGCACAATTAGAAGATGTGGAAAAAATACACCATTATTATTTTGTTAACCAGTTTTTTCCCTTTATGTGTGAACCTGCAGATAATCAATAATAAGCAAGAGTCACTTTGAATGTTCTTGCATTTAGTCTCTTTGCTCCTTTCAATAAAGTATTAATCAAATGATTCCATCTCAACAAATCATATTTAATTTAAAAATATTTCGACCACAACTTTTTGCAAGGTCACACGTCTAGTAAACAAGCAGGAAAGAAAAATATTTTACATTGACAATTAATTCCTGTTATTCCTGTTGATGTAGCTGAATATGCCAGGACATCCCACACTGGAGACCCATGTGAAATACCTACTGTCCAACACGACCCAGACGGGAGGCTGACAGCCAAGACTTCTCAATACAGAATTATTCAGTTCATCTCTCAGTCGTTTGGCAAAGAAGCCTCGCAGTGCATGATCAAAAGTGGAGAAAATATTACCACTATTTTTTACTTATCACAATGTCGCTAAGCTTTTTTAATTTTTCATAAAGTAATTCCCTGGATGGGTATATATCATAATTTTTAAACATTTTAGATAGGTGAAAGGGTCAAAATAAATTTCATAAGTTGTGGAAAACCTATTAAAATTTGTTAATGATGAATTTCTGCAATTAAAAAAAAGTAAGTCAATGCAGTATCAACACAAAAAATACGAAGAAGAGAATACAGAGCATATTCAAAATATTCAGTTCCTTTCTTTCTGTTCATTGATGCTTTTTTTAATGCATTTTTAAATCCATGGAACATATTACTGATGTGTCACAATTAGATTCTGTTGTTTCTATTGAAAAGATGAAGCCTAAAGGCACACAAAAACACACATTGATAATGGCAGACAAGAGGGTAGGACACTGGGTCACTTTCCAACTCTCCCAGCAGCAGTATGAACAGAACAAGGCAAGAACAAGGAGTTCTAGTTACAACATGAGCTGACATTCCTCACATAGCACACCCACCATGTTATCCCACTCAGCCAATGCCTTCCTGCCTATCAATCTACACTTCTGTATGTCCCTGTGTCTCCCCTTCTGCTATCTACATCTCGACTCTAACCCCATCCCAAGATGATGTAATGTAAATAAAAATGATCTCTTGTAGTTTCAGTTTATAGTCCCCCCATTTTTTCTTTGATAACAGATCCAATAAATGCTGATTTTAAACTATTGTTATAGCCTCATTTGAACTGAAAAAAAAAAGAAAAAAAAAAGAGTTTCAGGGGATTTAAATAGAAAAATGTATGTTGTGGTATTAAAAAAAAGCATGTACTTATATTAATTTCTATCCTGAAAAAATGTCATTGCCAATTTTTCCACAACAAAATTTGTTAACATTAACATTCCAGTTCATCTAATGTAAGATATTTAATAACTTCACTGATTAACTATTTAAAGTTTAACTGATCTTTTTACATCTCTGAACATGTAAATACATGTAAATTCTACAATAAAGCCAGGTTAGTCAATTTGATGAAATAACATCTCTCTGATTAATTTGCTAGTCAATAGCAATTTAGTCATAAACAAACTGCAAAGGTTTTGATATGAGTCTATTGCTTCTGGCATCAGACCTGTTATTCTAATAATAAAAGTGGGTCATAAGGAAAACAAATTTAAATGATCCTTAGCATATCAAGAGATAAAGTGAAAACATTCTCACAACATCATCTCACATATCTCACAACAGATATTACAAGCTGTTTGGTGGAACTGATTGGATTTTATTTTTTTCTTAAATTTGATTTTGTAGTAATATAAATTCTGTGAGGTGGTACACATTCTCAAGGCTATCTAGTAAACAAAGTGAAAAACTTATTTCTTTGATTTTAGAAATATTTGGCTAGATGGCTGGAAAATGATTGACCTTTACTTGTACCAGAAGATGATGAGTCTACACTGTGCTTGGACAACAAATGGGAAAGGAACTGGTTTGCTTGCTCCAGTGCGTGTGTGTTTACTTATGACAATATTTTCAGCTACATACTCACCTGCAGGTAACACCGAATATGTTCTGAACAGGTAGAGTTAATTAAAAATAAGTTCCACAGAGCAACTGAAGAAAGGACAGTTTCAGTAATGCACCCAGAGACGCTTGCATATGCCAAATGCTCAAAGTGACACACAGTAGATTCATCAATTCTTCATCTTCTGTTCCATCCCTGGATAGTTCAATTTATAAAGAAAGCTGGAACTGGGTCTTGAGAAAAGCCCTTAACTTAAAAAAGAGTAGTGGGTTGCATTGTGCAGTAAATTTACTCCATTGTTAAAAATGCAGAGAGCAAGCCTCCCATGGCGCCACAGGCAACTAGGTCAGACACTCTCAGTATTCACTGGTAATAAGCTGGAGTGGAAATGAAGCAGATGATCATCAGAGCTGGGTTGTTATTAGGATGTGGATGTGAACCTGTGTTGCTACATCTGCATATCTTATCCTGTACAACAGACTTCAACAACCACAAACTACGGTATGTGTACATGTCTGAACCTTTCACCTAAGGGCTAAAAAACAACTTACATACTTTTTTAACCCAACTGAGTGCATGGCTCAAATCCAGTCCAGTACTTGCGTTTGTGTGTGTGTGTGTGCATGTGTGTGTGTGAGTGTGTGTATTCAAAAATGAAAAGGGCAAGCCTCCCGCACACACAAATGTAGATAGATAGATAGATAGATAGATAGATAGATAGATAGATAGATAGATAGATAGATAGATAGATAGATAGATAGATAGATAGATAGATAGATAAAGACCACATAAAAGATAAGTGCCACTTAATTCCCAAGTGGCACTTAATTCCTTCAGTAAATTCCCTAGCAATCCTCTCCAGACATGCTGTCCCATCTGTTAAGGGGAAAGGAATCAGGATTAATGTCACTGTGTGTATCTGGCAGAGTAGTTGAACACACACTCAGCTGCTTTCCAACCGTCTACCTAATATAGAACAATAGAACAAAAGTGATTAACCTAGTTAACTGGTAGGTAATGGTCAAAATGTGACTTTCTGCTTCTGCATAACGAGCTAAGATATGTATATATACACACTCACACACAAACACACACACATAAGCACAAAGCAGTAATATTTCGTACAAGCACAGGAGGGAAAACCGCTTAACTTCAATCTCTTCAAATTGATTCTAGCCAAGAGTGGTCACCCTTATTTCTGTGTACAGGTATTTATTAATCCAGGAAAAGAAATGTCTTAATTTAAACATTTGTGCAGAATTAAACAATTTCTCCACGTTGCACTGAGGATTCGGCCATGACGGGGTGATCCTGATTTCAACAATTTCTAGTTTACAGTAGAACCAGATTTTAATACAGTAGCAGAAACAGTAGAGATCTGATGATCCCAGCACTGATTACCTGACTGATATCGGACTAAACTTGTATATTGTAAAGGAAAATCAAGGAAAATTTTGTTTTGGGGGATACAGATCAGTCAGTATGGAGGACATTTAACAGTAAGAAACAGAAGGGTCGCTGGCTTTTATGGTTTGTAACTTTAAAAATAGCTACAGTGCCATTATTCCAAGCAAATGATTCAAAATCCAGAAAGCTGAAATGTGGAAAAGCAGTTTTAGGAATTATAAGCATGGAACTCAGTAAAATATATGAGTTTTATCTCCTTCATTGCCTAGGACCCAGATGAAAGCAACCATGTGTTACAGTAAAAGGGATGCAATTATGAAGGTCTTTAAAGGGACATCCAGTCTGTAATGATCCCCACTATGGGTGGAGCAAATGGCACCTGCTTGAACCCACTAGTCAGGAGTAATTGAAAGAAGCTGACTTTTTATTACCAGCCTCCTATCCTGACCACTCCAACAAAAGTGTAAATTCAAATAGCTTCCATCTAGACGGCAAACAGACAAATAGCAACCAGGTGGAAATATGAGTTTGTTTCTGTCGGACTTTGTCTTATATGACACGAGAATTCACCAACATTGTCACCACTAATGTATACATCCCCCCATCTGGGAATGTGGAAACAGTGTGTGATGTCATTCACATGGTAACCACAGGCCTTCAGGAAAAACACCCTAGAGCAGGGGTGCCCAATATGTCGATCGCAAAGTGAGTGCAGGTAGATCGCATGACATCCATCTGCACTATGACGTTTGTCTTTCCATTGACATACAGGACAGTCAATCTGACATCTGATCTTTAAACACGCTAACTTCCGCTAAACTCAAGCAAGCTACAGAACCGGCGGCATGGGCAGGCATTGGGGGGCTGTTCCCGCCCTCCACTAAAAGCAAAGTTCTCTGTTAATTTTATTTTGGTTTTATTTTTTCCGTCAGAGTAGCTATCTTCTATTAATTCCATCTATCCTGAGCTATCAATCAATCCAACCGAATGAAGGCAATTTGTTAGCCAGTTACAGGTAGAGGGGGGCATGCCGCTTACCGGGTCAATATACAGACTGGTCCGCAACGTTACAATGGAAATGTAATTTAATTTCAGCAAAAAAGGACGATTGACAGTGTGGACAGGAGTGAGCAGGGAGAAGAGGCAGCGCCACACAGCATCACTGGAGTTAGCATCCATGCTGCCCTAGCATGGATGCTAACTCCAGTGTTCATTTGACATTAGCTTATTTTTCTAATAGAAGTGGAGCTGCTCCCTGAATACCTCAGCCCCCTTGAGTGAGTTGTGAGTTTAATAAATGAACACAGCACTATACTACTGTATTTTGTTTTTATTATATATATATATATATATATATATATATACATATATATGTAAGGATGAACTGCCTCTCCAAAGTAGATCTCTCTGTGTCAACTGGACTGAAAGGTTTCCTTGAACACAACTATTGTTTTTTTCAAGGAAACCTTTCAGTCCAGTTGACACAGAGAGATCTACTTTGGATAACCATGACCTGGATGACTGAGAATCTACACAGACATGAACTGCCTCGTTAGCGAGATAAAATATTACAATACTCAAGGACTGGCCACAGAGCCGCTGTTCAGCGATAAATGTAGTTTAAAAAAGTGTGCCCCCTGAAAAAATCCATTGCTTTCCTCTTATTTGTTTCTGCAGCTCGGTCTTAAGAATGTAGAGTTGTATTGTACAGTGTGGGTTAATGCAGTTCTGCAAGATAAACCAAAATGTTATAAATTACATTCAAATTCAATTAAAAACATACTTTATCCTAAAAGGGGAAAAAGAGGGAATATGCAATAATAGTAATAATTAAAATAAAAAATAATATATATTCTAAATAAATATGTGTTTTGCATTTTGAATGTAGCTCATTTTGATTTGGGCATCTTATAAGTAGCTCGCAAGCTGAAAAAATGTGTGGACCCCTGCCCTAGAGCCCTAGGGTAGAAACAACCAAAGGGAACACACCCCTGAACACACTCCCTGGCTCCCCACACCAACCCCCGCTTCCCAGTCAACTCCCACCACCCACTCCCACTCAAAAGCCTTACTCCTGCGCCCCAGGATGGACTATACACCACAGCCCGGCAGGTGAGGCGAGAGTTGGAGAAGTTCCACCAGAGGTCCAGCCAGCTCAGTGGAGTATCCCCACTGCAGAGAATGACTACAGGCCCAGAGCAGTGCCTTTTCACATGGAAGGACTGGCCCTACCACACCTCAGATCCCTGATGGGCCCGTCACAGGAGCCACTGCAGTTTGCGTATTAGCCCCACGTTGGCATGGATGATGCCACGCAATAACGGAGGACATGCCGGTGGATGCTCTCCTGAGTGTGACTGGCTAAGACCACATTAGTGACACAGCTGCCCATCAATAATATCAATAATTCAAATGACTAAAGCATCATTTTAGTGTCAGGTGTAAAGAGAGCTTATAATGACCATACCTTATGTGCAGACATACTTTATCTGATATTCGTACATTAAAATCTTAATATGAAGCACCATAACTAAAAGGTTATTAAAAAATTAACTGTAAAAGCAAGAGAAAATTGAGGTCCTTTCTACATAAAACAGCCTTTTGAAAAAAATAAAAACCCAACCCCCCCCCAAGAAATTTTATCCCATCGCAAGTGATAGTAGAGCTGAGACAAGGAGAGCTGCACAAACAAGCCAGAGATACTGCTGGCATAGATACGGTTTCTTGCATTTCCAATCTAACAATCTAAAATCTAACAATCTAATAAGGTTTAAAAATGGATTTAAATTAGTTTAAGTTTGTTGTGATTACAATATTTGCAAACTGTGACATTGGATGTGTTATCTTTAAGGTTGCCCTATAATTTTAATAGCACATTTTAATGAAATGTACAAATTAAAATAGAGGGATCTACTAAGGAGTATAGAGTCCATGTAGGTTTTTGTGGAGAAAATATAATGTTTGAAGGAAAAAATACAACAGTTCCATACAGGAAATAGAGACCAACTGACCATTAATATGAAATTTCAATCAATATTACCAAAACAGGTTATTGATAGGTTATTGATTTAGTATCACTGTTCTAAAACTCCCATTTGCAGTGGTAAGTAAAACCATGTATCCGCTTATGTTCCATACTCACTTGTTTTGTTGCACTTGATTTTAGAGAGAAGTCTGTGGGCCAACAGAAGATCCCCACTTTTCACTGCCACCAGCAAATCCTGTTCTTTTCCCATGATAACAAGAAGTGTAAAACTGCAGGAAAGCAGCAAAGATGTCTTTACTTGACCTTTCAATTATCCTTTGGGGAGATGAAAGGGGGTGTCGAACCCTAGCCATGAGACAGTGGAGAACTATGAGACCTCGGGCACCCTTCTGCCCTTGTTGTCAAATTTTGGCTGCATTATCTGTGGCAGGCAGCAAGCGGCAGGACAGTGGTGTTGAATGCAGAGTCGCAGTTTGACTCTGGGCTCAGCGTTGGTGGTTTGGTCGTTTGTGGTTCCTGCGGGACTGGAGGCAGCAACAGGCAAAGCCAATGCTAAGAAAAAAGAAATCACATCCATAAGAAATCATTTACAAAACAGACATGCCTTTAAATGTAATCACACATGGAAAAATATGGACAAATTTCTTTTGTTACATAATAATAGACAATAAAGTAAAACCATCCTATAACTTAGACTTATTGCATTATTGGCAGGTATTGTTTTTTGGCAATGAATACTTGATCAGTTGCTGCTGTGGAAAACAACTTTAGCTCTGTGATGCCACCAGAACCAAGTTGGAACATTCCTGAAACAGGTTTTCCTTTTTTTTTTGTATACAAAATTGCATATTTGACAAATCCATCCATCTTCTAATCGCCTATCCCAGCTGCATAACTGGCAAATGATATGAGAAATTATTTCCAGTGTCTGACCCTCAAAAACTTAATGGGTGTTTAATGCTGCCATAAGTAGTGCCATAAGATTGAATTGTATTTTTCAGAATATTATCAACTGCTAGGTGATGCAAGATGTGATCTGATAGCAACGCTGACAAAAGATCCAGGGTAATCTTTTTTTTTTTAAATGATGTTTTAAATATTTATTTTTTTTCTCTTGATTTATTGTTTGTCATAATGAGACATTTTAATTTCCATAATCCTTGCATTATGTTTTGAGTGCATAATTTTGTCCATCTTAGTTTGACACAAGTGATAAGAGGAAAAATATATATAAGGTACATGATATATGTAAATTAGACACTTTACAAATTTCAAAAAACTCTTATATAATCATATTCACACTCATCTGATCACATGTATAAAGGAAACTAATTGAAGTTGCATTGCATTGAAATCAAATGTTGAATTTACATCAAGTGCTGAAGCGATATTAAAAGTTTCATGCTACACTGTGTCTGCACTAAATAACTGTACATATAGTTTGCCCTGCAGTCACATTCACAAGCATATAAGCGAAACACAGAAGACTTCTGACCGTTCGTAGAGGATTGTCCGATCAAATCCTATGTACAGTTTAACTCTCGTCGCTTAGCTAAGCTTTTGGATTCAGTCTTCTGCCCATATGTTCTCTCACTTGTCTCAGTGTCAAACAGTCCTCGCTCAACGCCAGACTGGTTCAGCAGTGGTCGTTTCACTATTCTTTGGTTGAATAAGCATGGTTTGTTTTAAAGTAAGGACAAGAGTGTTCTCACCTGTTGTAGACACGTAGCTGCAAGTACTGGAGTGACAGAGAGAAGCCGGACAGTCCAAACACAGCTCCGTCAAACTAATGTTTATGTATAAAACATCCGGTAGGGATTTTCAAAACAAGACTTTATTTTTGCTTCATATCGAGGATGACTGTCACATTTTCAGTATTTATGAATTATTATTATCACTATTATTCGTTGGGTTGTTTATTTTGTTTTAATATGTGTTTATCGATTTCATAACCACAGATCTTCAAATCCTTTGTATCTATACTGTCTATATATCAGGTTTCATTTTTGAGTTACACTTTCCTAAAGTTACAGCTTTACTAATATCTCTTTACAGCGATTTGCATTGGAAACAGGTACGTGACAGAAAATGTTCAAGACCTTTATGTAAAGCAGACTACTATAACTGTATCATTCCTTTTTAAAATTTGTTCTTAATATTTTAATATATCTTGAACATTATTGACTTGCATAAAAAAATCGACTAATGTCAAAATAAACTAAAAGAAATAAAAAAATATTCTAGGCATATCTTTTTTCATTGATGTTGATTAAACTTTTGTAAGATTTATTTTTAAGATAAAGATATTTCTAAGCATCTGCTTTAAGAGTAGCCTCTCTAAAAGCTCTTATTTTGTGTGTGTTGTCCAACTCCACAATATCCAATCCAATTTTATTTGTTGAGCACTTTGAGACCAAAGTGCTGTACATAATAGATAAAAGACAATATAAATAAGGCTCAAATTAAGCATAAAAGCACAAAAATTGCTTATAAAAATAAATAATATAAAAATATTGCATTAATCTGCATTATTTAACAATTCCCTGTTCGTACGTTTTGCTGTACAATTATCATTTTCTAACAAGAAGAGTAATATAGTTTTATATTAGAAAAGTCTACATACTTACGTAACAAAAAGAACCATAATTGTCAGTGGGATTTTAGCTTATTTACATGGCATTTTACGGTCCGTAGTGACATCTAGTGGGCTCTTAGAGTATCATTTGGGAATTTATATTGTGCGTCTGTTTGTGAGGGTTTTACAATACACCGTTTATACACTCATTTTTTTATACTAATTTTTCATGTTTCTGTGTTGAATTACGTTGAAAAATATGTCTTCCTCCTTTACGCTTCATTATTGTGGGACAGTTGAAAAAACGACGTTATAATAATAAAAATGACGGCGTCGAATTAAAATTCATCGCTTTTTATAGGCAATCATGCCTTATAATTTAAAAATATGAATGAAATTGAGTCTTTAAAAAATTATGCGCAATGATACTATCAATATTAATAATAAATTTTATTTTTAAGTGCCTTTTAAGGGTCTCAAGGTCGATGAAATGCAAACTGATTCCACTAGTACGGTTAGGGTTGCCAGGCCTGGTACTGCTGCTGGATCCAGAACCCTCTCCATGGCCCTGCCTGGAACCTGCAGCTTTTGCTCAACATTCTCTCTATCTTCCCTGTCTCTCTTCTAGCCCTTTCCTTTTTCTATCTCCCCCTCTCCTCTGTCTCTCTCACCATCTCCCAGTCCCTCTCTCCCCTCTCTATCCCCCCCTTTTCTCTCTCTCACCATCTCCCCATCTCTCCTCTCCTCCTCTCCTCCTCTCCCTCCCAGGCGGTCACAGCGGATGGCCATCTACACTGAGTCTGGTTCTGCTCGAGGTTTCTGCCTGTTAAAGGGAAGTTTTTCCTCGCCACTGTGGAGCTTTGCCCTGGGAGCTGTTTCTCTTTTTTTGAATGTGTAAAGTGTCTTGAGAAAACTTTGTTATGAATCGGCACTTTAAATAAAATTGATTTTAATTGAATTGAACTGAATTGAATTGAATTGAATTGAATTGAATTGAATTGAATTGAATTGAACTGAACTGAACTGAACTGAACTGAATTGAATTGAATTGAATTCAGTGAATTGAAATACATTTAAAAATACTGTACTGTTAGATTCCCGAGTTTACTCCTACGTTGGAGCAAACATCCAGCGCTCCGATAACGGGCCTGAGCTGTCCCGCTGCCCTGTCAGTCTGAGCTCACAGGGAGAACTTTTGCGTGACAGCTTGTTAAGCTGGTGTCGAGAGGACTTGTCTAGCCTCTGACCATCTTGACCGGTTATTTTACCCTGCTTCCTTTGAGCAGTCTTCAGAAATGTGCAGCTTAGAGAGGTTCTGAATATCTGCTTCAAATACAACTGCTGCGATGGCTCCTCTCTCATGAATCAGTGCACTTATGCTAGATTATGTTTTAATAGCTGCAGACAGACAGCTATAATATTATAATATTTTAATTAGGGGTTAAAGTAACCAATTTAGAGCTGCATCAACCCAGACCTTGTTTCTGATGCACACAAACACACCTTTGTCTGATGGAGGATATGCTTTTAGTGAGGGTTTATGGCTCTTTATTCATTCAGCACCGGAGTTATGTTGTAATCAAAACGAAAGGGTGTTTATCCCGACACCCAGGTGTTTACACTAACTAATTTAATGGTAAGGGTGTTTATCGTGATGCCCCGGTGTTCATTCCCACACCAACTAATTTAAAGAGTACGGGTGTCTATTTTCACACCAGGAGTTTAACCTTACTTTAGGAATGTTTCAATCTGCATTAATTAATCTAGTGTAGTGTTTTATGATGAATATATCTACAATAATCAGACTTAAACTTTTCCTTTTGTGTTGCTTTATTAAAGGATTATGCAGATTGCATGTAAATGGTTATATGTTTAAAAGATAAATGGTAAAATGAATGCATTAGTAAGATAGAAAATCATAGATAACAAACCCTCAGTGCTGCTCATATGATTACCTGTGTTTAGTGCATTTACTGTTAAATTTTTGAAGAAGGGAGGCTGCCCCGTTGGTGGATTTTGAAGACTGAGGCCTGGTGCCTGCCGACACAACCTGGTCTCTTCTGCACAACCAGTCACTCTTCTGACTACTGGGCCTGATGTTGAGGCCTCAGTCTGGGGGCGTGAAAAGGGGAAAGCCCCGTCTGCTTCTCAGTGAGAAGATGGCCCCAGTGTGCTTAGTCGTTTATTGTTGTCGTTGTTGTTGCAGTTGCCGTTATTGCTGTTCACAATTTTGCCTCCCAGTTTCAATTCTTCAGCAGGGCACTCAGCACAAAATGTTGTGATCTTTCTCTTACTTGCTTGCTTGTTGCGTTGCCCCCAATCCAATTCTTCAGTGCTGTTAATCTTCTCAAACGTCAGTGCTGAAAAGCACAAACTTCAGCCAACCCAGCATGATCCTCTTGCTGCGTCGGGGTCATGGACGCATGGAGAGTGTTGATGTCTTGGATGCGCAGAAAAAAGACCTTGAGCATCTCTGTGCAGCCAGTTTTATACTTGACATTCTGCTCCAACCCACAGGACCTCCCTCCATCTTTCATTTGTTACACTCCACCTACAGTAACTTCCCTCCTTTCCACATTCAGCTCTGATTACCTCATAGCTCTCTTAAAAATGCAGGTACTAAGTAAATCTCAACTATGTACTCAGATTAGCTCTAAATTACATAAACCAAAACCATGAGCAGCCAACGGTCACCAGTAACATGAACAATGACATCCATTAATAATGCATCAAAACATTCTTAATATTCACCTTTTACAGAGTACAATACATTGTGTTCAACCATAATGACATTTACCAAATCAACCACTTTTAGAACTTCATTCTTTGTGCTTTCACAGGCAACGTAATCAATTAACCAGATTAATATCCTTTAACCATGTTAAAGCTCATAAACAAATGAGAGAACATAGTAATGCTGACACCGTGTTATTAATGCACTAATGCTAACATACTTCTGTTCACATAAGTAACACTACATACTAATGCTAATGAACTACATAAAAATGGATTAAATGGATAAATGGATAAAAAATAAAATAAATAAAAACAAGACAAGACGTCATTACACCTCATGATCATCGGAATTCATTGTTACTGAGGTCATTGTGACATTCATGTTTGCAGTATGAATCACTCAAGGCCATCACTGTCTTTCCCCCTCTCTCTTCTGCCGTTGTTCTTATTAAACTTCCAGGGAGGCACAGCAGACCTCAACTGTTCTTGACAGTACATGCATAAATATGACAATTAAATCAAAAATCAATGCGTACGTGGAAAAGAACTCAAAGATATGCTTTTTGGTGTGATTTAAAGGTAGTATATATCAGCTTTTTTTTTCGTAAAAAAAAATAAATAAAAAACTCAATAAAGGAGATCTTCATTTACTATTTGTTAGCAGCTTGTCTCATGAGAGGACAGTGAAAAAGTTCCGTCACTGTAGACTGCCTACTGTCCATAAATGCTCTGAGAAACATACTGCAAACTAAACAAAGTTTTCCAAAATTAGATCTCTCTGTGTCAACTGGACTGAAAGGTTTCCTTGAAAATGTTTCGCCCTCTCTCCAGAGAGCTTCTTCAGTTCTAAACAAAGTTTTCCAAACCAATCATAGGGCAGGATTGGGGGCTCTGCATCAGTTACGTTTCAGCTGGTGAAGGGAATGAGCATGAATGCTCTGTTTTGTTTTGTGAATCTTGTGTTTTTGATCAGAATCACCGATACAACCTTTAATGCCAGGTTTGCATGTATGTGATGTGACTGTATAGAGTATCTTGGTCATTAAAAGGAAATCAGTGACATGGATTCTATTTTTGTTTGTTTGTTAGAAACTATTAAAAAAACAGAGATAGAATACAAACATCAATTCATTAATGACTGCTAATAGGGCATTTATTTTAATCAGCAGATAAAGGTATAGATATTAATTTCTATTTATAAAAAACAAAACAATGTATTGGTTAATATAGAGAAGCACAAGTGTAATGGCTGACTCCATTCTAGTCCCTGTTTAACAGAAACTCGCTTTGCTCTTTCTGAATGATGATTTGGTGGACTTCACTCCGTCAACAACAAATCCTCCCGAATACTGATCTGAGTCCACTTGAATCAGATTTAGACCATATCTACCAGTCTAAATTTGCCCTCCTGTTTGACTGGCAGAACACTGATGAAGGTCTTATAAAGCACACTTCCTTTAGGCAGCTTGTTTATGACCTGCGTGGCCTCAGGGCTGCGTGGCGGTGGAATGTAGACCTCCTTGGTGAATTTGACATGACCATCCTCAAGGGCAAAGAGGGTATTGTTGGTCCCCATTCCGACCTACAAGAATTGATGCATGATGAGAACATTGATAGTATTACTCCCATCAACATCAGACTGAGTCAGTGCAACCTACATGTGCTCCTGGATGGTATCTCAGCAGCCTTTGTGTCGCAAGGATGTTGCCAGCATGGACAAAGTTACCTTTTTAGCAAATAAAAAGACAGACTGGGTAGTTATTATGAATTCAGGAAAGATGCAACATAAGATAATGCAGCATTTAAATTTTTTTAAGTCTTTACATTTAAAGAACTGTTATGGAAAATAATGAAAGCAGTTTAAAGAATTAGTTACCATCCTGTTTCTTGATGCCATATCTCCTTCCAGGACTCTTTCCTCCAAGGTTCTTACTGCTTCCACCAGCCTTTTTTGAGGCAAACCTTACAGAGTTTGGGAAAAAAGATTGAGCAGGCACCGACAGACCTAAAACTGACAGCACAGGAAGAAAATGATGAGTAACTGAATTTCAGTGACAACATTTTGAACAATGTCCTGTTCAGGAAAATATCACTACAATCAATATAGCCATGGCCAAAAGTTTTAAGAAGGACGCAGCTGTTGGTTATCACAAAGTTTGCTTTTCAGATCTTTTTGTCAGATGTTACAGAATTATAATTACAAGCATTTCATAAGTGCAAAAGCTTTTTTTGGAACCAGTACTTGCAGGGTTTGTCTTTTAAAGCTTTTTGCATGACAGTAACTTCAGCCTTGCCCTCATCAACCCTTTCCCCTGGGTTAACAAGAATTAATGATGTCAACTGGTCCTTTTGTGGCAGGACTTGAAATGCAATAAAAGTTTAAGTTCATTTTCATAGCACAAGGGGGCTTTTATTTAACTCTCCTCTCTCTGATCACTCTTCATTACACTTGTCTTGTAAAAGCATTGTCTTACAAACTGAGGCAGCAGATCTTGTGAAAATTATAATTTTTGACATTCTCAAAACCTTTGACAATGGCTAAAGTACAACAGATTTTTTTCGTAATATGTATGTATTTTTTGCCATCAATATATTATTGATATCATAAAACACAAACTATTAACCTCAGCTCTTCTTTTTGCACCTTAAACAATAATTGATTTATTTATAGATTTGTTTTTTTTCACATGGTTACTTTTAGGTTAGTGTCCAGAGGACAGGGAAAAAGCCAATACATTAACTTTACCAATACATACAAGAGAGTTTTCCTATTATAGAAAGTTTAAGACTATTTAATAGACCGTGGCTATGCTGTTGCATACGTATAGATACAATGTTTATCAGAAAAAAACTCTTTTTAACGGTTAGGTCCCTCAAATGACCAGGATACATGAAAACATAAACATATCTACAGAAAAAAGTACATATATACTGTATAGCTCTAATCAACGACGAACAAGTTAATACAGTAGTTATTATAAAAGGCCAAGAATACATAAGATTTCCACCCCCATCAATATTTAACATCCGAAGTAAACCAGATATTTTTGACAGAGGCACATTTTTGAGAGGCAGCATATGACGTTCAAAAGCCGAACATATATGAGGTCACCGGTCTCTCGATTCTACTGATGGTATTCCATTTGTGTTGACCAGACAAGACAAATAAAGGTAAAAAAAAAAAAGTTTTCTTAAAGACTCACAGACCAAAAAAAAAAAACCAAACAAACAAAAATTAAACAACTGCATCAAAAGAAAGTTATACCTGGTCATCCAAAATTAGATCTCTCTGTGTCAACTGGACTTAATGGCCATTAACATGCCGATGGGGCTATATTTTCAAGCTCTGCCCCCAGCAAGCTTAGAACAGGGCTATATTTTCAAGCTCTGGGGGCTATATTTTCAAGCTCTGCCCCCAGCAAGCTTAGAACTGAAGAAGCTCTCTGGAGAGAGGGCGAAACGTTTTCAAGGAAACCTTTCAGTCCAGTTGACACAGAGAGATCTAATTTTGGATAACTATGACCTGGATGAGTGAGAATCTACACAGACGTTATACCTGGTCTTAACTTCAACATCAGGGTCGCCGCCATGTTGAACTCTTGTTCGTGGCGTCGTGCGACTCACAAGATGCAGCTATGGCGTAATGCTACCCACCTTAGGTTGAGATTGGCATTACATGTTTTTCTATAATTGTAGTTATATATTTATAAAAATGATATATAAAGAGGAAAAACAACAATGAACATGTACGTATCAATTATATTTTAAAAAATGTTTTTTTTAATGCCTTTTGGTTTTCTAGTCTGTTAATAGCAATGCGGTCCTGGTATAGTTTCTGTTAAAAAAGTGAAATTGAATGTGAAATTTGCCTTTAAAAATGGATAGTCCTTTTCCTTTCTGTTGTCTTAAAAACATTCAATATAATGCTTTTCAATATAATTGAAAAGCTTTCAATTATTTCAATATAATGCTTTTCATTGAAAAGCTTTCAATTATTTCAATATAATGCTGAACAAAGACATTTTTGTAGACAAATAGTGATAAAAACAAATATGAAATAGTCTCGTCATCCATACCACAAAAGATCGCATCATTAATTGCACGATGCTGTCTAACAAGGCTTTAAAAAAGCCTTAATGAATCAATTCATTATTAACATGCATATTTCTAAAAAACAGTCTGTTCTCATCTTTTTTTCCGAATATCACCCTAAAAAGATCTTCCCTTTTAAAGCTAACGTGTGTTTACACTGCATTGGTATTCTACTTATCTAAAATGAAATGCCATTCATACGCCATACTGCTACGTTAAGTCTCTTTTTGGTCAAACACGCATGCGTCGCCGGTGTTACGTCACAATGAGATGTATTTATTTCTTGGTTTATGTGTAACCCGTTTAACATCATGTTATTTTTCGATTTAAAGATTCAGGTAAACCTTACGAAAGAAGCTATTACATTACATTAGTTTACTGTACAAAGAAACTAAAACTTCATATTATACATAAACACTAAACTACAAACACTTTCAACTACTTTCTGATAACTACGAAATACCACATATTCGTAAACCCACATGAGGGAAAAACAAACAAACAAACAAACAAACAAAAAACAACCAAAGCGGTTTAAGATAAATCCGTAAATAAAACGACAGTTTATGACACTGCACTGAGAAAGAGTCCACTTGTCGGATGTTCCCAAAACGTCCCATAACAGTAAACGCAACACTAGCTTTAGCAACCCGGGAAAGTCAAAACCAGAGGAAGGTATGAACCATAGTAGGCTGGTATGAAGTTAATTTATTAATTTAAAACAATCAGCTAGCTAAAACTGACGTAAATATTTGACGGTTAAAGTTACGGAACGTCTTTCGCAGTAGGATGATGAAAAGAAACAGCCTGTTCAAAATAAAAAGAAATGTAACGAGTGTTGAGGTTTGTTGTTTGGGTGTCAGACATTGTGTCGATGAACTCGGCTGAGAATGTTTCTATCACCAACTTAATGTTTTAGGTCCTCCTATACAAGCTAAACTTCTAAAAGTGTGCTGCCTGGATATTATTAGTAAAATACCGACAATGTGGTAATTGAATTTCCAAGTTAGGATCAGATAGATATATTAGACATTACTAAATCAAAATGAATGGTTTCGTTGTTCACAAACATTGGTGCAATATTTTGTAGTTGCATGCTTTTCTGATTTATTAATGTTTTATTTGTTTATTTGTCTTTTTTTTCAGGCAAGAACATGGACAGCTACAGTAACTCGAGCAGTGACCTCGATGGCGAGTTACCTGTGTTTGACTTCTTGAGCCAAACCTCTCTGAGACACAAATCAGGCCCGGATGGTTCTGTACCCACCTGCAGCCACCAGAGTGATGTGATGATGGTCAGCAGTGGATCTGATGATGAGGCACCATATGTTCCTCTAGCACAGAGACTCAAACAGAGACAAGACGATCCTATCAGCGCCTCCTCTAGTACCCTTTCTACCAAAGATACTGAACCACAGCCATTATATTGTCTGTCCATCAGACATCAACTACCAAGACATCAAAAGGGGGTAACCACTTTGCCTTTACCAAAGAGGAAACATGCCATGTGTTCAGTTGAGGAGATCCAAGCTTCTAGGGAAGAGGTTCTAAAGGGCAGGGAAGCCAGGGAGAGAGTGCATCAGGACAGAGAGCTGCTTCAGGAGGAAAAAGAAAGAGAGAAATCTGAGAGTAAAGCTTTGGCAGAGGCTGTCAAGACCCTGAGGCCTGAGGAATACATCAAACATATGGTGGTTGTTGTGGACCCTGGTCAGCAGTTTTAATATGAAGTTACCATGCTACCATTTGAACTTGTGATTTTCCTTAACAGTTTTGAAATTCAGTGCATTTTTTTGTTTGTGTGTAGCTCTCTTACAGCAGGAAGGAGGTGAGACTCTGCTGTTGTCGGTGCGGAATCTTGGTTGTAGCTGTGCCATAGAGAAACAACCTATTCCACGTAGTGTGAGCTGGATAAGGAAGATTCCCTGTGCTCAGGTAAACACACAATACTTCATTACTGTCCATTGTGCTATACTTTTACTGTCACTGTCCTGTAATTGCCACAGACACAAAGAGGACACTGACAGATGTATAGTCCTAAAATTGACATTTTGAAAGAATGTGGTGCAATTACACAGTGTATATGGAAAGTTTTTAGACCCCAAGCTTTTTGCCAAGTGTTTAGTTGAAGCCTTGTTTAGCCTTCAGTCCTCCTGGGTATGGTCATGCAAGCTGTGCAGAATTATGAAGACGACTGTGTTCTTGGGGATCTTCATTGCAAGTTTGTTTGTTTTTTTGTAGGACCGCACCCCCCCCCCCCCCAAATCTGCACTTTGATACAATGTGCATGTGTTGTTTTTCTAAATTTTAGCTGCAACTAAACCTGAAAAATTAAGGTTAAAATATTAAAATGACCCGAGACTCTCACCTGGACTATATGTTCTGATTTTTTAATGAAGTTCTGTCCTGTTTGTCCATTTGTGTTACTCAGTCAGATGATGCGACATGTACATCAGAGCCCCACGTTGTTATGCAGATGACTGTTGATGACATGGTTTCACTGATCCACAACTACATCCAGGTTGGTGGGTTAATGCAATTAACAATAGAAAGGTACAGTGTTGAAATCATTTGAATTAACAGAGTAAATGTTCAAATATATACTGTAAATTCTAAATAAAAAAAACATAAGATAAAAAAAAAAAATCTGAATATGCAGCTTCTCAGATCTCTTATATTGGGCTAAAAGCCATATGACGACAATCATATTCTGTCCATTTTAGCAGGGTTTTCTGTCCTACCAGGTTGACACCTGCTTTCAGCTGGGATCCCAGTTTAATTAATAAAACTGGGTAGGACAGAAAACCTGGCCTGGATAGCAGGCCTTGTAGGACTGAGTTGATGGCCCCTGTTATAGAGAACACATTGGCAAAAGTAAAAATAAAATTTTAACCATTAAGTTTATTGAATTATTTTTTTTCTATTTAGTTTCTGATCTTATTGGTACTTTTTATTCACACAGATGTTTCCTCAACTGTTTTTTTCCCCCAGTGAGTCTAGTTTTACTTCTAATTGTGCTTGGTTTGATATATGGTGTCACAAAACACATTAACTTGATCGCATTTCAGTGATACAGCAGTTTTTTGGTTTGCTTGTATAGGCAGTTGATTTGATGTAGTGAATATAGGTATTTTGTATATTACACGCTACATAATTATAACAGCACATATATGATCTAATGCAGAAGGAGAGGTATGGCAGGTGTGACTGTGGTACAACACTAACATCCTGGGTGCAGGAACAGCAGAGGAGGAACCCCAACAAGACCCTCAGAGTTGTGGTCATAAATCTGGAGAAATACTTAAGGTACACATGCAGTTCAGGTTGACATTTAATCATCTTTTTAAGAGAAATGTGAAGCTGTATTTCTTAACAAAAGTTTGGACATTGTAAAAATGAACAGGAAAAAATAAAAGAAATGTATACAAATCTTGTAGTTTTAAATTTAATTGAAAATAACATATCAAATCTTGATTCCAAGAAATGTCTTCAGAATCATAACTGAAAGCAGTCAGAAGGCTGCTACACCATCATGTGGAAATATCACCACAGGTTTTGGGACTAGACAGTGATTAGTTGTTTTGTCCTTAGGTCTCAGAAGTCACAAAGCCAGAAGTTTCAGGAGGCGGTCACAGGTAAAGATGGAGGAACGATGAAGAAGAGAAGAAAGAATGGTGGCGTTAAGACACTGCCTGAAGTATCTCGAGTTGAAATAGAAGAGGTAGGTTAGAGAGATATGCCTAAAATGATAACACAAACAAATGTTATTTAAAAAACATGTTTAAAAAACATATAGTGCTTGGAAATCTAACTGTCTGCATCTGGCATAAAAAGAGCACTGCTTATCATGAAAACATCATCCCATCCTTTAATATACTGAATAAACACAAAGGTCAAGATCGATGTTTCATTCTATTATCCATCAGGCAATAGTGCATCTGCAGCTTCACACCGGAGTCTCAATCTGCTTCTTTTCCACCTGGAAGGACTTTTCCGATCACATTGCCATGACAACCAAAGCAGTTGCAGAAGTCCCTTTCAAGTAAAATCCATGTGTTTGCAGCCGAATGTGTCTGTCCTGTGTCTGATTTTCGATGATGTTACCTGTGCTTCTCTGGGTGGTTTCAGGCATCAGAAGGAGAAGACAGGCTTCTCTTTTTGCCTGGAGAGTGAATGGATTGGTGGCCAACGAGTAGATAAAAGTGGGAAGGGGCTGCTGCATGTGTGGAAAAGACAAATCCAACAGTTGAACAGAGTCAGTCAAGACATGGCCTCAGCCATCCTGGCAGCATACCCCTCCCCACAGCTGCTAAAAAAGGTACACCTTAAGTATTCAATTTGAACAAATGTGTGATGATGAAGTTTATTAGAATATGACTATCAGACCATAGCCTGCCAGTCAGGAAGTCTAGGAGCCAGTCACAGAGGGTGGGGTGCAGGCCAAATGTAGACAGTTTATGGGTGATTTTGTGCTGGAATACCGTGCTAAAAGCAGAGCTGGAGGCCGCAAAGCATCCTGATGTAGGAGTCGTTTTCTTGGTGAAAGAGGAAATAAAAGATTTAAGCTGCTAATAACTGATTAATTATTTGATGCCTCAGTTTTCATTCAAGCTGTGTGTCCTCTATCTTCCAACGATTCTGTGCACAGGTCTATAATCAGTGCAAGAGCTCTGATGAAAAGATCCTCTTGCTGTCCGACCTCCTGATCCGCAGAGGAGCAGGCATCACATCCACAATGCGACGAGTTGGTCCAGAGCTCTCCAAACGTCTCTATCTTACAATGAACTCCTGTGACCCTGAACAGGTTCTGGAATCCAACCCTTGATTCCTAACAAAATTATCCTTTTTGTTCTTATGTATACTAAAGTTTATGTACTTATGATTATGTCAAATTGTACAACTTTTGAAATTGTCATTATAGTTGTAAAGTCGTGGCTACTTTTTTTTTTTTCTCTCTCTTGCCGATTTTAATTTTTTAAAAATTGTAAAACTCGTGATGTTTTCTCTATGTATTATATTATTACCTGGATTTTTTTTCCTTTCATTTATTTTGTGTGCATTTAAAGTTAAAACAGCTGGGTTAGTTGGGTTTACCTGATGAGACCCTAAAAAACACACCTGTTCATAAACCTGATATCAGATTTTATTAATTCATTTTATTTAATGATATATTGTGTATCGTTGCAAAAATTGCAATTAAAAATGCAGCATTTTGAAGCACTGCTTTTAACAGAATGTAGCTTAATATATTTGTGCCTTAACAGCACATACTTTTTTCCCTTCTCAGTCAATGTGTTTTATCTATCAATAGAACCTTTCTTCAGACTTTTTTCTTCATTTGATTAGTGGCATACTTAAACACTGCATCAAGATTCTAGGATGAGATCTCCTTTTGGCCAGCATCCTTACCTCATATACATGGTTAAACATTGGAAAGTATATATGTCAACCTTTCAGTTTTATCACTATTTCATTTTAATGAATTCCTGACAATATGACAATATGACTTTTAAAGGCTTTAGATACATTGCTTGAATTAGCGAGTTGCAGTAACGATTTATGGTCACTGGGTGCCACCAAAACGCCAATTATCGATATAACGTAATCTTTCCAGGCAAGGAATAATAAAACCATGGTGTGATGGCTTTACTGTCATCTTTGAACTGCCGTCCTGGACTTTGTTACTTGTAACATTTGTGGATCATTTATTTTCTTTTAAAATCATAAAAAGACAGGGTTCTCTAACACATGATAGAAAACCACACTGTACTTCTACCAATGTAGTAAAATTTTGTTTTCAGAATCAGGTGTAACACTTGCTTTTGTTGGATGATCATCATTGCTCTCCTAATTTTCAGTTGTGAAGTAAGACTCCTGATCCTAAGTCATGTTGCATGAAACACCCAGAGCTCCTCTTACACCTTGCCTTGCTTTTGTATAGCGCATGCTGCGGTGCACTCCGAGCCCAAACTAAGCACACAACTTTTCAAAGTGACTCTAATATAAAGCCTGGAAAATTGATAGTGAGCACTGGCTGAGTTTTACTCCCCCATACACACATACCAGTAAAGAGATGTGATGAATTGGTCGACTTTGAGCTATGCTGTGGTACTTAGGCTGAAATGAGTTGTCATTTAAAGATGACTTGATGTTATCACAGACTACAAACTGAGATAAATGGGACTATAACAAATCCATAACTAATATTTCCACACCACTGAGTCTGTCACTATTTGAACAGTAAACATAATGTGTGGGTGATGTTTGTGGGTTCTGCTTTTTTTTTCTCCAGATTTGTGGAGGATTTTATATGTCTATTAAGATTAATGTGTTTTTGTTGTTTTGTCTTGTATCCTTGGTAATGTTATTTAAAAACAACAAAAAAATGCAATTGTTTTCTTTTTCTAATTTTATGACAATAATATCAGTTACCTAATCAGTTTTCTGTTTCCATATCAGATTTTTAACATTACCAAAACATTACAGGATTGAAATGTTACCAATTGTTTTTTATTTATTTGTTGTTGTTGTTGTTTGTGGGTTTCCTGGCTCCCTTCTCCTCCTGTTCGGTGCAGCATATCCTTAAAATATATTTAAAAAACAAGTAAATAAAATATGTCACATAATCAATTGAAGTATAAAGTAATCAGTGTTTGTATTTTGTGTGCATTAATTAGCAGTTCTGGCATTAGTAACATCACAGCTGGAACTAGAGGTTGTGTTTTATTGGTCTAAATGGTCAAGAATTTGCTTTCACATATTCCACAAGTCAAATATTTGGTCAGTAAATGAGCTGGGTGAAATTCAGCTGCTTGAAAGGTAAATAGTTTAAAAACGCAATAATATAATTGCACAATTTCAAAAGATTATTCTAAGATTGACATTGTATTAACACAATTGTTTGCAGGGTTGCAGTTAGAAAAGATTTCCAGAGTGCTTCAAAGATGCATAATAACACTGAAGCTTGTGTCTTCCACTTCGACTGCTTGTAAATTTTTAGTAATGTCTAAATGTCATGGAAACTTGCAGTGGGACTATATTTAGTTGCTTGGTTTTCAAAATTCAGCACTGAAACATTCATCTTCCGACAGTGTCAGATTTTTGACCTATGAGCTGGTCTCCATCGGTGGTTCTCACTTCCCTGTTTTTGATATGTGGATTCCCATTACTAACACACACCGCATGTATTTTGGGTGTGAACATTATTAGGTTCTATTTCTAACCACGACACTACTGTGGAGATTGTTTATTATTTATTCAACTTAAACACAGGTCCAATATGCCATTTGTCACTGTGCGATCAGAAGTTTCAGCTACAGTAGAAATGCTGCAGAAGATCACTGTGGGTAAAAAGCTTTTTGAATCACAATGCGCTCTTCAGTTTAATTTCTAAAAAAAAAAACTGTCACCAAATTGTCAATTGAATAGAATAGATTGGGGTTTGGGAGTAGCAGTAGCTTGGTCTGGGCTTGGAGCCGGAGCTTCCAGGTCAAGTTGCAGACCATTGTCGGAACACTACCTAGGTGCACTTGAGCAAGGCAAGGAAATGTTACCCAGTACAGCTCTCTCTGATGCCTCTGAATCAACTGTTGTATTTAACCGAAATTGTTTGATTACATAGAAACCAATTTTCCAAATAACTATTTAATATATGGTCATATATTATGTTATGCATTTTGTTGTCCATTCTGGACAACGACTTTGTAGTCGTGTCCTCGGATTTGCGGCCGCATGTCCTGGACACTCGGGTGAAGAGAGGGGCGGAGCTGTCAACTGATCACCACCTGGTGGTGAGTTGGCTCCGTTGGTGGGGGAGGATGCCGGACAGACCCGGCAGGCCCAAACGTATTGTGAAGGTCTGCTGGGAACGCCTGGCAGAGTCTCCTGTCAGACGGAGCTTCAACTCCCACCTCCGGGAGAGCTTCACCCATGTCCCGCAGGAGGTGGGGGACATTGAGTCCGAGTGGACCATGTTCCGTGCCTCCATTGTTGAGGCGGCCGACCGGTGCTGTGGCCGCAAGGTGGTCGGTGCCTGTCGTGGCGGCAACACCCGAACCCGCTGGTGGACACCGGTGGTGAGGGATGCCGTCAAGCTGAAGAAGGAGTCGTACCGGGCCTTTTTGGCCTGTGGGACTCCTGAGGCAGCAGACAGGTACAGGCGAGCCAAGCGGAGTGAGGCTGGGGCGGTCGCCGAGGCAAAGATCCGGACGTGGGAAGAGTTTGGGGAGGCCATGGAGAACGACTTCTGGACGGCTTCGAAAAGGTTCTGGACCACCATCCGGCGACTGGGGAGGGGGAAGCAGTGCATTGTCAACACTGTGTACAGTGGGGATGGTGTGCTGCTGACCTCGACTCGGGATGTTGTGGATCGGTGGAAGGAATACTTCGAAGACCTCCTCAATCCCACCGACACGCCTTCCAGTGAGGAAGCAGGGCCTGGGGAATCGGAGGCGGGTTCTCTTATCTCCGGGGCTGAGGCAGCCGAGGTTGTTGAGAAACTCCTCGGTGGCAGGGCCCCGGGGGTGGATGAGATCCGTCCGGAGTGCCTTAGGGCTCTGGACGTTGTAGGGCTGTCGTGGTTGACACGAATCTGCAACGTCATGTGGACATCGGGGGCAGTACCACTGGATTGGCAGACCAGGGTGGTGGTCCCTCTTTTTAAGAAGGGGGACCGGAGGGTGTGTTCCAACTATAGGGGGCTCACACTCCTCAGCCTCCCTAGCAAGGTCTATTCGGGGGTACTGGAGAGGAGGGTCCCTCGGATAGTTGAACCTCGGATTCAGGAGGAGCAGTGCAGTTTTCGTCCTGGACGTGGAACTGTGGACCAGCTCTATACCCTCAGCAGGATCCTTGAGGGTGCGTGTGAGTTTGCCCAACCAGTCTACATGTGTTTTGTGGATCTGAAGAAGGCATTCGACCGCGTGCCTCGGGGAGTCCTGTGGGGGGTTCTCCAGGAGTATGGGGTGTTGGGCCCCCTGATACGGGCCGTCCGCTCCCTGTATGACCGGTGTTGAGAATCTGTGGCAAGATCTGAAAACTGCTGTTCACAATGCTCTCCATCTAATCTGACTGAGCCTGAGCTGAGCTGTTTTCAGATTTCAGTCTGTAGATGGGTAAAGATTTCATTCTATAGATGTGCAAAGCTGGTAGAGACATACCCCCAAAAGACTTACAGCTGTAATTGCAGCAAAAGGTGATTCCACAAAGTATTGACTCAGGGGGGCTGAATACTTTTGCACACTGCACTTTTTATTTGTAAAAAAAAATAAATAAAATCATGTATAATTTTCTTTCTGTTTCACAATTGTATGCCACTTTGTGTTGGTCTTTCACATAAAAGTCCAATAGAATATGTCTGTGGTCATAATGTGACAAAATGTGGAAAAGTTCAAGGGGTATGAATACTTTTGCAAGCCACTGTAGTAATCTGAGCATATGTCTGAGTGATCATATAGTATTTTTCTTTTTTTTTCTTTCTCTCCCTCTCACTTACGCAAGCACACATATATCTTTGTACTTCCATCTTTCTGAGGACCTGCATGGGCATAATGCATTATCCATCTTCTTACCCTAATCTTAACCATCCCAACTAACCCCCTTACTCTAACCCAAATTCTAACTCCAACCTTAAAACCAAGTCTGAACCCTCAAACAGGCCCTTAAATTTGTGGACCAGCCAATTTTTTTCTCACTTCCAAAAATGTCCTCATTTTGCTAGTATTGAAGGAATATTTTGGTATTCAGTATGTAGCAAGAAACACACACACACACACACACACACACACACACATACACTTAATCAAACAGATCACAGAACAAGCTACGGTTAGCATACATAGTCTATTATTATAAAGAATGAGCTGCAATCACGTTTAATGTGTACTGATAAAGTATTTTGCGGATACACCTCAGATAATCTATTGGTGAAAGCTCTGATGAGGAGCAAAGATTTACTCTCATGTTTGTTGTGGTTTATTTCTTCTTTTGTTTGCTGTAACATCCTCTACTGCTCACATCTGTGAGCCTGAGTGGACAGACTGATGATGAAGATGAACTGAGTCATCTTAGGAATGCCCCACAGGAACCAGGATACCTTCACTTTTCCTCAGCCTACAAAGACCTGTGCGGGACTCTGACTGTCTGGCCACCCCACCATCCTCTTATATGTCATCCATCCATCCATCTACCCGTCACGCCGTGGCGGGAACCAGCACGGCCGACAGACACGAGCCGCCATCACACTGAATCTTTCCCAACGAGCAGCCTTCCCAAACCTGTCCGCGGGCCCAGTCAGAGCCTAAAGTGTCACCGACTCAATTTCAGTTGTAAACAAAGTGAAGAGAGTGGGAGCTGTCCCATCAGTCTCCATTATGGGACAGCAGTGCAACAACACTGTCATGTTCCTGTGGTAGTCCAGGGGAGATGCTGTCTCATACATCATTAGAACAAAGGGACTGGTTGGGGGTTGCAGGGAGTGGAGGTGGGGCCTTCCTGCCCCAGACACACACACACACACACACACACATCTTTGTACTTATATCTCTGTGAGGACTTTCATAGTTATAATCTTACCCTAACCTGTACCCAGTTCTCACCCCAACCTGAAAACCAAGTCTGAACCCTCAAACAGGCCTTAGTTTGAGTTTAAAGAACAGCCAAAATGTCCTCATGTTTCAATAATGTCCTCACTTTGCTAGTAAAATACAGATTATTGTAGTATGGAGCAATTACAAGCACACACACACACACACACACATTTAACTAATGGGACACAATGTTTGAAGAAATATTTACAAATGGGAATTCTGATATAATCATATAGAAATACAGATTACAGATGAAGAGTAGTCAAACAGTTTCTGTTAATTTACAGAAATTGTAGAAAATACTAACTAAAAATTAAAGTACACAATTAAATAAAAAGTAAATATAAATACCACCACATCCAGTTTAAAACAAAATAAATAAGGTTTGCTAATGAGCAGAATTTGGTGTATGTACTGTACATTTAACCCATTTGTCTCCCAATTACTCAGTTTTACTCTGTGTCATATAGTAACAGGTCCAATGGCATTAGTGTTGTTAAATATATTAAGTGATGCATCTTTTAAAATGCAGTGATATAAAATTGTATATAATGAGTTGTTGCTGTCAATCAGTTAGCATGGAGGGAATGTTTGAATGGCTGTTGGATGTGACAATCAGAAAATTAGCATGTCTTTGGAGCAGATCAGCTGGCCCCTCCCCTAAAACTCACAGGGCATATATGTAAACTGATTTGTTTTCATTGAACCAGTCCATTTAGCCTCTCTCTTCCACTATAAATAGTCATCTTGGAGCTACTGTCCATAACCAGTCTGTTGATGCTTATGCCAGTTTAATATGTTTTTAAGATTACTGGTAACTTTCTTAAAGGGTGTCAGAACCTGAGAAATCAGAGGTCCAGGCTAAAAGCTCAGTCCCAGTAAGTTCACACAGAGGCAATTATCTCTATCAGAGCTACGGCAGCGGTGACAAATGAGCTGGTTCCACTTCATTGTTTAACACTTGGCCCTCTGGGCCCTGACTGATCCAGATAGACCTGTTTTATCATCATTCCGGGGAGCAGAAATGTGTGTAAAGTCTGACATGATCATCTCAAAAACCTGAGAAGGCCTGAGCCTATGCAGAATAAGAGGATAAACATCACATCTCATTACAGAGCGATGTATCAACTCATTGTTGTCAGGTTTGGCATTAAGGATCCAAGTGTGACACAGTTGGCAGATTAAAACCTCTTTTAATCTCCGCTCACAGGCAATCTAAACAACCAGATCAGGTCAGGTAGGGTTGAACACAGGCAATGAGGTAACTAACACAGGAACCCTCTGTATCTGAAACACACAGGTAACAGTCTGACAGAATCTCTCAGTGTCTGCAGCTTAAGTAGCCACGCTGATTGCAGGCGAGGTGCAGGTGTGGCTGATCAGGAATGCAGAGCAGGTGCAATGGCGAAAGCAGGGAGGCACACCGGAGCAGACCGGCAGCTGTGACACATTGTAGCTGATAAAAGTTTCCTTTCCATTTCTATAACTGAAAGCAATTAACACAATGATTGATGTGTACAGTTAATCATTAAACTAATACATTTTCAACAGTGGCCCGCAATATTAGCATTCTTTGACAGAACAACAGAGGTGGTTTCAGTTTCAGCAATCCACTGAGGCCATGAGGGTCAACAGAAGAAAGAATCCTCTGATTCACAAGCGTGGAACACATTGCTAAATAATGACAACTGTGATGACAGAGCCTCATATTGAGTACACACAAAGGCCACGTTGACTATTTCACCCAGGGATCCATAAGCAGCTGTTAGCATTGTCTCATTGTCTCAATATGATGACTCCATCCAAGAGAGGAATGCGGGTGTGTATATGTGTGTGTGTCTGTGAGATCTTCCATGTGACTGACTATGTCTTTAAACATACTTGAATAGGGATTTTGTATTTTCGTTTGTGCAGCACATTTTAACATGATCAGATACTGTCATGTAACAAACCGAGTCTGTGAAACAACGGAACCTCCTGCGGCAGCCGCATTTCTTTGGCTGATGGAGCTTGCTTGACTTCTCTGCAATGTTATTCATGCACATTTTAAACAGTCGGAGAAGAATGTTGGCTTTATGTTTGTGAAACAAAAGCAGATGCAAATAAGGTCAGGAACAAACAGACTTCTTTACAACATTGCTCTCTATGAGCAATGTTGTTTTACAGTATTCAAACAATATTGTTTTATTCAACTTAAACGCCCATCCATCTTGTATATTTCCAATCATTATTGCTATATGTGCAAAGTCATAATACATGTAAATTACATGTACCTGCTGAATCTTGTATTTCCAGTCGTTTACCTGGAACCGGTAACTGGTAGAGATTTCTCTACTAAAAAAAAAAAAAAAAAAAAAATCAACATGCAATATAAACACACACTCTTGTTCTATGTTATTGTATAAATTACCCAGCCCAATACCCTAACCAACTAACCCCCTGACCTTAACCCAAACCCAATTCTAACTTCGAATTTAAAACACACCTTAATCCTTAGTCAGTTGAAGTTGCTCGTAGAATGAATATTTTGGAACTCAGTATGTAGCAAATACAAGAACACACAAACACAATGAGTCATTTTTCCCCAGAAAAGGTTAGATGCAGTGACGCAGGGTAGACTCGGGGTGGACTTGGCTGGCGTAGGGCCAGGGAGTGACTTACCTGGTGCGGGGGCTAGTTTGCCTAGTGTAGGAGCGGGTGCTAACTCTGATAGTGCAGGGGCAGGCACTGACCTGGCTGGGGCGGAATCAGGAACTAACGGGGATAGCACAGGAGCAGGTGCTAACCTAACTGATACAGGGGCGAGCTGGGCTAACGCGGGAGCAGGTACTGACCTGACGAACGGAGGCAGGAACTAGCTGAGGTTGCACAGGAGCTAGCTGGGCTAGTGCAGGGGCAGAGGCTAACTCAGCTACTGGAGAAGCGGGCTGGGCTAATGCGGGAGCAGGTACTAACCTGACTGGGGCAGGCGTAGGAGCTGACGGGGATATTGAAGGAGCGCTGCTAACTGATCTTAATTTTAGGGTTTGATGTCTGACAGGCCACACATTTATCAGCATAGGCATTGTTTCTCACCAGGCAGAGGTCACAGTCCCATTCTCCTTCCTTAATAGAAAACATGGTCTCTCTAGTGGAAGTCTGAGGCGAAAACCAGCAAGCAATGCAGTGAGAAGCTGATGCTCTATTCCCGACAAAGCAGACAGGGCAGTCCTACACTCCATCCTCTTTTGAGGCCTGAGCTCGGAATTCCGCCACTGCTGGAGTAGGAAACGGACTGGGGAGAACCCATGGAATGGCGGGCGGAACGAAGGGGCTCCAGACACACCCAGAGACGGCAGCATGCTTGTCCGGGCCCGGCGAGATGCCCGACTTGCCGGAGCTGGACCACCTGTGCCCAGACGCTGCACCAGAAAAACCCCAAAGTACAGTTGGTCTGGGGCTCACAGGAAGTGGTGGAGCCTCGGCCAGGTTCCACGGAAAACCAATCTAAGGGGGAGCTCCGGGCTGGTTCAGGTGGGTGGCTGCCATCTTGCCGGCCGCGCGGGCTGAGCGGGGTCTGGTGTCAGCCTCAGTGGGAGCAGAAGCAAGAGCAGCAGCAGGAACATTATCAGCGGGAGCAGTAGTGGGAGCAGCAGTGGGAGCAGCAGCAGGAACAGTACCAGCAGGAGCAGAAAAACACGGAGCCACAGCAGGAGCTGTAGCAGGCAGGGGAAGCATGCTGTCCACCCGAACAATGGATTGCCACAACTTGGCCCTCACCTGAGCCGACTCCTCCATTCGGGCACAGTGGCGTTACGCACCCGCCTCAAGCACAGAGTCCGGAATCGTGGCACCCAGGAGCCACTGAACAAGGAACGTACCTGCTGGGTCCTCGGATGGCTGGATCATTCTGTTAGGAAACGTGTGTTGAGGACCCAAACGCAGACACGAGGCAGGTTCAAAAAAGAAAAGCAACCCTTTATTGGGTGTGCACAGGAAAACAAAAGACACTCCGACTGGAGGAAAAAATACTGCTCAAACGAAATACAAAGTCTGGTGAAGCGCGCAGAGCAAGCAAGCAGGCAGGCTTGCCCACCTAGCAGCCTCCTTATATCAGTAGCTGATGAGGTGATCAGCGACAGGTGTGCAGTCAGTGCTGGATCTCGGGAACCCGCGCCCTCTGCAGGGAAAACAAGGAGCAACTCCCACACACCATAAAGGGCCGGCAAGCCAGGCCCTAACAATATTATTGATTTGAACATATTTGACATGGATTATATCAGAATCAGAATGAGAAGCCTTTATTGTCATTGTACAAGAAATACAAAGAAATTGTAGCAGCTTTGGAGTGGTGTTACTCTAAATATAAATCTAAGTACATACAGTATAATACAGTAAGATAAAATAAAAATAAAATACTTATAAAAAAATAATAAAATAAGGTGCAAGTAGGTAGTGAAGAGTGCAAAAACAGAGCGTTAATATAAATATTTTCTATGGATGGATGCAGAGCAGTATTGTACATTGCGGTATTACACATATGTCAAGCCAGAGTGGTGTGTGGTTAGTGTATGTGTGTGTTCAGTTTGGTGACTGCTTATGGAAAGAAGTTGTTTCTGAGTCTGTTTGTCCTGGTTTTAATGGACCTGTACCACCTAAGACAGAGGGCAGCAGGTCAAACAGAGGGAAGGCAGGATGGGTGCCGTCGCTGATGATGGTAGTTACTCAGGGAGGGGAGGGGGCAGCCAATGATCCACTGTGTCATCTTTACCACCCTCTGGAGCCTCTGCTGCTCTGCTTCAGTGCAGTGGGAAAACCACACTGTGATGCAGTAGGACAGGATACTCTCGATGGTTGAACGTTAGAAGGTCACCAGCAGCTTCTGATTCACAGTGTTCTTCCTAAGACCCCTCAGGAAGTACAAGCGCTGCTGTGCAAAATTAGATCTCTCTGTGTCAACTGGACTGAAAGGTTTCCTTGAAAATGTTTCACCCTCTCTCCAGAGAGTTTCTTCAGTTCTAAGCTTGCTGGGGGCAGAGCTTGAAAATATAGCCCTGTGGATCATCGGCATGTTAATGGCCTGAGTGGTCACCTGAGAGTCGTTGGCAGGGTGGTTGGCAGGGTCGTTCACCTAGTTTCAGTTGGGGTGCTTCCCCTTTGTCAGTTGGGTCACATGTTAATGAGTCACCAGATCTCGTCAAACGATGTGAACGTTTGGATTGCTGACGAAAAGAGTGGAGGACTGCATTGTACGTGGGTGACAGAAAGTGCCTTAGTCCACCACCTCTGTTTAAAGATGGTTTTTACAACTTGACATGAATGGTTTCCTTGACACCCCTCTCAAACCAGCGATCTTCTCTGGCCAGCACATGTACTTGACTGTCCTCAAAGGAGTGTCCGCTTTCTTTTAGGTGTAGGTGTACTGCTGAGTCCTGTCCTGAAGAAGTGGCACGTCTGTGTTGGGCCATTCATTTATGGAGGGGCTGTTTGGTTTCCCCAATGTACAGTTCCTTGCATTCCTCCTGGCACTGTACAGCATAGACAACATTGCTTTGTGTGTGTGTGTGTGTGTGTGTGTGTCTTGTCCTTTGGGTGGACCAGTTTCTGTCTGAGTGTGTTGGAGGGTTTGAACTGTACTGGAATGTCATGTTTTTGGAGGATTCTCCTGAATTTTTCTGAAACTCCAGACAGGTAGGGGATAGAAATGCTGTGATGTTTATTTCTTTCCTCTTCTTTGCTGGGGTATCGTTTTTTGGAGGCATATATATCATGCTTGGCAGAGGTCTGCGCTTTTTGAGTGTTTATCAATGAAATCATTTATTGTTTGTCTAATAGTGTTTTATTTCTAGTTTTTACTTTACCTTATCCTCTTGTGCTGCACAATGAATTTTACATTTACATTAAATTTTCACATCTATTTAATTTGCATGTAGCTTTGTAAAAACATCAACAATCAAAAAAAAGGTTGGTTCAATTTTAAATTCAAGTGTAGATAGACAAGGACTAGATTATCAGATAGCATTCTCTCTTTGGATGGCATTACTTTGTCCTCTAATTCGACTGCAAGGAACCTGGGAGTTAACTTCGACCAGGACATGTCATTACTCCCTCATATTAAACAGGTTTCTAGGACCGCCTTCTTTGACCTCCATAATATTGCCAAGATCAGGAGCATCCTGTCACAGAGTGATGCTGAAAAACTAGTCCATGCATTTGTTACCTCTAGACTGGACTACTGCAACTCATTACTGTCAGGATGTCCAAATTATTCCATTAAACCTGCAGCTGATCCAGAATGCTGCAGCCAGAGTTCTGACAGGAATCAGCAAAAGGGAGCATATCTCTCCAGTTTTAGCTTCTCTTTACTGGCTTCCAGTGAAATCTAGACTAGATTTCAAGATTCTCCTTTTAACATATAAAGCTCTCAATCATATCAAATCTCCATCATACCTGCAGGATCTCATAGTTCCGTATATTCCTAAAAGAACACTCAGATCATGGAATGCAGGTTTACTTGTAGTTCTTAGAATTCTTAAAAGTAGACTGGGAGGACGAGCCTTTAGCTATCAGGCAGCTTTACTATGGAACCAGTTAGCGACCTGGGTTCGAGAGGCAGACACCACGTCTACCTTTAAGATCAAACTTAAAACTTTTATGTTCAGTAAAGTGTACAGTTAGCCTCAAACAAAGTGTGTAGGGTTGATAGATCTAGTTACAGTCAGTTCTCACAGCTACAGGCAGAATAGGGTCATCAAACTTTTATTCTTTAATTTTTAGCATAGCTATGCTGCTATAGGCCTACGCTGCTGGGGACACAAACATGATCCACTGAGCAGTTCCCTTCTTCCTCAACACCAGCCACTCCTTCACCTCCTCTCCTCCTTTTCTTCTCACTTGGATTATCAGTGTGTCCAGTCTTCCTTGCTGTTTTGTCTCCCTCGCCCTCTTCTTTCTCTTTCTGCAGGTCTTCCATCTCCAGGCCTTCATGCTGCATGGACCTCGGCCTCTGACAGACCCAGTGTCCACTGTCAGCACCTGCCTATGCTGTTCCCTTTTTTATTAAAACCTGCCTATACCGTTCTTCCTTTTATAACAACCTTCTATGCTGTATTATGTATATATGTATTATATATATTATGTCTGATATATTTGTATTTATATGATTGTGTTTTGTTTGTATTTCTATGATTCTATGATTGTATGTTTCTCCCTCTCTCTTTATTCTCTCTGTCCTGTCTTCCTCTTCTTTTCCTCCTTTACCCAGCCGACTTTCAGCAGGATGGTTCCTCCTTGTAAGCCTGGTCCTGCTCAAGGTTTCTTCCTGTTAAAAGGGAGATTTTCCTTGCCACTGTGCTTACCTGGGGGTTCAGGCTCTGGATTTCTGCCTCTGTAAAGCACCTAGAGACAATTGTTTATTGTAAAAGGTGCTATATAAATAAAATTGAATTGAATAGATAGATAGATAGATCTGAAATAGTAGGGGAAAAACGGGTAATGACAACGAAATTGTGAAGAGTCTGGAATGCTCTGAACTTCGGAAAGTTCAATGGCCTATCTGGCTTTCCCCTCTTAAACTCTGTTCCGCTGCAAGGATTTGTGGGAAATGTAGTACCAGGTGGTAACAATGATTGGGTCTTTTTTGTGTGTGTTCATCAATTCACGTTGTTTTTTCATAAAACGACTTCTAAAGTATTTGTTTTGAACGCAGCCAAATGCACGGTGCTTCGTTCTCAACCGCCATGTAAGCATGTGTAGGTATATTTCCATATAAAACTACATTTCCCATACAATTCTTCGTGTGGCACGCAGGCCCTGTGACTACGGAAGAGGCGAGCTGATAGAAATTAATTTGTGGGAGTCTCTCACCGAGAGTTGGTATTCTACAAAACTACCATGAATTTTGCTTGATTCCAAATTTTGTAGTCTTTTAACGCGCACTTTGGAAAAATCTGATGTCGCAGAAGGATCTGCAGAGCAGTAAAATAGTGCTTTATCTGTATCTGAAGAAAGACAGGGACACACTGCTAGGTTTTCGCCGCAGCCAGGATGCCGCGGGACAACAAATCTCCTCTCATCCAGAAAATCGCAAAGAAAGCTCATCTTGCTTTTAAAGACCTTAAATCAGCAACCAGCAGCGGGAACGATGTGGACAAACACACCGAACTCGTTTCTTTGCTGACCGCGATCCGAGCGGCGGACCTTAAACTCACTCCACGAAACAGCAAACCGAGCTCCGTGGCGTCGGCGGGGCTGCAGAGCCCCCCGGTCAGCTACATGCACATCTGCGAGACAGAGGTGTTCAGCATGGGTGTGTTCCTACTGAAGAGTGGGGCCTCCATTCCGCTCCACGATCACCCTGGCATGAATGGGATGTTAAAGGTACGTAACGCATTATGCCTCTCATCATATCACATTTTTGTACCTGTTGCGTTAACATGTCGCGCCCATGCAGCATATTTAGACGACCAGTCTAAAGTCTTTGTTAAGCTCTTACTAAATTATATTTCACTTACATATTTTACTATACATATTTTGAAAAAACAAACCTAAATTAATATTATTTACAGTGGTACCTATTAGACTACCTGACAGATCTGAAATTATAGACCATTGCATCCACATAATGTTCATGAAATATTGCAAATGGTTGCTCAGAGTAAAACATGAGGTGAGTCCTCCCATTGTTATCTGCCTATATGTCCACCTTCAACAGCAGTTACAGCAGCCCAGCCAAAATCCTTCATTTAATGTACAATATAGAACTGTCTGATTTATTTCCCAACTCTTTCTTCGGTAATCCAGGTAGTGTTCTAATAGATTTGGCTACGACTGTACATTATTATTGGGATTGAAAAAAGTGGTGTGTTGTAGGGAGAGGTTAAAGTGATGAAGTATGCTATCTGTAAGTATCTGTGAATGAACTTTTTAATATTTTGAATTTCATACCTATACTATGACTACATACATAATTCATTACAGGATTAATACATCCTGTACACAGTAAAATTGCCAGGGTAATTAAAGAGTTAATTTTAACTCTACCTCAGTGAACATATGGTCCCTATCTACAGAGTGTAACATGTACACTAAACATAGAGCTACATTTCCAGAGTCAATTTTACAAGAGTAAATATTTTACACTACACTAATTAGTTTCAGTGAAGTTTTACTCTGTGTTAGAAGTAACACTCATAGTGTTATTCAAATTCAACACTGAAGAGTTAAGTGTTAATAAATAACATTTCCCTTTCCCAGTGCTAAACCTCCTTAAAGGGATAGTTCAGATTTTTTGACATGAAGTTGTATGAGATCCTCACCATCTGTGTTGTTCATCAGCAGTGACTTTTCCCCCACAACACAGATGGTGAGGATCTCATACAACTTCAAGTCAAAAAAATGTGAACTATCCCTTTCACACTACATGTTGATTAAAAACTACCCCAAAGAGTGTTGATTTTTAACTGACTCCTACCAGTTCCTGTTTCGTCAAAAACCTTGACACCTTCACTGCGTTGAGGAATTGAGAACTTCAAGAAAGCTTAAAAAAAAAAAAAAAAAATTAAATCAATACAAAATGCTTAAGATTAATCAAGGCCATTCTCAAAAAACATCAGTGCATCAGTACAATGGTTTGAGGTAATAACGTGCTATCAATGCACTGATGCTGCCAGGCATTGAATCTTATAATGGTATACAACTATAAATACAAGTAGAATAAACCAACCACAAAACTCAGATCTTAATTGCTTCCTAAAAAGGTGAAGACGATTTTTCTCATTTAAAAAAATGATTGAGTGCACCAATAAAAAACCCTCAGTTCATTTAATTTTATAATTACTGTGTAACTTACAATACTACTGGTGTGACTTACTAGAATGTTAAGAATTCCTCAAGGCTTGGCTCTTTTGTCTTGACATATTTCTGTGTATTGTAAATTCTGGTTTTGATTAACATGGCGGTATCTGCAAAGACAGCAAATTGATAAACATTATGATCCCGACACAGCAGTAGAAGCTACGTCACAAAAGGTAAATAAACTACCTGAAATGGCCAGTTCCAGCTTTAAAAATCACAAACAATTCAATCACCATTGGAGAATCAGCAATCTGAAAGAAAAAATAAAGAAAATGCATATTAAGAAAATAGTGGGAACACAAAGGCATCTCAAACATGGGTATGAAAATGTTTCAAAGTCCAACACACAGATCATCCATAAGACAATTCAAGACTAGTAAAATGATTCAAAATAGGTGAATGCAATTATGGATCAGCAAAACATTACAACTCAATGACGGTGTTATACATTGTTTCCTGTGTTACCCTTTGATTTCATGCCATTCACACACCCTACTGATTACCCTTTGTGTGGAGTTAAATTTTTAGCTTCCTATTCATGCTATCAATAGGATATTCTTCTAAGCTTCCTTTGTCTCGTACAGGTTCTCTATGGGAAGGTGAGTGTCCACTCTTATGACAAGTTGGATGACAACCTGACCGTTTTCCCCATCCCTCCTCAATTTGAGCCTCCAATAGCTCCATTCCAGACTGTATCGCTCCGTCGTACCGTGTTCCACTCAAGTGCTGAGTACACGGAGAACAGTGAGCCGTGTCTCCTCACTCCAGTACAAGACAACCTCCATCAGATCAATGCCGTGGAGGGGCCGGCAGCCTTCCTGGACATCTTGGCCCCGCCGTACAATGCAGACCATGGACGGGACTGTAACTATTACAGAATTCTGCAGACTGTGGAGGAGGGCAGAACAGATGAGCAGCAGGGAGATGAGAAGAAGGAGAAAGTGACATGGATGCTGGAGATTCCTGAGCCAGAGGACTTTTGGTGTGGTCCAGAACCCTACTCAGGGCCAGCAGTGTCGGTCTAATTGAAAAACGAACTGCAGGACCTGATCCATACACAAGGGATGCTTTGGCCTTCTGTAACCGAGAGCTTGAACTGTCACAGAATGGGGGTGACACTTCTGCCCCCACAGTACTATGTTACATTTCTGATATTGCCTCACACATAAGAAGACCAACATTGTGCAAACTGAGGAGTGTAATTTGAGTTTCTGGTAACATTTTAACATTGTCTTAATGCCAAAGTTTGTAGTTTGCCTTACCTGCCATTTTTTGTGAATGTAACGCCCTACAAGGTGACAAAAACAGAATACTGGAGCAAAGAAAAAAACCCAACACTCTGCTGTCGTGCACTGCTTAATAATACTACAACATTCACACTGCAGCTTTGTTATTCCTGCAGTCACACTCAGGAGGGGAAACTGAAGTGCTAATGCTGTGTTACATTTCTCTGTTCCATGAAGTCATGGGGGAAAATACAATAATCAAGGGAAAAAAAAACAAATAAAAAATGAGCTGCTTTCTGGATGATCAGAAATATAAAAAGTGAAGTGAAAAGGTAACAGTTTTGGATTTGATTCCAGGATTGGGTTGTTTGTAGAATTTGAACATTCTCTCCACCACTCTAGGTACTCCAGTTTCCTCCCACATACCAATATAATGCATGTTAGGTTGACTGGAGACTGTAATTGTCCTTTAGGTGTGAGTGAATGGTGTTTGTCTCTGGTGTACTAGTGAGCACAAATTTAGAGTGCTGTTGTGTCAAATTTCAAATGAAAACTGCATGTTAAATAACACTTCAAGCACTATCAGAAAAGCTAACATTGTCATTTAAATGCTTCCTGTCTTATATTCCATATCATTTTAGCTAGTGTGTTTTGTTACAGCCTTTAATAAATCATAATCTTTGGTGATCCTAAAATGTGTTTATTATTATTATTTTTACTTTTTTCAATGTGTGAAAGTTTGTCTGGAATTGTAGATGACATTTGATTACATCTACACTACAAAATGTGTCACCAGTGATATTAAGGTTAATTTTTTTCAAAATAATCAGTCAAATCAATAACTGGATATATTAAGATTTAAAATGTATTTGATGGTAAAGTCTAAATTTCCCTTCCATAGACAGCTTTTGGTGTAGTGTTAATCTGATTTATTTAGGATAAAGGTTATCCTAATCCTAAGGCTATCCTAAGGTGTTCCATGAGCCTTAAGAGATAAAAATCCTTAGGAGGCTATAAAACTCAATTCATGTCCGTAATTTGAATTGTGTACAGTATTTTATAGTGCTATCAAATTTTAGATGCAGTTGAATGGTACTGAAGTATGTTCATATTTGAATGTGACTTTGTATCGATCTGTTGTCATGGCAACAGCCTATCAATTATGCACATGTGATGGGAGACAACATATTTACAGAATGCTGATGTCTTATGGCTTTGACTAAATTTTCAATTCTCACTACATGACCCTGGAACTGATAGGTTTATAGTGACCCCACAATTACTGTGGCCAGAAAAGTCATAGTTATACAAGTTGTTATAATACGATGGCATCTTTATACGGATACTATAATAATCGATATAATAGCTTTATACATATTCAGTCTGCTGTAGTCTTCAAATCACTGTTTATTGTCTTTCATCTGTTTTTGCAGTGAAATTAGTAGGGATTAGATGAGCAACCAGATAAACAAAAAAAAATGACAGTTTAAATTCTCTTCAGGATTATATACATGAGTTGGAGTGGCATAAATGAATATTCAATATATAATAATAGAGGCAGTGTACTGTCACCTGCTTTTGTCCTATCCAACAAGTGTTTCTCCGGTTGAGAGTACAGCAACGTTTTAAAATTATTTTCAATCTTTATTTTCACATCATGTTTTTACACAGGTCTGTTTGATTGTTTGACATTATTATTGGTGTAATGTCATCTTCTGAATGTTAATCCTTAATTCGTCTACAGTGTTTATAACAAAGCGAATACATTTTGCCTTTTGTGGATGCTTTTGTTTTTATTGTTGACATCATGTTTCATTGCCCTTTGTCTTGATAAATGTCACATTATCTTGTATTCCTGTCTGGCTTCTGTTCATTCGACAGCGACTGGGTCAACCAGTTGAATGTGGATTAAACAATAAACTAAAACTATAATGAACAAAATTTTCTTGATTTTGGATGGTTAAAAATATGCAGCCAAGAAACAAGTGTAACAAGACAAGAAACAAGTGTCTGCATGTGTAATGGACATGTTTTGAATCAGTTCCCTTTATTTTACTAAAGAAAGGATCAATCATTGTGATGAAGTAATCTAAAATTCGGCTCATTTTTAAGTGTTAGTATGTGACACACCATAGATTTTTTTTTTTTTTTCTTTTTTTTTTACTTTAACAAAATCCCATGCTTGTTAATCCATTTTTTATCACCGAGTGCTGTTTGTCATCGCTGGTGAAAGTGCAAGCATTTCTGACAAATATAAAACAAATAAAACAGAAATTTAGAGATTTGTAATTTGGGATTTACATTTTAAAATGTTTTAGCGATCTGAGTTCATTCTGCTAAAAGTCACACCCGCAGTGGATGTTCATGCGAACGACAAAATACCCTGTTTAAATGTAATGTTCATTGATCAACCATCAGATAAATCTTTCCTAAAGTTGAATAAATTTCCACGTATTCTGTGTCATTACGTGCGACTGTTTGCAACCTGATGTGACGCCAAAATAGGCCTATGTGGGTGCAAACTGACTCACAAATGCCACGAGTGACGCAAAGTGGGATTTTCAGAAATAAATTTCCGACATCAAAAGCTTTATTAGACTATTTTAATATTCGTAAAAAGATTTTTGCCATTTCTGAATTTCATGCGCGCATTTTCGGAGCGCTTTTTTAAAGATCCTAAACCAAACTGATTACGGCTACGTTAATCACCTCAAACATTTAATAAATCTTTTAAGTACACGTCACAACAGATGACGTAAAACATGAATTCTAGCATGTAGAATGTTTCTGCACAAGTTCCTACACTGGTTGTTAACGTGAAGAGATGCGTATACAAAAATAGGACATTTGAAGCACATGAAATGAAGCGTCCTTGATTCATTCAGACAGTCTCCAAAAGACATCGCAAGGCACTGCAATAAAAAGAAAAGTTATCAACAAACATGTTAGAATGAACATATTGTCAATTCAATAACTTAGAACAGCACAGCTTTTCTTGGAAACCATGTTATTGCAGTTATTTCACAAAACGCACAGCTCGACAGTACAAATTTATATTACAGTTGGACTTCTCGTGAATTAATAGCTACATTTACTTTTAAATTCAGTAGACTTTGCAGGCAAAGTGCATTCGTGTCAGTCTCTTTCAGTCCTGGTACGGGAATGAGGATGATGCGCGTAAATGCGCACGGCTGCACGGTTCCGTCCGACTCAAGTGTTTTAGCCTCATATGACTTTCAGAGTCTACGATGACTCAAGTGTTTTAGCCTCATATGACTTTCAGAGTCTACGATGTTTAGTTCTTGTGGTGGGATTAGTGTGCGTCCCGCTGCTGTGTCAGAGAAAACTATGTACAAATCCTTGGGGCCGTGGTGATTCCACCGGAGCCGCTGGAAGAAGACGAGGCTGAAGAGGTGGACGACAGGGAGACGGTGGAGGATTTCCTTTCCTTCTGCCGCAGGTGGATTTTCGTGTGCCGTTTCCTCTCGTCGCTGCGCGCGAATTTGCGGCCACAAAAGTCGCACGCGAACGGCTTTTCTCCCGTGTGCGTGCGAATGTGCGTGGTGAGGTGGTCGCTGCGACTGAAGTTGCGCATGCAGATGCGGCACTGGAACGGCTTGTGCCCGGTGTGGATGCGGATGTGTCTTGTCAGTTCGTCGGAGCGAGAGAATCGCCGGTCACAGCCGTCCGCCGGACACGGGTACGGCCGCTCGTGGATGGGCGTCTTGCTGGGTCTGTTTGGGTACTTTCTCGGCCGAAGGATCGGTCTCAGGGGCAGGTTTTGCGGGCTGTAGGCAGAGGGCAGCCTCGGCGCCCCTCCCTCAGTGCTACCGCCACCTGGACCTCCCAGCGTATAGTTTCTTATTGTGTTTAGAGGGGTCAAGGGGGGCGGCACACGGAATGTATCTAGGGGACACGCCCCGAACGGTTTCCGATCTTGGACGGTTGATGGGTGCATGTCCCGCTGACAGGCGGGCTGAAAGAAGCCGGAGTAGTCGGGTATGATGGGAAAGAGCGCATCCGAGCTGCCAGGAGGCTTGGGGGAAGAGTAAGATGGGGGTGGGTAGGATGCGATGGGACACGTGGAGGTGGACAAAAATGCTGACGGGTCCTGGTAATTTTCTCCGCAACCGGAAGAGGAGTAAGGAGGCGGAGGTGAGTACAGGTGATGGTGCTCCATTTCAGCCTGACTCTGCGCCGCCATGGTGCAATTCAAATTTCCGCTGGAGAAGTGATGGGGAGATCCTGAGGAAACCGGGGAGGAGGATGCCGAAGAAGAGGGGGGAGGAGGGGGAGGTGGCTGGGCCACGTTGAAAATGCCAGAGACAATGTTGAGGACTCCCTCGGGGTTCCAATTACCTGGATACTGCGAGTCAATGGAAAACTTGCCCATGTAGGTGAAGGTCTGGTTTCTGTGGGACGCAGGCTGAGTGAAGGAACTGGAGTATGAGGAGAGGTCCAGAGAGCGTTTCTCCGCGCTCATATCACCACCCATCAGTCCGTCTGAGGACAAAACGCCACAGTCGTTATTTTGACAGCTCTTTGATAACGAATTCACCAGCATTTTACATAAAAAAATAAAACAAATAAAATAGAAAAGAACCCTGTTTCTTTTACGCACACAATCTTATCTTATTTGATGCTCTTAAAGCAAAAACACACATTTATAGCAAAAATATGTTTAGATACTTAGGGACGTTTAAATTAATCTTAACTTACCTGCTGTCACATTCATTTGGTCGTAGTGGGCTCCTAAATCACTGCTGGGGAAGATTGCCACGGATGGGATGTCATCCACCGGGTATACACTGTCTACCGCAGGGTGCACGAACCCCCCGAGATTTACTGGAACTTTCTCCAAAGTCTTAGCCGTCATGGTGGAGAAGGACGAAATGAAACAGCCGTGAACAGACGAGAGAATGTCACTCAGGGTCACTACCAATGCATTCTGCTAGCGTGGGTGAGGACGGGGAGCCCGCACAACCTGGACACAAACGACTGTTATTGGGAACGGAGGCCCGCTATCCTGTGTATATATATGGGGGACCTTTTGAATATGGACTTTACGTCAATGCCCTTACATGGAGTGGGAGGAGCGATGAAAGAGGAGCGACAGCTGTTGATTGGCTACGAGGCTTCGTGACAAATTCAAAGAGAACCGTTTTTTAAGTTTGTCACTATAGAAGCGGAGGAGAACAAGGCGCTCCAACACAGAGAGAAAACACACACACACACACACACACACATACACAAACACACACACACACGCAGAGCACCAGACTCCGCAGCTTCTTTTATTCGCATTTTGTCCCGCTTCTGTATGGACGTTTTTGATCTGATCAACCAGTCTCTGAAGAGGAAATTCCGGTTGAGCGTTAACCCATAAATGGTTGAATCCGGTAAACGGGTACACCCCCTAAAGTCCATATTTAGTTCCGGTATTATCATAATCGGAAAGTGACGAACACTAATGAAAGTGTGTGTGTGTGTATGTGTGTGTGTGTGTGTGTGTGTGTGTGTGTGTGTGAGAGAGAGAGAGAGAGAGAGAGAGGAGAAAGTAAGAGAGAGGGTAGCGCATCTAGGCAGAAAGAGACCTCGGAAAGTTCTCAGACTGATGTGTCTGCGCAGTCGGAAAGAAACATTTCTCCGCAGCAGTTAAATTTACTCATCTGGGGCGGTAGCGTAAGACAAAGGAACAAAATATAAAGGTGGCAGTAGTCTATAAATCTCCATAAATGGAAAAGGTTGCCGGTTTTGATCTAATTGCCAAACGTGATATTAAGTTTTACATGGAAATCATACTTCTCTTATTATCAAATTATATAAACTTTATACCTTTTGTTAAATATGACAATTTTAGTTTTATGAAAAAAATTCAAATACCCAGAGTTGAAATAAGAAAATGAAGTTCAACTAAGAGCTCATACAGATTTACACAAATATTATTTGTGAGATTTATTTTGACCGTTTTAATTTAACGTCACTGTTTACTTTAATTATTGCCGCACTTTTCAGCTCGTAATTGATCATATACACGCAACACGTGAATGAAATAATACTTAAAAGTTTAAAGAAAAAAATAATTTCCACAATACACTTTCTATTATTAGAGGTTTGCGTCCTGCTTCCAAGCTATACGGAATGTTTCTCTAAAGAGAATTTTAGTGACCTCCTGTGGATTCTTTGAAGAACTGACGAATTTTCTTCTTTTTCTCTCCCCACCAGAGCAATGAGCAGAATTGATTAGCTCTACCACAGTTCTACTGCGTCGCTAAAACATTTCACGTGCAGCCTTTATTGGTTGGGCAGATTCAAATGCAAATCTGTGGAGTGTAACTAAAAAAATGCTTCCTGTTAAAATGATACAGTGGGTGGAATAGATTCTTGATTAGTGGCCTTTGCACAGTCGTTAAGTTCATATGCAGTTTACTGGACCATTGTCCTCATCCCAGCTATTACAAAAGCACAGGGGTAAAGTGCCTATATTGATTGTTCAGTATGTCACACTCAGAAGTTCGTTATATATGTTACTAATGCACCTTTTTCCTTGTTAATCTAATACATTGCAAACTAAACAACCGAGTTAGCAGCAAACTGTAAGCAGACTGAGCATTTATTTAAGCGCCTTTTATTTGAATACGATTCGATGATTTGATATAATTTGGTATACAGTCACAATTAAATTGATCTTTCTGCAGGTAATATTGAAGACGTTTTTTAGGTGAGGGATGTATAAAAGTGTCCATGAGCAACATGTTGAATCTCCAACTGCATCTTCGGTGAATGTGTGTAACTTATTATTCCTCATGAATAATTAGTATCCTGTAAGTTATTCTCTGCCAACAGTGTTTGAATATGTGTGCAGATGTCTAATGTACAGACCCTCAAACAGAAAAAGATGACAGGAAAAGTACTATACATACAATGGATTGTCAGGTAAAAATCAAATTAGCATGCAAGTGAGCAAGTATGTGTGTGACCCGTGGGCATGACAAGACAGTGATAATTTCCCTGTCAGTGTCATTTGCAGCATGTGGTGGATAGATATGCTGTTTTAAATGGTGGGCAGCCTTATACTTACAGCTTTCATTGTTATCTTTGTGTGTGTGTGTGTGTGTGTGTGTGTGTGAGAGAGAGAGAAAGAGAGAGAGAGAGAGTGTATGTCTGTTTGTGTGTGTGGGGGGGGGGGGGTAATTCTTGCACTTGCTACATACTGAGTGCCAAAATACTCATTCTAACAGCAAAGTAAGGGCATTTTTGAGAAATGGGGACATTTTGACCTCACAACCTCAAGGGACTGTTTCAGGGTCAAGACTTAATTTTTTTAGGTTGGAGTTATAATTAGACTTTGGTAAAGGATGGGGTCAGGGGGTTAGTTGTAATTAGGAGAATTAGGATTAGGAGAATGCTGAATGCTATGAATGATGAACATTCAATGCTATGTATTGTTTCTCTTAATAAACTATCTCCACAGTTTTAATTGCTCCAGAATTGTAACACATCCAGGCAGGTGCTTTTATTTTGTGTGTTTTTTGTTCTGTTTCCTGTGTTGCTGCTGCTTTTGCTTCTTGTGTCTCGGACAAATTGGTGCACATCTGAACTTTATCTAATCAGTGTCGTATTTATGGCCGGGTTCCTCTGGCTCCCGTTGCCAGAGCGTTTGCATCCAGCTGTTTTCCTGTGTTCCCTCTGGTTTTTGTACCTTGTGGTTCTTTGTGGTTTTGTTTATTTTCTAAAATAGTTTAACCTAGTGAATCTAGCATTTTTAGTTTGTTTTCTTGTAAAACTGTTTCCTAGCACGTCTAATGATTTTTACTATGTTTCTATAGTTATTTTTTGGACAATAAAGACTTTTTACTGCAACTGTTGGGACTTCTGCTTCTGCTTGTGGGTCCAGACTCTGTCCCACTCATAACAAGAATAATGTGAAATCGCATAACTATCATTAAGTCATTTCTTTCTCTCCACTTTTTTAAAAATCATAACTATATTAAATATTTCATTCATCAAGCAAGCATACAGTTCAGTATTTATTTGGTGAATTCAAGATCAGATCAGATCAGATCAGATCAGATCATTGTAGGACAAGATTATCAAGTCAGTGTCGCCAGAATACAGCCACGGTCTTTCCACCGTGGAATCGTGTGATGTCAGATCTGACAGACCACAGTGGCCCATTGCAGTGTTTCAGTGTATTTGTAGAGCAGAGGTGGATGGTGACGATGACTGTACACTCACAGCTAGAATTAGAAACTTTACAGAGGTGGCTGTGTGTCTATATTAAGAAACCACTGTCATGGTCACAAACAGCTATTGACCTCAAGTGAGAAATATGTAACTCATTTAAATTAAAATTTACACAACATTTTGTAATCATGTTGTCTACACACACATATAAAAATAATAGCTCTGTGTGTGTGAGTGAGTTCTCTGTTCTATCTGACCACAAAGAGAAAGTGAAAGTACCATTTCAAAAATCCTAAATGCTTCTGCTGAGTTTGTATGTGTATGGCTAGTGTATGTAATCTATTCTATATATAGTTTATTTAACAATATCAGGGAGTTTGTTTGATCTATGTCAATGGCACAGAACACAAAATACTTGCTGCTGTTGGTGTGTTGGTTCAATCAGACATTAACTAGATACACCCACAAAATAGCTCACAGGCTGATTCACCCACTGTGAATTTCCTCAATTCATCGCATAGTTGATTAGTGTGTACTCCACGTGCTACATCTGGGCATATTCCCAATGAAACAAACCACAGTTTTCTACAGTTGAGACACTCCTGTGACTTGAGGCAAATTCCAAATGGGCTGCAGCGTACTGCGTTGCGCACACAGGCACCACCTGCAAGGGACACAAGGGAGTATTTTTCTGAGAGTTTCTGCGGAAGCACGCACCCAAGTGGCTTACTTGAGGTCAATTTTTAGGGCGCCTGGCGGTGGCCTACAAGGCGTTAGTTTTAGCCCCACCCCAACAGAGCTTTGGTTCAGTTCCTGAGAAGAACAGAGCATGTCTATATAAGTGCTTCCTGCAACTTTCCTTTTATCCATTTCTTTAGCCTCTCTCATCTTTGTGTCTCCTCCTTCTTGGACCCGTATCAGAGTATTTCAGTAAGCTTTCATGTCTCTCATTCTGAGTGATAAAGGCCGTGTCCCACAGCAAGAGGTCAATTATGACAGAGATTCAGGATTCAGAGTGGTCTTCCAACTGCAAAGAGATGACAGCCTCTTGTGATGTTTTAAAAAAGGACCCAATAGTCGCAGCCCTCCATAAAAAAAGCGGAAGAGCTGCAGTTTGTAACATCTCAAGGCCTCACTCATATATGGAGTTACCGCCAATCACTTCAACCTTATGTTTCTCAAGAATGCCTTAAGGAATCTGCATAGTTCTGTACCTAGACACAAGTTCTAATCTGAGCAGATAAAAGGAAAACAGTTTCTTCTTTTCCCACATATTCTATTACATTCTGTGTCACTGATGGATGCTCTTGCCTGTTCTTTACAAGACAAAAGTTTTCAAAGACAGAACCGGTGTTGCGCCTATTTTTTAAATATAAAATATATAGAAATATATACCTCAATCAAGTAATAGAGTAGGTAAACATACCAGTGTTTACTATGGACAGAGAAGAAATTGGAATTGAAAATGACACAACTAAAAGATAGAAAAAGCATGGAATCATGGATGAAAAAAGATTGACTTTGTGTGATGTTTAAAATCTGAACAAACTCAAGCAGCTTCTGAAGTTGCGTTTGTTTGGCGTCCCAATAATGAAACTTGTTTTAGCGACTAGTTTCAGTGAACATGTTGCAGTATTCTTGCAACCTTCTTGCTGCGTGCCGCCCTGAAATAAGCCAAAACTAGTCAAATAAATGAGAAAGAAAAATGGCACGGAGGATAGGAAGCCTGGACCAGGAAGCCACTGCCAAACCATTATCAGTCTGGCATCTGGCATTTAATTTCGCTTCCTCTAGTTTTTCTCAATCACTGAATTCAACATATTTAATTCAACTAAAGCTTCCTGTTCCTTATCGCTCCTTTCATATACTTATAACAGGTACCAACGTGATAGAAGTAAAAGCAGGACACTGATGTGCCATCCATTCTTCATTACAAGCTTGGCGTTTTCGTGTCTTTACATTTAACATAAGGTGTGACTAATGGTGCAGCTGCTTAAATAGCTTCAAAGTGTTAATTCACACACACGCCTCGCATTAATCAATCCGCTAGTCAATAAAGCCTGTCAATAGCAGCCCCGTTTATTTAGTTCCTGGTTAAATGTACGCGAGAGCTCACGCCACCACGAGGTCAAATTTGAAATGTTAAAATGAGAGAAAAGACATCTTCCACATGAAGTATCCTTTGGGGTCATTAAGACGTGGTGAAGCATAAATGTTTATTTATTTTCAACTGAAATGTCCCAAGGATGCGGCAGATTGGTCCATTATAGGATGATTCTTTTAATCTGTTAGTATAGTGTAAGGTTCACTAAAGGCTGATTTCTGTCATATAACACAGTTAGAATGCAAAATAACACAAAATAATAAGAATAATTTGTTTATCATTTTAATTTGTACTTCTCTACTTAAAAGTCTTAATTTAGGACCTTTACTTTGTTAAGGTTAAGGCTTACTTAGGTGTGATTCTGAACATACAATATCGTAACATAATTAAAAGTAATATGTAGTAGTGCCTGGTCAGAGTTGTTTTTTCCATTTGCAAAATTTATTAAAATCAAAAATAATATGCAACACATAAAAACACAGACAGTGGAAACTGTGTTTTCAGTTTCCTGCAGCTGCCCACTGAGGGACTTTACAGGTTCATAAAATTGTCTGCGTGTGCATGTGTGTGTGTCTGTTATTGTGTGTGCGTGTGTGTCTGTAATTTCATTCAGACTGAACACAGCTGTCAACAGACATAACGATCGACTCGTGTTGGCTGAGCAGAATGTCTGATTTGGGGATCAGACCTGTTCCTACTGTCGTGAACTCTGACTGTGGTCGCCTTTGTGCTGAGACCTGAGTGCTCGTTCTGTCGGGTTATTTCCAAGTGAGAACGCTTGACACAGTGACGTATTTAATCACCGAAGAGCCACAACACGGCGTATATCTTGTATTGTATGATCCATGTTGTTTTTTTTTCTTCTGTCCTTCTTAATGTTGCCTTATTTCCACTTTTCTTCCTAGTCTCTCTGCTCAGATGGTTTATTTTACCTCCGGTCAGACATGAAAAATATTATTTAGTTTAAATCAGATGCAGCAATGCTTATCATATGATGGTGTGTTACACAGTAGGCCATTATGTGTAGTGAGGCTGTCCACTCTGTCAACAGAAGTTGGTGATTGAGCAAGCACTCGCTGACAATAACCGAGCCACCACAAAAGCTCCAAAGTTTGTGCTGAACACTGAAAGCATTTGAAAATCCCCAGCCTTAAGTCTCATCTGAATGTTTCACATTTTCAGGAATGTTTCTTGCCCGCCTCCACAAACTCAGATGAGGAAACGCTTTGGCTTCCTCGGAGAATGTGGCCTGTTTTTCTCTCGTCTCACCCACAGACGCAAAAATGTTTGCAGACTGTGAGAGAAGAGAGAGAGTAGGACAGAGGGGAAGAAAGAAAGAAACAAAGAGAGAGGAAGCAAGAGAGAATGGGGAGAGGCAGAAACGGATGAATGGAAATACAGGAGGAGCAAAGTCTCTTCATCTTTCTGGAGAGTTCCCGGGAATATTTGCACGTTTGCTTTAAAGACTTGCGCTAAAGACTTGGATGTTGCACATTTGCTGTAAATTCTCCAGCAGAGAGCAGAGCTCTAGAGAGTTCAGGATTCATCTTCCACTCATCTACAAACCTTAAAGTCTATAAACAGCAATGAAACTGTTCCAGCAGCCGGTTAACATTACAGACTATACTGTCAGAGAGTTAAGATTAGAGCGAAAAAAAAATCGATAGAGGAAAAAACAAGAGAACTGTATCAAGAGAAACGAGGAATAAAACAAAGGCTGGAATGATTGGGGTATAATAAATGAAAGACAGAGAGGAACAGGAGCAAGATGGGAGGGAACGCCAATTCTCCGACAAGCCCTTTGGGTGCAATGGCACAGGCCCACTCAAGCCGTGCTGCTGCAGGAGCCCAGCTCCCTAATCAGCAGATCAATCAACATTTCCATGGTTGGTGTCCCTTTGCGATCCAAACAGCAAACTCAACTCTTGAAACCCCCCAGTCAGACGATTCTGTGTGATGTTTGCAGATATGTGACGTTTAAGTCTGCTCTGATGCTCCAGATTCCAGACCAAAAAACATCCAAAGGACTTTTATTAAATTTTTTGATTTGGATCTCTGGGATATAAGATGGAGGAAAACAATAACATGGACTTTTTGGCTGTCACTAATCAGGTTGAAAAAAAATATATAAGGAACATTGCTTTATAGGGGAAAAGAATAAAAAAAAAATTAATCAGGGGATAATCTGGGGAAACACTGACCGTTTGGAGTTCTTAGGACGTGCCCATGTGACGTTGCCCATGGGAGTTTTGTGTTTTTCTTGGTAAATTTGTAGTAGGTGCTTTTTCTCTTATTGGAACTGATCATTAAAGGATTGAGGGAATAACACTCACAAAGACATGGACAATTAGCATATTCTCACTGTTGTTTACCATATTCTTTCACTTGAATGAAAGCATTTTGTGGGGAGAAAAAGCATGGATTAAGAATTGAAAAACATATTTTTTTTGTCACCAATATTATTCCATACAAGATTGTGAAGAATATGCCTTAACAAACAAAGCTAAATTTAAATACTGGAAATCTTACAGAGCTGGTTGTATTTGGATTAATGCTGGCAGACATTAATGCATGATGCCGGGACTGCATTAATCTGACTCTGAACAAGCGTAAGGAAATAAGGCAAACTTGAAACCCACACATGGAAATGTGAGTGAGTATTATTTAGTAAAGAGGAAATATGCACCCCTTTTTTGGCTCCATCTATGTTCCACTCCATGAAATGATCCACTCACCGTTTTTGAGAGGGGACATCAGAATTTTAACACCAACCATCATCAGCACACACACACACACACACACACACACACACACACACACACGCATACTTTTAACTTCCTTTAGTATTCATGCAGAAAAATGTACATTTTCCATGGTTGTTTCATCTCCATGTGCCAGTAGTGGGGTTTTTGTCTGTCTGTCTGTCTGTCTGTGTCTGACTGACAAATCTAATACTAAATACTAAAATCGAGACTCAATAATTGATCCTATGATGTAAAATCAGCTGTTTAATTCCATAATTTTTATCATCAAGTTCATCTGTAAACTCTTGGCCATTGACAATGTTCCAGGGGCTCACAGTCCGTTGGTTAAACGCGTCTATTATTTTGATGGTGCTCATTTATCATCTCTAGTGTATCTGTTCCTTCGCGGGAGACCAGGCAGAGATCAGCAGGTCACATCTGATTGGTTTTCAGTCATTAAAGTGTTCCCTCGCTTCAGTCATTAGACTGAGCAGGGCTCCACCATTGACATTTGACTTTATATCATCATTAGGAAACATTAATGCTAATGCCCTGCAAAAGCAATAAAGACTCTATATTTATCTGGTCTATACATATGGATGAATGATAGCAGTGTGTGTTTGTGTGTGGTGGGGGGGTGTTGCTGGACATAACAAGTTGGCCAGAAGCTAATGGATGTCTGTTCAGGTTATGCAGCCATTTCTGCATTTCAGAGATATTTCACTTCAGTATTCATCAGAACAAGAGGGAAAGTGAAATAAACATTCACAAAGCTGCGCTGTTCTCTGGTGACACTGGTCTCTTAACACATCATTTCATTGTTAACCAGAAAGCAGGAAGATTACATCCACTCAAAACATAATATTTTAATGCCATATAATTCTCATTTCCCATCAGCGAGTAATGGCTGGGGCTCGATACTTTAAATATTAATGGGCATTTTTCTGGTGAAACCACAAGTTCAACACCAAAAGCCATTTTTTTTAACTTTACAAACTTTGTTTACATTTAATGGCATGTCATGGTTTTTCGCTAGACAAACAATTATGTTCTTGAAAAATCAAATACTATTATTAAAGACATTTTTGTCTGTTTTGAAATTATTGCATTTTTGTGTCATTGCAGGTAATGTTTTAGGGAAAAATTGCTATTAAAATAATGGCCGGTTGCACGAGTGAAAGAAAAATTGTTCTTAAAGAAGCTTCTTCTTTCTTAAGCAATATATTTCTAGTCTTTAATTTGGAACACCCACACCTCCCCCCCAAAAAAAACAGACAATATCTACATTAATATTGTATTTTCATATTCATATTTTCATATTTCTTTTGTAATATACCAGCACTTACATTTCATCTTGCTTCAGAAATCCTCAATCTTTGGTTATAATGTAATACATATAAAATGCAACATATACATTGTCTGGCATAATGGCATTTATCGCCAACTAAAATCTTCAAGATATTCAGTGCCTCTGAGCAGCCTTGAGACAGACTGTTTGAAGATTTCCTCACTGTTGACTTAGTTTGGACAGAGAAGACCCACGACAGACAGGTAGAAAGAAGACATTTAAGACATTAAGCAAATGGCGTCATTAAGGCTAGTTAATCTTCACCTGTTGACATTGTACTTGTGGAGCGCTCAATTTGTCTTCCAGCACATCCCAGAAGCCGCTCTGGTGTCAGACAGCCTAACAAACGACCTCAGCTAATTGCTATTTAATTTACTAGCAGCAGTCAGATTGAGGAACAAGGCCTAGGTGCAGTCCAGCTCATGATCTCCTCTCCGTGAGCCTGGGAAGTTTAGCCATTAATCGATGAGCACATCCATCAAACATGAACGTTTTTGCAGCAGTCTATGGCTGTCCATCAAAATAATTCACCTCGGTAACCATAATTAATGGCTCACATCTCAACTTCACATGTCTTCTGTTTTCATTTTGACTGATAATGTCTCCCAGCACCGCCAGGGTCAGTCAAAGTGAGAGTTTTAAAAAAGTGAGTTTGTCAGTGCAAGAAAAACTTGTTGCTTTCAATTCTATAACAGTGTGAAGGTACATACTTATTCTTTCTATTAATGAATTACAACATAAACATTTTACTGAGATATGAGAGATTCAGATTACTTTTAAAATTATGTATATGAGCCATTTGAGGACTTGCTGTAGAGAAGCTTTCTCACAGTGCTGACGGGTACGATTGTGCACAGTTTGGTGCCCTTAAAAAGTGCTCTGTTCAGACCATGAAAAGTTCTGCTCTGGTTGACGTAATTGTAATATCATTCTTTCTACGAGTTCATATCTCCATCTACTGAAGCTGCACCACAAAATTTGCTTTTTTTTTTTTTTTTTTTTTTAAATAAATTTTATTGTCAAATTTGCAAGAATAATACCACGAATACTCCAGATGTTGAGTAACTGCAATTCATCTCAGATAAGCTCAAGAACAGATCGGCCATCTAGTGTGCTGGGCCTTTTCCTGGTGGGCCGACATACTATTTGGGCCCAGTCAGTCCCTACCTTATTTTTTTAAATAAATATATATTGTAATGGTCTGATAGTCCATCGCAGAAAACCAGTCGATCAGCAGCCCGATTGACACGGGGCTGGCCCAACCATATCATGAAACACCTGTGTCACACTCTGTGTCATGAGTAGGAATCAATCAGAATCGGAATTACTTTATTCATCCCCGAGGGGAAATTTTCTTTGCTACAGAAGCAATCCAACCAGAGCATGTAAATAGAAACAAGTTAGATAAAAGATAAAAAGATCTCACTATAATTATTTACATCAGTGACATATTTACAATTATCGACATGTGTGAATTGTAAAATTAAAATGCAGCGTTCAACAGTTTGATGGCGACAGGCAGGAAAGATTTCCTGTGTCTCTCAGTGGAGCAGCGCGGCAGCTGCAGTCTATGGCTGAAAGAGCTCCTCTGATTGGCCAGCACCTTGTGGAGAGGGTGAGAGGGAGAGTCCAGAATAGTCCAGATTTTGTCCAGTATTCTCCTGTCCAACACCACCATCAGAGAGTCCAGCTCCTCCCCCACAACATGTCCAGCCTTTCTAATGATCTTCTCGAGTCTATTTGTGTCCCTCACGCTCAGACTGCTGCCCCAGCAGACTACCGCGTACATGATGGCACTGGCCACCATAGACTCGTAGAACATCCTGAGCATTGTCCTGCAGATGTCAAAGGACCTCAGCCTCATCAGAAAATAGAGGCGGCTCTGGCCCTTTTTGTAAACTGCGTCCACGTTCCTGCTCCAGTCCAGTTTATTGTCCAAGTACACCCCCAGGTACTTGTACTCCTCCACCACGTCCACACTGACCCCCTGGATGGAGATGGGGGTCACAGCAGCTTTGGTCCTCCTCAGGTCCACCACCAGTTCCTTTGTCTTTGTCACGTTGAGCTGGAGGTGGTTCATCTCACTCCAAGTGACAAAGTTGTCCACTACAGTCCTGTACTCCTCCTCGTCACCACCGCTGATACATCCTACCACTGCAGAGTCGTCAGAAAACTTCTGAAGGTGGCAAGACTCGCTGCAGTAGTTGAAGTCCGTGGTGTAGAGGGTGAAGAGGAAGGGAGACAGGACTGTCCCCTGTGGAGCCCCGGTGTTGCTGACCACTCTGTCCGACACACAACTCTGCAGACGCACATACTGTGGTCTTCCAGTGAGGTAATCCACAATCCAGGACACCAAGGAGACATCCACCTGCATCACCGCCAGCTTCTCAGCCAGCAGAGCCGGCCTGATGGTATCGAACGCACTGGAGAAGTCAAAAAACATGATCCTCACAGTGGTGGCCAGCTTGTCCAGGTGGGAGTAGACTCTGTGGAGTAGGGTCAGGATGGCGTCATCTACACCAAGGTGGGGCTGGTAGGCAAACTGGAGAGGGTCTTGCAATTGTTGGACCATGGGCCTCAGCTGCTCCAGGACGAGTCGCTCCAGAGTCTTCATGATATGGGAGGTCAGTGCCACGGGCCTGTAGTCCTTAGGGTCGCTGGGGCGTGGCGTCTTCAGGACAGGGACGAGGCACGATGTCTTCCACAACAGTGGGACTCTCTGAAGACTCAGGCTCAGGCTGAAGATCTGGTGCAGGACACCACTGAGCTGGGGAGCACAGCCCCTCAAGACTCTGGGGCTCACTCCATCAGGTCCTGGTGCTTTACCGGCCTTCAGTCTCTGCAGTTGACACCTCACCTGCTCCTCAGTGATAGTCAGTGTGGAGGTGACAGGAGGGGGAGGGGTGGTGTAGTCTGAGATGTGAGCTGGGTTTTCCACAGGAGACGGGGGAGGGAGGGGTAGGGGGGTGACTGCTACTGGCTGGAGATGGACAGTTCCTGCAGTGTTAAAGCGATTGAAGAACTTGTTGAACTCGTTGGCTGTGTTCACATCTCCCTCAACGCTTCCCCCTCGGGTCAGCTTGTGTCCCATGATGGTCCTCATGCCGCTCCACACTTCCCGTATGTTGTTCTGCTGAAGTTTCCACTCCAGCTTCCTCCCATGTCTCCGTCTAGCCTGGATCAGCTGCACCTTCAGTTCCTTCTGAGCAGCCCGGGCCTCCTCCTTGTTTCCCGAGCTGCAGGCCTTCCTCTTCCTAATGAGTGTGGCTTTTATGTCCTTGGTTATCCATGGCTTGTTGTTTGGATAACAGCTCACAGTCTTTATTGGGACAACTGAGTCCACACAGAAGTTTATGTAGCTGGTGATGCAGTCCGTCAGCCCGTCAAGGTCTTCTCCATGGGGCTCAGTGAGTGCCGCCCAGTCTGTCACCTCAAAGCAGCTCTGTAACACCTCCAGAGACTCGTCTGTCCACCTCCTCACAAACCGGGGGGAGGGGGGAAGGCGCTTCATGAGGGGTGTGTAAGATGTCCTGAGGAGCACCAGGGTGTGGTCTGAACGGCCAAGTGGGGCCAGGGGTTTTATTGGTCCCTGGGCAAGGTACAAGAACAAGTATTGAGATCAGCTGCACTGCATTGAACATACACAGAAAAGGAAGTAGAACAAATATATCATTAAGGTTTACGGGCTGATAAATGGGAGTCACGATATTACAGCTGAACCTTATTTCAGTAGCTCCATCAGTACTTTTATGATCATCTCAAAAAATCTTATAAAAATCATTGTATTATTTGTTGAAATGCGGGATCAGATTTATATTCAGTTTAATTTAATGGATGATACAATGAGTGTGTGGAGGGGCTGACAGGAAGATGAATGACGGTGGTGTCATACACCTATATAGGAGTGGCGTCATTAGGAAACAATAGAGGTGTGTGTTACTTTATTACACATCTTCATTCATAACAGGTAATTATTGTGAAGACATGAATAATAAAAATATTATCCCCCTTCTTTTGAAGATCTGCATATGCTGTAGAACGCAAGTATTTTAACAGAATGTGATTTGTATGTAACAGAAAAATTAAAGCCGCAGTAAAGGAGTGCATTTTGCATTGTTGGCATTATAAGGCAGGGCGATGGCAGGAGTTAAGTGTTAAGTTCCAGAATTCACAGATTTCACTGAAAAAGTTCAGCAAACACACAGTAAACCTTGTGCATTATACATCCATAAACAATGTCGTAATGATTCTACATAATCCTGAGGCATAACCAGGGTTTAACATAGGATATATAGTAAATGTACTTAACATACTACAGTACTACTCGGAAAATTAGAAAATCGTGTAAAAGTTGTTTTATTCAGGCAATCCAACATAAAAGGTGAAACCAATACATTTTATAGACTCATTACATGCAAAGTGAGATATCTCAAGCATTTTTTGTTGTAATTTTGCTGATTATGATTTATTGATTTCAAGCTGTCAGGTGATTTACGGGAAGGGACCCAAGAGCGACACAACTTGAAGTGCTAAATATCAAGGATTTATTCCAAAGTGGACAAAACAAGACTCAGGTGATCTCACGATAAACAGGTCAGCAATCCAAACGGACAGGAAGAACAGGCAATGATCCAACAGTCCGAACAGACAGGAAAACGAGCGATCCAAACAAACGATCTGAACTATCCAAACAAGCAGGAAAGTGAGCAACGATCCAACAACCGGGTTGTTCCAGAGTCAGCCTTTTTATGAGGTTGCCTTGATTATTGATGAGCAGCACCTGCTGCTCATCAGAAACACGGTTCAGGTGTGCCTGAACGGGACCGCAGGACAAGTGTGACGGGAGGAGAGGGTGAGAGCTGGAGCAGAGCAGAGCAGCGGCTGTGACACAAGCAATATTCTAATTTTCTGAGTTTTTGAATTTGAGGCTTTCTAAAGCTGCAAGTCCTAATCAGCAAAAAAACAAATAAAAGCTTGAAATATATTGATTCGCATACTATTTGTCTATATAATATATACATTTCACCTTTAAAGTTGAGTTACAGAAATGCATGCATTTTTTCAAGATATTCAAATTTTCCGAGTAGTACTGTATACATAATAACAACATCAAATGTACTTTATTATGCTAATTTATTTTTTTGAAATATGTTATTCTTATAAACGTTGGTGTTGGTGGACATGTTATCAGATGCTGAACTTGTCTGAGTTCAACCAACTCAACTTCAACTCTGAACTCAACTCTTTGAAAACCCCAAAAAGTAAAATCTGTCAGAAGCTGCTTGAGTGCTGGCTGAACTCTGCGCTGTGTTGGAGACAACATCGTCAAACCACAAAGGACCATCTGTCAGGATTCTCCTGCCTCTGTATAAAATGATTAGTCCTCTTTGATAAAGTGACAAATCAGATTCCGATGGCTCAGTGTGCAGATAAATGATACGAATGTATGAAATACGTATAATGTTGTGAAGGCTGACTGTGTGGTATAATTGTAAATATAAATCATGTTTGCTTAAGGACTGAAACTGAAAAAAAAGACTCTGCATGTGTGTGTGTGTGTGTGTGTGTGTGTGTGTGTGTGTGTGTGTGTGTGTGTGTGTGTGATATTGAACCCATATCTCTGACATCGTTTGATGAGAATGTATGTGAACAAATATAAGTCTGAATATATCGTTCATCTGAAGCTTGAATAAGAATGCATCTATCACAGAAACAAATACTGGGGGATGATTTCAGTATGTAAATATGCCTCAGTAAATATCATTACAGCCAATCAGTTGTAGAAGACAATTTCTCATTCTTTGATTCATCTAGAACAGAGGTGGCCAATTATTTTGCCTGAAGGGCCACATTGGGTTTTAGATCTTGATGAACGGGCCGGCCAGGTGTTGCGGGAAACTAACCCCCACAAATGAGGATCGGAGGTTGACTAAAAATCGTGCTTGATATACTATTGAGTGAGAAAATATTTTGCAGAGCCTGTAAATTGGTCCAACTAGAGATAGATGATGAAGCTCCAAATGATTTTTGGCCCCGCCTTCTTGAGAGGACATGTTAGCATGCTAGGTGAAGGGGGGGTCTGAACCTTTTTTTAACCCATCAAGCTGACAACCCTCTTAATTTGTCTTTTGGAGAAATTATTGTGAAGGCTCAGCAGGCCGGATTAAATAGTTAATTGGGCCAAATGTGGCCCCCGGGCCTTAGTTTGCCCACCTCTGATCTCTAATAACCTCTAGCACAATTAGTCTATTTATCCTACCATAACCTTCTAGAGGGTTCTGGTTTACTGTTGATTTTTTTCTAATTTAATTTCATAATTTAAAAACTGTGAAGGTGATGGGGATGCTGGAGCTTCTCTGGTAACCGTTGCTATTAAATAGCATAATTGTACTGTAATTAATATTCCTATATGACATTTACGCTATTATGTGCAGCTTCAGTATTTTATACGGGCCGCTCACCTGGCCTTCCTGTTGGAGTCTTTCTGCATTACTTTTAGGCTGGTACAACAAAGGTTTCAGATCAAGAGACTGAACTAAATGTCAAGCTGAAGCTCATTCTTCCGGTGCATTTCTGCAACCACACAAACAACTACACACAAACAGTGGTGGGTGAGAAAGGAAAGCCCCTTTCGTCTGGTTTTCAGTCCGGTTATGAGTGTGTTTTTATGACATTTATATGAACCGTTTAACAACATCACCCACGACTTTATAGTTTCACCAAGTTTTTATCGTTACAAATTAAACGGGGCCAAACCGCAGAAAAAGAAGGGCTTAAATTTGTGATCTTTGGGGGATTAGGTAGGTAAACATTAAATTATTTTATGTATGTATGACACATGTAGAAGATATGTCTATCAGTCCAACATAATTTGAAGAGCTATTTATAACCTTTGATCCAGAACTTGGTTGAATATTGTTAACCAGTCTACAAAAACATGTAGCGTGGGTTGCATGGAAATTTCTGGTGGAGGCCCCTGTTCAGACCTTTAACTCCACCTGTGACTGAGCTTCTCCCACATCCATGGAAATAGATTTTTCAGTGTCTTTGTTGTTGAAGCTGCGGCTGAGAGCTGTGACCTCAAGGTCTCAGGTGACTGAAGGATCTGTAATCCTCAGAACACACAAGCACATGCACAAACCAAGGAGGAGCAGGAGCAACACCCACCCAGGACTGCGTCCTGGACCTAGTCTTTCGAACAACAACAACAGGAGATGGGGATGCAAAAGGAGATTTCTGCTGAGCTAACAGTGATCACAGGAACCCTGCTGTCATGGCATGCAACTGTGCCATGACAGCAAGATCATCACTAAGTATGCAGATGATATAACCATTGTTAGCCTCATCAGAAAAGAGGATGCATCAGCATCCTCAGCCTCTCACTATCAAGAAGACCGGGGTTGCGAGTGACCACAGTTCTTAAATGTCAGCCTTTCATCCTGGCCTGCAGAGGAGTTGTTGAAAGCATCCTTGCTAGCAGAATCACCAACCTGGCTGAGAAGAGATCACTGTAGTGGCTCATCAGAATCCTTCCAGCCCCATGCTCTGTTCCCGTGACGTAAGGTCCAACCTAAGACAACGCAGCTTTTTTTACAGTCTCTGTGAACCTGGTGGCACAGGGCGTTAGAAAGGGAAAAATTTCACTCCACAACCCATTCACACTAATAACTAATCATAACTAGCACACACACACACACACACACAAAGAAAGTGGAGCAAAGTATAATGGTGCATTGGCAGGGTTTTATTATGTAGCATATCCCATATAAACAGTCTTCTCAATTTCAATTTCAATTTTCAATTTTATTTATATAGCACCTTTTACAATAAAATTGTCTCTAAGTGCTTTACAGAGGTAGAAACCCAGAGCCTGAACCCTCAGGTAAGCACAGTGGCAGGGAAAAACTCCCTTTTAACAGGAAGAAACCTTGAGCAGGACCAGGCTTACAAGGGGGAACCATCCTGCTGAAAGTTGGCTGGGTAAAGGAGGAATAAAAGAGGGAGACAGGACAGAGAGAATAAAGAGAGAGAGAGGGAGAACAGATACAATCATAAAACCAAAGAAATACAGACAAAATACAATCATAGAAATACAAACATATCAGACATATATACACATAATACAGCATAGCAGGTTGATATAAAGAGATGAACAGTATAGGCAGGTGCCGACAGCGGACCCTGAGTTTGCCATAGGCCAAAGTCCGTACAGCACGAAGGCCTGGAGACGGAAGACCTGCAAAGAGAGAGAGAAAGAGAGAGAGAGAGAGAGAGAGAAGGGGGGGAGACACACAGAACGACAACGAAGACTGGACCCAGATAATCCCGGTGAAAATAAAAGGAGGAGAAAGAAGAAGAAAAGGAGGAGAGGACGTGAGGGAGTGGTTGGTGTTGAGGAAGTGGGGAACTGCTCAGTGGATCATGTGTTTGTCCCCAGCAGCGTAAGCCTATAGCAGCATAGCTGTGCTAAAAATTGAAGAATAAGAGTCTGATGAGCCTATTCTAGCTGTAGCTGTGAAAACTGACTAAACTAGATCTGTCAGCCCTACACACTTGGTTTGAGGCTAGCTATATGCTTTAGTGAACAGAAAGGTTTTAAGTTTGATCTTAAAGGCAGACGTGGTGTCTGCCTCTTGGACCCAGGTTGGTAACTGGTTCCACAGTAAAGCTGCCCGATAGCTAAAAGCTCGTCCTCCCAGTCTGCTTTGATGAATTCTAGGAACTACAAGTAAACCTGCACTCTGTGATCTGAGTGTTCTTTTAGGTATATACGGAACTATGAGATCCTGCAGGTATGATGGAGATAGTCCATTTAGAGCTTTATATGTTAGAAGGAGAATCTTAAAGTCTATTCTAAATTTGACTGGAAGCCAGTGAAGAGAAGCTAAAACTGGAGAGATATGCTCCCTGGTGCTGATTCCTGTCAGAACTCTGGCTGCAGCGTTCTGTATCAGCTGCAGGTTTTTAATGGAATAATTTGGACATCCTGACAGTAATGAGTTGCAGTAGTCCAGTCTAGAGGTAACAAAAGCATGGACCAGTTTTTCAGCATCACTCTGTGACAGGATGCTCCTGATCTTGGCAATATTACGGAGGTGAAAGAAAGCGGTCCTAGAAACCTGTTTAATATGAGGGAGAAATGACATGTCCTGGTCAAAGATAACTCCCAGGTTTCTTGCAGCCGTACTGGAGGACAAAGTAATGCCATCCAAGGAGAGAATGCTATCTGATAATCTAGTCCTCAGATGTTTAGCTCCAAGAACAATGACTTCAGTTTTGTCTGAGTTTAAAAGAAGGAAATTGGAGGTCATCCAGTCTTTTATGTCTTTGAGACATGCCTGGAGTCTGGCTAATGGCTCTGTTTCATCAGATTTCATGGATAGATACAACTGCGTATCGTCGGCATAGCAATGAAAATTTATGCCGTGTTTCTGAATTATATTCCCTAGAGGGAGCATGTAAAGAGTGAACAGGATTGGCCCAAGCACTGAACCCTGTGGAACACCATGATGAACCTTTGTACACTCAGAGGAAACATCATTAACATGAACAAAATGAAATCGATCTGATAGATAAGATTTAAACCTTCTTCATGTTCTTCTTTTCTTATTATGTTATCAATTCTCCTCCTCGCCAACTTTTACTTTCACCCATCTTTTTTTATTGATTTTTCTTTGTTCACTTTGATCTTTGCTGCCTCCCCCTCCTCCACTCCCTCTTTATTCTCCCTGTCCTACATTTTACATTTAACCCCTGACCAAGTCTCCCTCCAAGACACTAATTCTACTTTTTTCTTTCATCTCTTTCTTTTCCTTTGGATGTTGCAACCTGCTCTATTGTCATCTGTGTCCTCACCTTTATTTTGTGGCTTCTTTGCCATGTAGAAATTAGTAACAAAGCTTATTGGGTAAAATGGCACCACAACTCCAGATACAACATTGGAAGACTATTTTACATGAACTAAGGTTAAATAAATCAGTCATCAGTTTATGCAGACTATTAATTGGATACAAGTATACAAAATGATGTATATAAAACAATTAACAACATACTGTAGACCTTTAGACAGAAATGAACATTTTAGGTGAGAACTTACAATTTCAAAGTAGTAATTGTTCTTCTTTTTTAAATTGAAAATAATTTTAAAGAATTTTTAAGAACGGCACACACTTAGACACACATATACATCTCCTAACTAATGATATGACGTATCTCATGTTCTCCCTGTATCGCAGTGATCGAAACTGTAGCTACTCCATCACTTTTAATGCTGTTAAAGCAGCACAGCAGAAACTCATCCTCTCCACTTTCATCTCATGGGAGAGTCGTTAGGCGAGGAGTGTGTGTGTAGTCATCATAATCAGGTGTTATTACCAGATGCCAGTATGTGTAGTTTAAATAACAGAGGAGGAGGAGTGGCTGTGATGGTGGTGGGGGGGGAGTGGGTGCTGGGGTTAGGGGGTCTTAATGTTGTGACAACAGAGTAGGAGTGAATTAGACAGGGCCCCTAACCTCCAGCCTGATAATAGTCCTCATAATTGAATGCCATTCAGTTGTACAGACACCAGTCAAACAACCAGCCTGGTTAGAGAAAAAGGAGAAAAATATTCTACAAAATATTCTACAAAAAAATAACCCAGGAGAGGATCAAGGAACCGGTTATATTGGGAGATCATCGTATATAAATGATCATTGTTTGTGATGAAATCAGCTGTATATTTGTTAATCCAGACTGATAAGTACATTTTGGTGTGGTATACAATTTGAAAATTGGTTGGAGGTAAATTGAAGAAGAGGTTAATTGAACTTCATTTCTACACCTCATTTTCAGTGAGGACATCAGCTTACACTGATAGGACCAGTTACCTGTCTCACCTACTGTTGTCTTATCAGTTACTGTTGTTCCAGTATCATCAAGAATTCCTTTTTTGATTTCAAGAAAACAAGGTGTGTATGATCAAAATCGTTGTAGCAGAATAGAATAGAATGTGTTTACAGAATATGATTTTGAATGCTTTAACAAACATACATCCTGGAAATATAGTTCCCATTCCCAATTTTGCTGCTTGAAAACAGTTAAACCACAAATAAATAAATAAAAAATAAAAATGATAATATGCCATTGGATGAAGACTAATGCATATTGTTTATGGATAAAAAATAAATAAATAAAACTGATTGAAAAACTCCAAAACTAATAAAGGGAATTGTTGCAGGAGCTTCTTTGTTGGTGAGGATAGGGAGAAAAGTGACTTGTTTTAATGCATTCTTACGCGGCAACATCTGCAGTTCTCAATATAACGGTAAATACATCAGCATCACTCTGAGGCCTCTCTACAGCCGACACAAAGACAATCAGCAGAGACACAGGGATTCTTGATGATTTTCTAATAGAGTTTATTCCTCTTTCCTGTCATTAGTCAAACGATGACAAATTCATTTGATCTCCGCTGTGAGATGTTATATGAACTTCACTGGGGAGACTCTCTTCTCTGCTGCCATATGAGCCTGAAATTTGAACCCTTTAAAGCCTAATTGAAGCATTGAGAGGCAAATTAAAAAACAGCCTGGTGTAATTAAATCTCAGCAATACCCTGTTGTGGTGGTTTAAGCCTGTAATGATGTTTTTGCGATACTCCTCTCTACTGTTTCCTACCAATTATATCCTGCTAAAGAGTGTGAAGACAGCTGGATCAAGTTCTGTTTATTGCCCATATTGTGGTCTTCGCGTTGTCCTCCAGTGGCTCTGAAATCCAATAAATCGCATAATCGTGGCTTCTTAATGACAAGACGCAGGTGCAGAGTGATTTATTTTCCTTGATTTAGTGTGCAGGATAACATTAACACAAGACAAACAAGTGGCTTTGCTACAGCAACATCCAGGGTTTGACACTAATGTCAAGTCCTTATTGAAGAACAAAAACAGCATGTTTGGATTCGTTCATGATTTGTGCTGAATTTCCTGACCTGACCGACCTGACAGAATCAGAATACAGTCCATTTATGCATTCCTTGCAAGCAACAGTAGAAAGAAAAACCTTCCTTTTACCAGGAATAAACTTCGAGCAGGACTCGTCTCATGTTGGGGGGGGAGGGACCCTCCTGCTGATGGCCGGCCGGGTAAAGGAAATGGAAAAGAGGGAGTGGCAGAAAGAATAGGAAAAACAGACACATACATCATGCATGCAAATAATTTGTTATACTGAAAATTCTATAGTAGCGAAAAACGAAAAGTAAAGAGTAGGTCATTATGGCTGATGTGGTGTCACTCCTGTCTTGTCTTGTCAAGCGAACAAAGAGACCGCAAGACGGATGACCTCAGCATGCCTGGAAATGAGAGGAGAAAAACCCTTAATATTAAAGATTATAGAATGGTGTTGTTTATAAGTTTGTAGGCAAATGTTTAGTGTAATTATACAATTCATTTTCTGATTACCAATTACCAGATTTTGACCAATTGCAACATTTAAGACCAATAGACCAACAGATTTTCTTATCATTACTAAATCATTTTCATGATCTTTTATGATTGCAAACTCCTATGATGGCAGTACCAATACCTTTAAATTCAGTAAGTGGGGAAAATCTCACAGCCTTAGACTGGGTCAAAGTAACACAAATGTAGATAAATGTAAAAGCGCTACCGCAACAGAAAAAGTCTACATGAGGTCCTCGTTTTGTTCCCTCCAGATGGACAGAGACGGAGGACGCCGGTGAACAGAGTGGTGATGATACAACACTGACGGTCTCCCATCGGTCTTGGTGGAGAATCAGGATGCAGCATAGAGGAAGAGCGCATTCACTGTAGTGGCCTGTGATGGAGAACATGTTAATGTTCAACCACAGACAGGAACTGATGTCAGTCATTCATTAACACAACCAAACTAACTAACTTTTTTTGGTTTGTTTATTTGAAAGTACTACTACTACTATGAAAATACTAAAACCTACTATTACGGTTTTTCTAGAAATAAAGGTGTTGTGTATACTCTTATGTCATTAGCTACAACATACACTATCATATGAGCTCCATACGACCATACAAGAGCTAGATTTTGGGTTGTTATTATTTACGCATAGACAGAGGGCTAAGATGTAAAAGCATAGTGAATTGACATGTAGAAGGATCCTGGACTCAGATTTGGTAGAGCTGAGACAACATTCATCTTCTGGGTGACAGGCAGTACTAGACCGGCCAGCCACCTCCTAGCTTGTTGCTCTACAAGTCCTCTTGTTCCCTGCTGGTTTCCCTCCACCCACTGCAACCCCAGCCCCCGACATCCTGACACCTGCCACTCCTGTCCAAAACAACATACAGTGTCACCACATTTACATGATATAATGCTCAATGTAAGCAGAAGGAAGCAATGTTTCTCAAAATAAAATAACTCTCTGTCGCTGTGTGTGTGTGTGTGTGTGTGTGTGTCTGTTTGTTCAATTCCATTCAGTTTTCAGTTTTATTTGTATAGCGCCTTTCACAACAAAAATTGTCTCTGGGTGCTTTACAAAGGCAGAAACCCAGAGCCTGAACCCCCAGGTAAGCACAGTGGCAAGGAAAAACTCCCTTTTAAGAAGAAGAAAAGGTTTGTTCTTTCTTGCTAAATGAGGACATTTTTGAGAAGTGAGCACATATTGGCTGGTCCTTAAAACTTAAAAGGCCTGTTTGAGGGTTAAAACATGATTTTAAGGTTGGGGTTAGAATTGGGTTTAGCTAAAGGTTAGGGTTAGGGTTAGAGTCAGGGGATTAGTTGGCATGTTTAGGATTAGGGTTAGAGTCAGGGGATTAGCTAGCATGGTTAGGATTAGAGTAAGGGGCTGGGTAAATACGTTATGCCTATGAAAGTCCTCACAAAGTTAGAAGTAGCAGGATGTGTGTGTGTGTGTGTGTGTGTGTGTGTGTGCGTGTGTGTGTGTGTGTGTGTGTGTGTGTGTGTGTGTGTGTCAGGCCACTATCAGGCCTCACTTCATGCAGGAAGATGTTTTCACACAGTGAAGTGCTGCATCATCCATCTCAATGTTTTTGTCCCTCAGACAGGACATGAACAGTAATGACGACACAGCTTGTAATTTTCTGCTGTTCTAGGAAGAAACTCAGGAACTGGGGAGGAAAAGAAATGTCAGGCTGCAAGTAACGCATTTATTGTTGGTGGGGGGAAAAAAAACTACCGAAATGAATCAGGAAATAAAAAATTTGTGTTGAACTAATACAAATAGTGAAAGTATTTCATCAGATACTGGTCATTTGCTGTCATGGAACAATTTTCAATATGGCAAATAAATAAAGATTTAGACATTGGTGAAATTTTTCCCGTATTGGGCTGGAGAATTTCAATGTTTTCTACAGTAGCTGGAGGAATGAGAGGAGTGGATGATATTTCTGGGTAGAAATTGCGGCCTCTGCTCCCCAGACCCAGGTGAGTCCCAGATGAGGTATGACAAGACGATATGATGATTTCTGAATGAAATTATATTACAAAATGTATGCATTTTAACTTACCCTGTATCAGTGTAAACATTTCCATTTTCATGGGGATTTTTATTATGTTATCACAAACTCACAGTTGCTTCACATTATTTTTGCTTTGATTGTTTTTTTATGTTAAATGAGGGAAAGCATTTTTACATATTAATAAATATCTCAAATTAGTTATTTTATGAAACTGCATTATCAACTTTAGTAACATTTTTTCAAAAATGTTTGACTTGTGAGTAAGCAAATAAATACTAAATGACCTATGAACGATGAAGAAAAGCACTGGCCCTGCACTGTGTGGAATGTCTCCTCCATGTATGAAAAAGGTGTGTGGGAGTGTTGTGTGGGCTTTGCCCATACAGAGGGGCTCTAAAAGCCAGCCTACACACTCAGGACCCTGCCTCTGTCTCACCCATGACATCCAGCTGGAGTCTGTCAGCCAAAAACAGCTAGCAAAGCAGAAACCATAGAAGAAGAGGATAAGAGACACAAAGGGTGTGTGTGAAGAGAGGAAGTGAAGTGTGTGATGGAGAAATTGCAAGGTGGATGTGTGTCAGTGTAGATGTCCTGGTGAACAGAATGAGTCCACTCCTACACTCAAATTCCTGAGGATTATATGAAAGTCAGCAGGAGACACAGTATGGAGATCTGGAACACAGGATCCACTACAGGAAGATGCTGTGTGGGAGTGGGAATGGATCGCTTCCATCTCAAGAGAACACCCAGAATGATTTTGTATGGATTTTGTATCGCAGCACATTTAATGTTTCAGAACTTGTTCTTGATCAAAGTAAATAGATGTTTGTACCATGACTGTAGCAAAAAGTTCTTAAAAGTTTTAATAATTATTATATTAAAAGTGTTTTCCCCACAATTAATGTAATTAGATATTAAAAGTACATGTACAGGAAATTATTATCTCTGGTAATCAGCTTTGTCACATTTTATTGATAATAACAGTGTGGCATTCTGCAAATATATATTAAAAGAGAAACAGCAAAACCATTTATTACACTTAGAAACATGTGATTTTTTTTTTTTCTAGCCATGCACGTCAGCAAACCATAAATAACACTGCAGTAATAATTGAAACTGGCTATATGGGTATCAAAAACAAAATAAAATACTTTATTAATACTTTATATAATAAATAATAATTTATTTGCTTTATAAAGTGTACTTAAGGGAAATGAATGTACTAATTAAGATGAAGATTCTATTTATAAGTGAGTGAGTTGAGATTAAAACATTATCCACCAATTTACACGTACAAACTCGATCGTATAGAAATTGAATGTTAAATATCCTGAAGATCCATTTATGACACAAATATATTATTATTATTATTATTATTATTATTATTATTATTATTATTATTATACGTGTTATTTATATATTAATTATTATATACATAACATATTATACATATATTACATAATATTCAATAAAATCAATACGGATATTAGAACTCACACACAATCTGCTCCATTCTGTTTTGAGCTGTTTTGTCAAATGGCGCCCCCTACTGTACGTTAATATTACCTTAATATTTTGTAGACTGAACTCGACACTTCGATGATCATTGTAAGTGGTATTAACACAATTGGTACAATAAAATCATTTCAAATTTTGCTGTTAATTGTGTTGTTGTCAGCACTTTACTGTTGTTTGATCAAAGCTTAAGCTAAGCGACTACTAGTGTGTGAGAATCCTTCCTGTGTGACCCATCACCCACACCTCCATCTGACCATTTTACTATAGACTCGTTTCATCTTGGAGATCTCCATCTCTCTCCAGTTTTATCCTTAATTCAATGAGCTGCTGTGTCTCTCTTCACGTGTCATTCGTTTCACTGGATTAACAGTAAATCTAATTTCTGTGTCTGTCTAGCTTTGTGTGTGCGTGTGTAGAAGAAGACGTAAGAATTCATGTCAAGAGTTCATCAAGAGCTTTATCTAGTGGTGTGACCAGCTAGATCACTGCTGAGAAATACTTCATGAATGCTTCTAAACAACTTCAGTGCTGTCTTTAATGTGAAAAAAGCACTTTGAGACACTACAGCAAGATAATTGATACCGTTAGACAATTGCCTTTTTTAAATGCACTGGGACTAGAAAAAATAGTTATTTTAGTAGCGTTGAATAGACACGTTGCCATTTTAGATATAAAAAAATATAATAAAATTAGTCAAAATCATATCAAACAAAAGGACTGACTGAGAACTTAATCATTCACATGAAACACAGACTGGATCAAAACGAGGACATCAAATAAATCAAACTTTTTTTCTTCTCATACAGGTAGATCTTTCTTTAAAATTACAGATTAATGATAACGTGTTAACTTTTAAAAGCAGATATACGAACTGTAATTATTCACATTACTATTACTGTATTCCCAGTGATCACTGCTAAATATTTCTCACCAAAGCATACTTCTACATATTGAGTATTTATTCTAGATTTTTGTGGTCACTTTGAGTTGGTATCTCCCTGGGAACAGGGGAGTTTTTCTGTATGGAGTTTGTGTTTTTTCCATGCATTTGGGGTGGGTGAAGTGGCAAATCTAAACTGACCTCAGGTGTGAATACGTATGACTTGTAGTTTGTCTTATATCTTATCCTTGCTGTGAGCTAGAGGCTTTCTTTAGCTACTGTTCAATTTGAGCAGCAATTTAATGATTAATTGTCTAGTTGTACAAGTGTTCAAATTCTGATATAAAATCACTCAAAGTTAAGACATGTGAAAAAATGTGAATATTTAAGCTGTTTTGTGTCATAGCGTGGATGATTGAATTTTGGATTTTATTGAAGGATTTTATTCCTGAAATTGTATTTATTCATGATTCCATTTTGGTCAGTTACAGTATCAAATACAGCTGTAAATTATTCCTAGCAGGGGATCCAAAATGATATAGAAAAGCCCAAATAGGCCAATTTAACAGTTCCTACTATTTACTGTGCTTACTTTAAATCAAAATGTCATCTTACGCTGAATTTAAAGTTTTTATGTGGCCACGCTGAGTTAATGAGATGACAACTATTTGTAAACACACCAATAATATACTTCAAGAGTCAATATTACAGAGTCAAAGTTGAAGTTATGTGAATTTAGAGAAAGTTCATAATAGAATACGTGTATCTTTTTGATGATTCTACAGCATATTCCCACCAAGACTGACAGGAATGAACTTCTGAACCTGTTGAGCTTTAATCTCAGCCACATACAGAGCACCAGTCTTTAGATCTACGTCAACCAAGTGGGGCTTCACATCCTCAGCTAGCTGGATCACACTGGCCACCTTGCACTGACCTATCAGGCCCACTGGTGGGGCAGAGAGCAGTGAAATCTGGTTGGTGCTCATTTGGACAACAACAAACAGCTTTTTGTCTGGTGTCAGGCGGATGGAATATGGTGCATCCTCTGTAAAGCAGCTTCCCCATGTGCCTAACCATTCCCCGGTAAGAGAGTTAAAGACCTGGATTCTCTTGTTTCCCCTGTCTGCCACCCACACCCGATGGGTGTTATCAACAGTGACACTATGAGGGATGTAGAACTGAGCCAGGCCTTGACCTTTCTCTCCATGTGACCACAGCACTTCCAGATTACTGGACAGCTTGATAAGTCGGTTGTTTAGGCCGCCATCACCATCTACGATGTAGATCTCTCCTGACTCGTGGACAAAAATTTCAGCCGGCTGGTCAAACTGCAGAGGATTCAGAACAGATCCTGCCTGTCCAGGTGTTCCAAGAACCTAAAAAAAGTAGAGACACCAACCAAATGATAGAGCCATTCATCTCTAATTAATAACATCCAAGTTGACAGCAAAAACCATTTCAGCTATTTATGATATATCCTTAAATATAATAAAAAACATCAATGAAACAAAAGGGTAAGTAAAAGTAATCACCTGCATTAGCTTCCCAGACGGTGTGTACTGTTTAATGCAGTGGCCATACGGGCCATTCCCCACATCTGTGATCCACACTGTTGGGTTTGAAGAGGCAGCGTTTGCTAAAAATACACAGTGAGGCATCTCCAGGGTGGTGGTGTTCCAGGGAAACAGGAAGTCTCCATCTGTGTTGAACACCAATACCTTGGACACATTGTCACCTGCAGTAGCACGACAGGCAAATGATAGCATCCTGAAGTTTGAATGGACCTCCACACCTTTTGCGCCACACTCTGGGACTTTTTGTTAAATATGGTATTTAAATTGATCAATTTCTTTATCTAATAATAATAATGATAATAATAAATGACTCGGATGGATGGATGGATGGGTGGATCTAATGGCAATATATACTGTACAATATTTAACAGAAAAGACTCTGATCTGATATCTTTGGTAGGTTTCTTTTCCACCTCACTAAACTATAAAGATAAATTAAGGCAAAGCTTACAGAAGCAGAAGTGGCCAAACCTGACCTATATGACATATGTCAATAGTGATATTCACCTCTCTGAGCAACGTACACTACACCCGCGTAGTGATTGACCGCGACTGCAAACACGTCCCCGGTGAGGAGTTCTGGTTTCCTGGGCCAGCGCGGATCCAGCTTGTACATCGGTCTGCCCAGCATCTGATAGTCCTGTCTGAGGCCGTGGCTGCTGAACAGCTGGGAGCTGTAGGTGCCATACAGCACCATTATCAGCACTGCGACTGAGGCCATACCTAAAACTAAAAGACAAGTGTGACCTTTCTTCTTCATCAGCATCGCCATCAGCTCAGTCAGTGTATTAAAGCCATTTTTTCACACTAGCGCCACAAAATCTAAAGCATTCATTAACACTAAACCAAAAACAACATACTTCCTCTGCAAACCCAAAACACATCGGCGAGGCGAAAGGGCACACAGCACATTTACACATTTCCGTTAAATTTTCACAATAATGAGTTAAAACTTTTCACACTTTATTATTTAAAATGTAACAGTGCTTTAATTCCGTTAATTCTGAATTTACACATCTGATGTGCATGACAAAAGTACTGGCTGTACATCCAATAGTTGAATACATTCAGTTCAGTTCAGTTTTATTTATTCAAAAGCTTTTATTTTTAGCACGCACCTTTCTTAAAACAGCAACTTGACAAAGTAAAAAAGGAACGTAGTTCGGTAATGACGTCATGACGCATTGACGGCGCTACTCTGCATCTGGTTCGTTGAAGCGGCTCGCGGCTGCGCTGTAATTTACCAACAGATTGTTATTTTTTGAGTATTATCCTTTCATCGATGTGTGAATGACCGTCCAGAAGAGACAGAAAGAGCTTTCATGTAGTACAGGAGATCAAACAATCGACGTAATGGAGGTGGTGGACAGCCCGCTTAATCTGGTTAGTTTGGCTGCTGTTGGTGCAATAACAAGCTAACGTTCCTGTACATAGCTAGTTCAGATTAGCTACGTTAGCTACACGTCACATGGAGTTCGCAGCTCCTACTCATCTGTTTCGCGTCGATTTCTTGTTTTGGTTTGTCTTCGACGGCAGATTAAAGTTTAGATGGGAACAGCGTTAGTGTCAGGTGTAATTGTATTATTATTACTACGGCTAAAAGTACATTTCCTAATGATTTCTTTTTTTGTCCTACACGCACATCTAGGTTTAGTCTGTTAACTTTTAGGTTATTTTCAATTTATATTGTTTCCTTCACGTACATCTTATGTTTGAATTAGATAGCATTTAAAGAAATACTGTAAAAGGTTTGCCTTGGAAATATTAAGGTGTAACTATTAATTATATTTTATATAAACCTGAGCAGAGGGACTTTGTATTTCTACATAAAGTATGTATTCGCATCGGTCAGGTGTCTTCTGTGTGTCTTCAGGCTCATCAACAGTGCAGGAAGGCAGATCGACTGTTGGCAGCTGGAAAATATGAAGAGGCTGTTCAGTGTCATGGAAAAGCAGCAGGTACATTATGGGACGCGTACATTGTGACTTAAAAGTTTACATTTAATACATAATAGATTGTTTTATGCATAAATGCCCTTATTGGGTTCTTTCAGGTTGTGAATGGCTTAATTTGACTACATAATGATTTTGTTTCATTGACTGTTGATATATCTAGATCAAAGTATTTGTTGTCATTGCTTTCTGTTACCTCATATACCCCAGATTGTCTCATTTGCAACAGTGTTCAATTTTATTTAAATTAAAATGCTTTACACATCATTTACGGCACAATAGGATAAAAAATCTTAAATTGCTATATCACTGTGTGTCATGTTTGTGCTGTCCTGCACTTTATAAGAGAAAATTCCCCACTTGTGCATAATTGATTGATTGGCTGCTGATATGCCCGTCTTTTATGGAACACCATAAAAGTTATATATCAGGGGTGTGCAACTATGTGCCACGGAGGCACATAGTCGCGACACCTGCTGAGTGTCCTTCAAAATATAGATGTGAATGTTTATTGCGTCAAATCCAAAACCTTGTGAACACAGTAGTGAGATGCACTCCAGACCTGCAACCACACGCAAAAAAAAGATACAGTAGGGAGTCTCTGCAAGGTCATACAAATCAAAGGAGCAGATCAAAACGAGATCAAAGGAGCATTTGATGTTTGAATAATCAAAAGGTAAGCTGGGATGGCACATGGGTTGCTGCGACCTATGTGTGAATAAAGAAGGTACAGGAAACAGATGGGTGATGGCAACACACTGTTACAATCCCTGTTTAATTTTGTTTTTTGTCTTTGCCCAGATCATTTGACCGAGGCTATGAAGGCATCGACATGTGAGCAGGTAAGAAATATCCGTGATGTTCATACAGGTTACGTTGGGCAGCGCAAACGGTCTTCCATCGTTGCCAGTTGCGCAGGTTATTTCCTGGGTTCGGTGTTTTCAAGTGGTGTGTTAACGTCCATGTCCTCGTAGGCTCGTCTGTCCATGGAGCTGCAGAGAGATAGCCACATCAAGCAGCAGCAGCTTATCCAAGAACGTTTAAAGAGAGAGGCTCGTCGGGAGGCCACAAAGGCTCGGGCTAGCGTAGCCCAGCCCTCCAGTCCCTCAGCCCTGCACGGCCAGATCCATTCCTCAGTGCATGGAGGAGCCAAGGAGAGGGAATATGACACTCTGCTCTGCCAACTTCAGACGCAGCAGGTGAGAGGCGGACAGCGCTTGACCCCACCCCTCTCAGGATCTCGAAACACCAAAGACGACAAAACACGCCTGGAGGAGCAACAGACCACCATTGAGGATCTGCGGCGCCTTGTCGACCACCTCATGGATGAAAACCAGCGGCTGACGGCTGACAATAAGAGGTTGCTGGCGGAAAATGCCCGCCTGCACTCCGAGGCATCAGACTGCGTGGAGCGTTCGGAGCTCTGGGTGCTCCCGCAGGCGGCCGCTGCACAGGAGAGGAAAAGCACAGGCAAAGTGGGAAGCGAGATTGCCATTCCACAGCTGCCGCCACTGGAGATGCCCGCACGAGAGGATCTATGTATGTATGACTTGCCGCCACTGGAGCTGCCAGAGGACATCCAGAACGAACTACAGGAGCTGTTGGACCGAGATCAAGTGTGATTCCTTTCATTCTTTCTCTCACATACACACACACACACACACACATCAGTGAAGATGTACACAGACACATATAAAAGTACAACAATACAAGGGATTTGCCAGTCCATTACATACAACTAGTATGTGGTTAGATCAAAAACTCTTATGAATGAGAACATTAAGGAGCCACGATTGCTTTAATGAAAAGGGCAACAAACGTTTGTCTTGAAGAATGACAAAACGAGTCTTAGCAGTTCACTTAAAGAAACCCTGCATGGAGAGAGCAGCCAATCGAAGATCTTTGCTGAAAGCAGCTGTTCCCATAATTGTCTGTATGGTCTTAAAGCTCACTTTTTTCCCTATTATTTCAGCACATTAGCATTAGATGTCAAAGATGATCAATGAGAATTCTCATGGCACTATGAAATTGAGAAAAATCTGAAAACGATGTTGGTATCTTATTTAAAGATATTCAGATGAATATGGACATTTTACCTTGTAATCAGACCTTATTTTTTACTCTCTTATGTTGTGTTTCTGCTCCCCTAGACTGGGGCGTAATATTTTATCACTGAGTTTGTAGAAATAAAGATTTAAATGAAATTAAAAGGTTAAATGCTGGACTGAAATGGTCCAGACTGACCGCTCTGACAGGTCATGTGATTCAGACAGAAATACTGCTGTTTATTGAACTTGAATTCAATGTTTTAGTATTCATCTATGTCCACATCGGTTTGTTTTTGTGTATGTGAGCAAGTTTTGAAAATAAAAACGAATGCTCCCCTTTGCAGATTGACGCTCTGCACGTTTTACCAAAATTATTGAGAGTTTCTTCTTAAAATGTCATTTTCCTGAATGTGGAAAGGGAAGGTCTGGGTCACATGGGATGTTACTATTCAGATGAATAAAGTTATTTATGATTTTTATGAAATACTTGGTGCATTGTTGTAGAAATCTAAAATTTTATTTCAGAAGCTGTGTACAATTCAGATGTTGATACCTAAATTTCACTGATAAATCTCATGGAAGGAACCTGAATTTGTGTCATCACTCCATCATAACATCCAATAACCAAATATGTGGCTGTGGAATTTCAACAGAAGCCGAGCAAACTGATCTTTTTTCTGGAGTTATGAGGGAAAAAAAAAAACGAACAAAAAAAAAAAAATCACACAAGTTGATCTCATGTCTTTAAAATAATGTTTTATATTTACAATGGAATAATTAACAAAAAACTTTCCCCCCCACATAGTTTAAAAAAAACACCAGAAAAAAAACTTTGGTATTGGTTAACAAATCTTTTCATGAGTCAAGGAAGATTGACTTGGTTTGGTTTTACTTTTTGTCTCATTTGGTGAAGCTGCCATGTTGATGAGGCTTTGTCATATTTTCATGTAGAAATAACATTCCTACCATGCCAACGCGTCAATGGTCACGTCAATGGTCAAAATTGCATCTCTACAAGATTAATATGAACAATCATATTTAAAATGAATGCAGAACAAGTCAATATACAGACATGTTGTACTTGTATGACGCTTCATGTACTTAATATGTTTATCTGGGCCTGCTGATGTCAAAAATGTGTTATCCCAAAAGCTCATTTTCAAAGTCATTTTTAAAAAGAAAATAATAGGAATAATAAATAACCCGAGCAGCCAAAAGTTGCGCAATTTTTCTACGGCTTGTTTGTAGCAGACAAGAATAAAATGAGCCAAACTTCCGAAACATGAGAGACTGTTAGCTTTGGCTGTGTGCATCCTCCTACAAACATTCCAAAAATGGGATGAAAAGCAACTACAGCATCGAAGGAAAATGTCTGAGGAGGCATCTGTGCAAAACCAGGTTTTTTACAATACAAAAAGTCACCATTCAATTAATGAGCAATGCAAACCTGAAAATCTAAGCTTCAGTAATATTAGCAGGATATTTACAACCAGACAGAAGACAAAAGTATGCATCTTCTGTAATGTTAAGGGGTTTTTTTTGTGTAAGACAGCTGATGTTGCTGAAAAAAAAATGTAGCTGAATATCTTGCTTTTAGTGACACTGTTGTCCCAACATTTGAAAAATATTCTAATTAAAAATAAATAAATAAAATTTATACCCAATGAACATAATTCTCACCTTTAAATTTATAAAATAATATTTTCACTGTCAACGGAAGGAAAATGCCATAAAAGCCTCTGAAATTGCTGTTAAGACAAAAATTTGGAAAGGTTTCACAGCCTGCAGCAACATCTACCTTCATCTCACACCCTCTAATATGCTTTGGTTGTAAAATCCTTTATAAAGAATGCCATATTAGAAAGTAGTACCATAAACAGATACAAAAGAGATGGTGTTAAAATCTAAACCCAAATTTGAATTTAAAATAACTATATCCACACGCAAGTTCTAATCAGATAAAAAGTTACAAATATTAGACAGGAATTATTAGGAAGTGTTCAGCAGGATGAAAATTCACAGCTGGAAAAGCCTGTCCAATCGACACACTTCTCTGAGTGTGTGTGTGCGTGTAAGCGAAAGTGAGAGAGAGAGAGAGAGAGAGAGAGAGAGCGCGTGTTTGTCACCGGTCACATTCCATAGTTAATGGAGCTCAGTGCTGGTCTCTTCTTCCCTTTTATCTTCAATGATCCATAACGAGTCTGTGGACAAAATAAGTGTGGTTTTTTTGCAATATAAGAATACGCCAAATGTACAAGGAAGAAACAGAAGTCTTACGTCTTTGCGAACTCTGGATCTGGTGATCTTGACACTCTGCGAACGTCTGAGTCCTCTCTGAGTCAAGGCTTCATCTTCAGAGAAGGTCGGCTCAGCGTCTTCGTCGGTCTTGTCCTCATTGTCATAAAAGTAGTCTAAAATAAGGAAACACAGGTATATCAGCATAAAATAAATCCAGACTACTTCCCAAAAGTGGACCTGAGCATATTTTGATGCAGTACTATGAAAATAAAGTCTGCACATTTCTGGGGTGAATGAGGAAACGATGCATTGATTTGCTTTAAAACGCCTCCAGCAGAGGTCAGTAGATTCTCACACAGCTCTTCATGGACTTCCAAGTCTTCCATAGGTCCATCCACCAGTATCACACTGTACAGCAAACCACAAAAAAATACAACCAAAAAACCTCCCATACCTTTGTGAAAAACTCATACTGTATAGCAAAAACATTTACAAATTGGTCACATCTAGTTTTATTTCAAATTTAGTATTGTGGTGAATAGACCCCCCCCCCCCAAAAAAAAAAAAGTGTTGTCAATTCGGTAAATACAGATGGGACTACCTTTGGTCATGTGTAACAATAATGTTCAAAGCTAAATGCAGTTTATATGCGGAAACGTTAAGCCGCCCGCATCCAAGTGGGTATTTTTAAACTGCTGTGTTTTCCATCTGCTATGGTAGTTTTCAAATCCATGCTACAATTGGAGGCACATCTGGAGTTTATAAAGAAAAACTCCCACTCTCCATATATGGAAGCGAGCTCTTCTCTCCCAGAGCAGGCAGACTAGAGATTTCACATTCCAGCACAAGTTCAAAACTGCTGTCTGACTTTGCCTGTGTTGCTGGAGGGAGGTCGGACAATTTTCGACCTTTTAGATCTTCACTTTTTCACATTTAGACTACAGATCTATATATGTATGTGAACTAACTGAGGCTAATATGACCTAAACACCGGCAAATTAAAGTAATAGCAACTAAAGGCATCTCATGAAAGCCAATTTAAGCTACCTGCACTAGTGTACCATTCTAAATTCAAGCTCCTGCCGCCTAAAACTTACCACTTATCTGTAAGTAAACTTTGCTGATCAACAAATGAGATCACAAACACATTTAAACATTTTCAAAAACACTTTTTAAGTTGGTATGTTTAAGAATATTTCACCAAGTCAATGTTTTTTTCCTACACTCTTTTTTTTTTGGAGTTACAGTTTTCTCTCTATTGTACTTTACTGAAGTGTTTTCTACACTGGTGGACACACCCTAAATATTGGGCAAGTTGTATATTTTAAGGATTAATTATATTATTGCACATCAACAGTGCTGTATTAATGTTAATAAACTCCAAACCTGAATATTTAAGGAAATAAAAGTGAGGTTTTGGCCTTCTTGGGAGAATATCGAGTTTAGGTCAGCTGAGGAAGGAGGTCATGGCATTATTCTCTCATCCTGAAGGCCTTTACTGGTTAGCCAAGCAGTGGAGTGTTTGAATGCATGAGATGATGCATTGTCCCGCATAAAAATCATGGGTCTTCTTGAAGATGTAGATTTTTTCCTGTACCACTGCTTGAAGAAATTGTCTTGTAGAAGCTGGCAGGAGGTTTGGGAGTTGGGTGTTAGTCCATCTACAACCCCAAAGGTCCAACTAGCTCATCTTTAATAATACCAGCCGATACCAGCACCCAACCTCCTTGGAGCAAAGCTCTATGACCATTACTGACTACTAATCCACCAAGAGTCATTCTTGTCTCCTTTAAAACCTTTAAAAAAATCTGTCTGCAGGTATTTCTTGGCCCAATCTTGGAGTTTTAATGTATGTGTCTTGTTCAGTGGTAGTGAGGCTTCATCCTCTTTCACCTTGGCCACGTCTCTGAGCACTGAACACCTCGTACTTTTGGACACTCCAGGTACTGTAGGTTGCGGGTCTGGAATATGGCAGCACTGGAGGATAATGGGTTTCTGGTAGCTTCACATTTGCTTCTTCCCAAATCCTTGAGCCTTTTTCGCTCAATGTGTTCTTGTGACCCTGTAGGCTATTTGTGACAGAAAATTCGATAGGTCTCTGATCGTGCCTCAGCATCTTGGCAACTTCAAGAGTCCTGCATTTCTCTGAAAAACTAATTACAATTTTTTGACTTTTCAGAATCTGTTAGATCTTTTTTTCTGGCCCACTTTACCTGAGGAAAAGAAGCTGTCTAACAATTATGCATACCTGATAAAAGGTGTTGATGTCCTTAAGACACACCCTTCCTCATTACACAAAAGCCCATCACCTGGGACGCATAACTCAACAGGCATTCAAGGTTATACAGCTTGGAGTTGGAAAATATGCTTACAAATGTGCATTTGACATCATTAAATTTAATAGAACAATGTACTATTATTGTTCTTTATCAAATAACAGGTTAATAGCTGACATTAGCAGTGTTTCTGTTTTTCTACAGTAGTTGCCCAGATAATCTCATAGCTTTAGTAAACAAACACTGCTCTCACTGTCTGTAAAATAATGAGATAATTAAGGACTAATGTTGAACCAAAAAAAGAGTGGAAACAGCTCTGCAAAGTCTGTCTTTTTATGGCTTTGTGAAATAGGAAAATGATGTTGATTATTGTCAGCAGGTGCAATGTCCGGCAATAAAGGCGCGCTCACACTAGCAAACCATGCCATACCCAAGATCAGGGTTCCCCTAAAACAGGACATGCTTGGGCACAGCACGGGAGAATTGTACCCTCAAACTGTGTTTGTTTGTGATTGTAAGCTCATGCATATACCAGCTTCAGCAGCAGCATCGGTGCTTTGAGACCTCCGAACTGCGGGGTTGGCCGAGTGTGAACTGAAGTGATAGAGCTGGTTTCCTCCTCTGTCGTCCTGCTGGTTTATTTGTGTGAGGTCGTGCATGCTCAGGCTGCGTAGCTTTTCTGTTATGGCACCTTGACCCTGCAATATGGAAAGGGAACAGAACAAAAAAAAAAAAAAAAGCAACGGTTAAAACCTCAGAGTGCAGAAATGGATGCAACACACTGATTAAAATGGACCTCTTCCATTTTACTTTTTATTGCTTTTTAACATACAGTACAATGACTGAAAACAACACCACCACCACAAGAAAACTATTAACATGAGAAAGAAAATAGTAAAAACAAAAAACAAAACCTCCCATCCACCCCAAAAAAATACATATAATATATAATATATAACAATATATGTGAAAATGTCCCCTTACTCCTCTAACATCTCCAAAATTACTTGGATTCACAAAGCTTTAATCTTGCCATTTTACAGAGTCCATTACATCCTATGTGTGATTTTATATGTAATTATGCAGGTTTGCATTTCCTTTAAAATCTTGTACCATGACCTGATAAATTCCTACTTTTTCTCCATCATAATCTTGCCCTCCTCCTGTGCTCTCTCGAGACCCTCACGCTTTTGTGGGTGAGATTGACGTATCAGACTACAGTAACTACAAGCCCTATTTAAGGATCAGATGTAGAAAAGACACATTTTCACTGTTAAGAGGCCATCTTGTTATCGAGGTTTAGAGAACTGCTCGTTTCTGATGAAAAAATATGTTATAGCTTTAAGGGGTTCATGATAAGCGTGGCTATTTCAATTAGCATTTTTGATCAAATCATTAAAAACCATACAATCCAAAGAAGTTAGCTGCCTGTGAAGAAGCAATTTCATGTCATCTGTAATCTACGTGAGCACAGAAAACCCACGGTAAAATCAGACATGAAAATGTGTTACAGAAAACAATTTTATTTGGAAAAACAAAACAAAAAAAATACTCTGAGTAAAGAGGCATTCCAGTTTTCCACATCTCTCAATATTACCTTTTGCATTGCAAACTATTCTGTATTTTTATTAAAAAATACTATTTAATTCATTAACTGATTTTTCAATCATAGATACCAGAAAAGCCAACAAAAGCCACCACCTTATTATCAAAACCATCACTGTACTAATGGTTCTGGTTCTGAGATAAAGAAGAGTCTGAGTGAGACAGTAACAGCGCAACAACAGTGAAATCTTCACATTAATAGGTGCACATGCCCACCCCATACATCGATGGGGTGGTGATTTATGGTGATTTTTGTGATTTTGGGGGCTCCAACTGTGAGAATGGCAGCTTTCTCGGTTTTTGGGGGATTTCTCGGGGCCCGTTGGTTCGAGGGCCGTGAAACTTCACAAACACGACCGGCACATCGGGACACGTTTTGGTGTATGGGGCGGTCGTGCACATCCATAAGGCGCGCACTTATTCCCCTTTATGTGTTTATGCTGTAACCTGTAACCTGCCTAGGAGGCACACAGGATGATTTGGCATAATATTATGGACACTCATTAGTATGGTGATACTAGGCATATCAGCATCACTGTTCCTGCATTGTAATAGCTAGATGACTGGATCAGAGCTTCTCCAATACTGCATCGAGAGCAAAGACTGACCTGGCAGTCTGATCCAACAGATCTGAGCAGAGCTACTGTAATATCTTCTTCTCAAACAGCTTTTTACAAAAGGCTAACAGCCGTAGTGGGTATTCCACAACAAAAAAACATCAATGTCTCAATAACTTCTCATGTATCCTTGAGTATTAATTACAGCTTGACAATAACTTCTCATGCTGTTCACGAGTTGAGGCATGGCATTCCACTTTTCATGAAGGGCTGTCACCTACTCAGAGAGACTCTCCGGGTGCTGGATAATGACCCTTCACATAACAATGCAGCTGATTACTGATGACTGGACTGATGCTATTAGTCAGGTATTATTGGCGTCTCATAGCACTACTCACATGGTGTGTGTGGTACGTGTTCTGTATTGACAAGAAACGCCAGCCAGACTGTAACATATAGACACCTAATTAGCGTGAAAGGTCTTCTATCCTGTCATCTATCTTTATATCCATCTTTTTATAAAGTTTCTTTTGAAAGATCACAGGTCTACTTTATAAAATACACTTACAATATTGTCTCTAAAGACCGGAAATTTGTCTGTTGCAAAAAAAAATCCCTTCAGAATAATCTGAAAGGAACAAAAGCCTGTTTTTTTAATCATGGATATTTAGTAAAATGAAGAGAACTATTTACCACAGCGCACACTTTCAAATAATGAGAGTACAATATAGAAATAACTTGCCTTGACAGCCGCGGTAACGGCAGCGGTGGCGGCAATGCTTAGTCCTTGCTTTCCAAAGCTGACCATCGTCTCATAGCTCCTCTCTCTGGCCTGCACAATATACTCATCTATTTCCTGCAGGGAGAAATAATTCAAAATTTGTTAACAAATCATATTGATATCTTCAGAAATGCAAATATGTGCAGAGGGAGACAGGTAGATAAGTGATCTCACTCTTTCTTTCGAGGACAGAAGAGGATGTAGACATTTCCTGTAAATCAAACTTGCTCCTCGTGTGTACGGAGACAGCAGCCAGATCACAACTGCTATCTTTAGCTCGTAGTACAGAGGAAACCTGGGCGTGCATAAAGAGTGGTAATAAGGATTGAAATATCTGGGTTGGCATGTTACATGGAATAAAACCGACTGATAGATGTAAAATATAGGGATGAACGATAACTTTTTTTTTAAATAGATAATGGAAGGTTCTGTTTCCAAAGGTTGATACTGATAACCGTAAACATACCTGGAAATGAAAAAGACTTGAGCAAAAGTGAGCCAGTTTAGCTCCTGGGAATGCAACACCTCCCTGAATAGTTTAACCACTGCACGGTAAGACTTGTCATGTTTACAGGGCTGACATCAAAGTCCATACATATATGGTGACACTTTTGTTTATGTTGCTGTGGATCAACATGTATATATGCTTAGCTTCACACATCAGAAAATGCAGTGGCATCTTGGCACTGTGAACCTCGACTCCGAGTGATTAATGAGACGAGAACAGCCTCGGTCTTCAACGAGGGTGAAAGGCTGGTCATCCAGCACCATTATTTCTATTAATAAATGTCCGATGGCTTGAGCCCTTGTGTCATCTCTGGCAAATTTCTCTGACTTTTTCGAAAGCCTCGCCAATTAGTAGAAGTTCAGATGGCTTCTACACGTCTGGCTTTATGTTGCTCCCGTCTTTACCTGCGTTGGCGTCCTCATACGCTTTTAAAACTCCACTGCTTATGTTTCAGGTGATTTTTTAGGTTTGTATTAAAGTATTAAAGCTCGTGCTATTTTTCCCTCTTTGGGGAGCTTAGTTGGAACATTTATTGCAAATAGCCAGCGAGCTATCTTCTACGGAAACTTTTCCAATTACACCAGCGCCACTTGAACGCAGCATTCATTGCAACCCAATCAGGTGTCATGTAGGAGTGGGAGCGCTTAATTAGAAAACCACCCACACCCCAGTGCAAACAAAAATATTATCAGGGTATTTTTTATGATATCGTACTTATTGTAATGTCATAATTTCCAAATATCGGGCTGATAATTATTGTGCACCCCTAGTAAAACATGATCAATTTGAGTATTTGAAAATGTGATGTGTCTACATTATGAAATTGCCATTATAATAATTTGTGTAGATAACAGAAACTTACCAAGCTAGTGTTAGGTCAGTGATGGTCTCCGCCACAGTATACAGAGCGAACACAATCCAATACATCATCCATCGTACCTACAAACACAACCAAGAACAATGAATGGAGCTTGTACAGCTAACAATACATCACTTAACAATCACAATAACAATCGCAGCACACTTAACCAAATTAACAATAAAGAAAGTGCAATTCAAAATAAGTATTAAATTAAAAGCTCCAAAATATGAAATGGCTCAAAAATAGTTTGATTACATTTATTTTCTTTAAATAAAGTTTAATATATTATTTATATTATTGCCATCTAAGAATAATTATGTAGTATATTAAATTGGATTTGTAATATTTTACTAGTCCAACACGTTTATGGCATTTTATTGACCAAATAATATAGCAGTGTCAGCTGCTTATCAAATAAAATAGTTTAGGAGAAACTAAAATAATAAATGAAACTGCAACTATAATCGGTTTAAAAATATAATGTTGAAAATATTTAGAACTCTTCTATATTCTTGTTCAATATTGGCCAATGATCTTTCACTTCTAATGACATCTATCAAAGATGTTCTATTTTTATTTCCATGCAGACATGACCTGTAGTTATATCACTTTAACAGCAATATTTCTGCTGTGGGCAAGAATGATGCAGATCAGAATATCAGAAATAGGAACAAACAAATTCTGCTTTATGAAAAATGTACAGACTGGCATGAGTGAACTTCTGAACCGGTGTGGTAAAAACGAAATTAGTTACCAACTGAGGAGACAGATTTCACTGCCACTGACCTGAGTTGTATCACCAAGTATCACTCAAGACTTAAAACCCAAACGCAGAGCTCCCATCAAAATGTTTCCAGAGGAAAGGAAAAGTCCTGAAACTGTCATTTCATAACCTCATAGCCATCTAACAAGTGGTGCTACCCTTATTAGAATCCTCCCTATTTTCCTTTAAGAATTTTGAGAAGCATAAATACCTTCTCTTTCTGAAAACTTTTTTCTTAAAGCAATTTGTTAAATGGCAGAAAGTGTGTTACCTTTGGTATGTAATAACATTTGCACAAGAATTTATTACTGTGTTTTTCTTTTTCAAACATTAATTTAGCCTTTATTCTTATTACATCATCTACTGTTTCATATGTAGGCTGATGGAAGTCATACAGTTCTTACACAATTTAAGCCTAAAAGTCAAAAGCTCAAATGTATGTTGACCAAACTCAAAATATTATAAAAACTATAACTATACAAAATCAGATTAACAAGTTTTGTTTTCTGTACTGAAGCTAAGATGACTGACTGCGATACTGATGAACATTCGATCTCTTCCTTTCGCAGTTAATCTTTACCTTCAAAAAAGTTGACTAATCAGACTTCCACACACAATTCTGCAGAATACAATATTGAGATTATCATTAGTTCAGAAAGAAAGTGTTCCCTTACTGTAAATCACAGAAGTCTTAAACTTTTTAGCCAATTCACAAAGATGTACAGTAGACTTATACATACGTACAATAAATGCATACATTAAAAACAAGAATAGCATAGCTAGTAAACATTTCCTCTGTTGTTACTGCACTACCATTGATATTTAAATTATTTACGAAGCTCTTTTTTATCATTATACAATAAAATTTCAAGGTCAGATGGAGGATCAGTCCTGAGTTGCTGCAGCTTTGGCGCTGCCGCCACTGTGGACTGACCTGATCTTTATGCTTTTTGATGGTGGGGGAACCAGGAGCACCCACAGAAACCCACACAGACATGGAGAGAGCATACCAACTCAACATGGAAAGGCCTGTTGTAGCTGTGACTAAAATAGCTTTAACCACTCTACCACAGCAACAAAGGACATATACATTATAATTACAAATTATAATTACAAACTGTCAATGTCATCTTGGTGTGTTTTACTTTAGATATAAAATTGCCTTTGAAGTACAAGGCCCCTCAAATACAATTTTGTGTATTTGTATTACATGGGTATAAACTTGTGTGGAATGAAATCACATTAAAACTAGACAGGTCATCCGAGTATAATGTACTTACATATTCCTTGACATTTTTCGTCTTGACAGCTTTATAAGAATAGTATGCAGGGTAGAGTGTTCCAAACACCAGCCTAAATGGGGCAAACAGCACAACATGAAATCATTGTTTTCTGCATTAAAAAAAACTAAACAAAAAAAAAACAAAAAAAAACCTGATAAAACATTAAAAATCAAACTGTCTATAGTTATAGTCACTGGATGAGTGACGCCTTTAAGGCTGTGGTCACACTGCAGGCAAAAGTGGCCCAAATCTGACTTCTACACAATAATAAAGGCAGAAATACATGTCAGAAGTAGACGGATTTTGTTTTTATCCATATGCAGGGAGCATTCTACTATACATGCAATTCCTTTTGGGAGCATATATACAAAGAGATGGAAGAGCAAAAAAGAGTGAATATGGGGCTGAGCAAGAAATGAGTTTTCAAGAGGGACATGAGCTTGTCCAAGCCAAGGGCATTGCTGATAAAAGATTATACGAAGTCAGTTGTGTGGAAATGGATATCTTAACAGTGATGCAGAGCAGAACAAGCAAAGTCTGCAAAATACAGGAACATCAAACACAAAATACCTGAAAAGGTAGCAGTCCAAGCAATGAAAAAGGGTGTGACAATGCAATCTCATGCTGCTGGCCTGACTCCACACATGTAGCTTTCCAGTATGGCCAAGTAGTTTGTCTGCTGTGAAAAGCTTAGCAGTAGTGGTGCTAAAGGCACCTATAGTCAGATTCTTTTGACAGATATCCAAGAAGTTAGCAGATTTCAGAAACCACCTCCGCTTCAACCTGAGATGCCGACAGCAGAAGATTACTCCCAGATGATCTGACCTGAGGTAAGTCTTTGGATGACCTCACAGCTCTGGACCCAAGGTCCTTCCTTTCTCTTCCATGACCCAGACACCCGGCCAGTGACCTGCTCGAAGTGCCATTTATGGCGAGGCAGACTTTGTCTGGACTCTTACGCCTTGACTTCTGTTTGGACAGATAGTCCAAGAGGTGTTGTAGGCCTTCACTTTGTGAAAACAGGACACAAGATGCTTTATTGTGTACTACAAAAGATAAAATTGAAGCTCAACTAATTAAACTTTAAACTCAGGGCTGTAATCAATGTGTGACACGAACTCTGATTCATGTATTCTTCATTTCTTCCATTCATATCTTGAAAATAACAATTTTGTGTGTATGTGTAGTGTTCTGTATTCTTTAAATAAAGATTTACCATTCTAGACAAAAAAATTTTATAATTCTAATTTAATTAGTAGATATGGCCAGCATTACTTAATTATTAGAATTACTGACTGAAAATACATGTAATATGATAAGCACACTCTGGTAATAGATGATCCATAACATAGGGAATAAAGCCACAATTACATAGAAGTGTGTGTCAGTATTACCTCTATTTATACTTTAGCCTAAACGTGTACATACTTGGAAACAGGTGTGCATTTTCTTGACAGTAGTCACCACTGTAGGCTACATGCAATCATGAGAGCTCTGTATCTAGGGGTCTGTAGCTGTTCAGATCTGTGTTTCAGCATGATAATAAATTGCAGTACTGAAATGCTTTCAGTATGACAGTTATTATTGAATTATTAAATACATTTTAGTTTAGGATTAGACTTTTTGTCATACTCAACTTTCACTTGTATTTGAGTACATATATTTGTAGATGCTTGCTGTCAATGCGTTTGTGTGTGTGGGTGTGTGTGTGTGTGTGAGAGAGAGAGAGAGAGAGAGAGAGAGAGAGAGAGAGAGAGAGAGAGAGAGAGAGGGGCTGTTTGTTATTTGTAGCAGTCGTGGCACCTCGTACAGGAGTACTTGTAGTACTGCGGAGGGACACAGTCACGCTACGGTCTGTGAACTTGTAGGGATCCAGCGGAGAAACACGGTGGTAATGCGGTCCAGTGTTTTTTTTTTTTTTTTTTTTCCTAGTGTGGAGCTAGAGGGAGACGCTCGGTCGGGTGGAGACTGCAACACATTTAAATCCCCCGGGCTGATTTCCTCCACCATTCTGTTCATAACTTTTGTTACCATTATTTTTGTTCCATTGGATTTCCTATTTCCCTGTTCTAAATGACAGGACTGTAAAGGCGTTGTATTTGGGAAGTTTTGTCGAGGGGGGGGTGGGGGGTTGACCAGTGAAGGGCCATGGCAGTCGACGCTCGGCCGGAGCTGGTCGGGAAGCGGTTTCTCTGTGTCGGTGGAGACGAACCACCAGAAATCGGAGAAATCGCTCGGTGGTCATGGAGATCTGGGGTCATCCGAGCCGTTAACCACCGTGACAGTGACAATCCGGACCTGACGGTATGTAAAATGTCGACTGTGTCTCACTCTCGGTGGTCTGTTACATGCAAAGCAAATGGTAAAATCTCTGTCGTTGGTAGCTAGCCAACCCCTCACTGTTACAGACTTGTCATGCAAAATTATTCCCTGTATATATCAGGGTTGTAATCAAGACCCTTTGGATTCGTGAATATATGTGTAGTTTGTATTTACCATCGTTGGTTGTGCATTTTTGACTACTTATTTTACCACTTACCAGGCGAGGTAATTGAAGGCAGACGTGGGGGGTTATGAAGGCAAACAAGCTAGCTTTGATCCAGACGGGACTTAAAAACCTCTGAACTTGCCTCTCTTGAACCTGTGGTTTTTAAATTTAAAGTGGTCTGGTTTAAGTGGTCGTTTAAAGTGGTCTGGTTAGATGTGTGCGTGTGCAGGATTCCCTTCAATATATGGGATTACGTAAATCTAGCAAGAAATTCCTGACATTTGACACGATCACGGAGACTACATATTTGTGCAAACATGTAGGAATTCCCGTTCCCTATTCGTTAAATGTCTCTCCAGTCTACTGTATCCTGCAAACCGTCTGATGGGAGTGCAAGCTGTTTCTTTGAATTTATGCATTGTTTTAATCAGAAATCCTATCATTTGAGCGAAATGATCTGTGTCTGTATTTTGTGGCGGACAACAGCCCATCCGTCTTGGCCGGGGAACGCAGGAATGCTAGAACTTGTAAAAACATAAAACTGATCGCTGCATGGTGAACAATGGGCATTTTGTTTTTCAATTGCAAGACAACTTTACGTTGTCATTTTCTAGGGGTCAAAGATTATTGCGTTCTTCTTGGATGAGGAAACGGTCAGTCTTCAAGATAGGGATGAGTAAAATATCGCAAAAATATTTTTTCTTTTAACTGCACTTTCTAAACAGCTGTTTTTTTTCTTATAATGAATGAGCATGCCACCATTAGGGGTCAGTCAGATGTTTCCTTTATGATCTCTTGATTGGCAAAGCCAAAGCACTTGGCTTTTCACTGCTGCTGTTACCCATTTTCTTTTGTTCACACAGTCCTTCTGCCAATAGAGATACAGTAACAGGCCAACCGCAGTGTAGTTCAGATTTTCTGTGACACAATTCCAGTTTTCCTTCATGGCACTCGTAAAGCAGTTGCAATACCATGGTCTGATTGGCTGTGTGTTTGTTTATCATTCTGCCTTTTTATGATTTATATTGGTAAAGCCACAGCGAAAGCTGTCATGCATCATTAACCAGGTCCTCCTCACTGATGGTGCTTTCTGTATCATATAAGTTCAGTTTTCATTGGTCGTAGCACATCGTTATTCTGCTTTGTGCTCATGGGTTGCATCCCTGTTCTTGACATGAGCAATTGATGACGGTGTCAGACTCTTCACGTGTTTCTCTACATTATAACACGCAGCAGGTTATGATTGGTGAATGCGATTTGATTTCGGCAACAAAGAATAGTGTCGTGGTTTTATTCTTTGTGAAGTGGCACATTCTCATCAACAAGAAGCTTAACTAGCTAAGGGAATACAGTGTAAAGGGATTGGAGATTAGATTAGACAAAGTGTGCCAGACAAAGCTGCCAGAGCTTTGTTAAGTGTCTGCTGGAGGGTTTCGCTGTAATGCAGTGAAAATAATGCAGTTCAAACCGTTTAAAAAAGGATAGTTTTCCATTATCCCTAATCCATATTTTGATTACTATAATATATTGCAAGATATACTATATCATCATCCACATATCAAGATATGTATGGTACACTCAGCATTGGTCCAGCCAATAAAACTCTCACACAACATTTGATCAAAAGTAAAGCAGACCTGCAGGCTTTTGTATGTTTAGGTGGCCTGATTACAAGCTTGGAAAAAAAAGGAAAAGCTCAGCAGATGAACCCTAAACTGGGACATTAGACATAGAACTGCTACACTAATCTGGATTGTCAGTGAATGGAAAGAGCAGGGCAGATAGGTCACTGCCTATAGGAGCCTTTGTTTCCTATTCCAGACCACTGATTGTGTGTACAGTAGCAGCGTTGGTGGTTTGTTTTTAGGGTTGTGGCCTTAGGTTCATTACGACGGTGTAGCCACTCAGCAGAAAATGACAGGCCATGACCAGAGGAGAACATTCCATATAAAGACTGTGCATGGCTCTGTGCTGCAATTCACCCATGTATAACATTTTTATATGTGTTAGTAGCTGCATTGTATATTGAAGATAAATGCAAAGTCATTGATAAATAAATATTATAGCCGAGACCAAGTATAGTCTCTAATATAGAATTGACTACAACTCTTGTAGGAAGTGGGCTTACGTTGAAGGCTTCGTTGCTTCTTTTTAATGGTATGTAAATTAAGTGATCTTTAAAAGGTCATTCCGTTGCATTTTAAAAGGTTTTATTGGACAATATGTTGAAATGAATCCTCAACAATATGATGTGCACTTCCTTAAATTATCCTGGTGTGTCATGAATGGGTCGTAGGTGTACATTATGTTTGCCAAGTTCTTCTCAAGAACTTCCTCAAAAAACAAAAAAAAAAGTTTAATTAAAAAAACCAAATGGACTTTATATGAATTAATTTTTTATTTATGGTCAAGAGGTGGAAAAAAGTACAATATAACTTTTGTTTAACCCAGGACATTGTCCAAAAAGGTATAGGCTAAAGCCATGGCTTACTTTGCCTACCCTAAATACGTTCATTTAAAAATCAAAGTAAACTTATTACTGTAAAACAATAAAAAAATCAGTTTCGGAGAAAATCCAGCAAAATGAAACATGAAGCAAACTGACACAATGGTAATATTTTGCTGTTCTGGAACATTAGACAAGAAAAGAAAAAGAGAGGAAAAAAAACCCCAAAAATTTGTAAATCATATGTAGTTAAGATGATGTTTATTCCATAAATAAAACCCTTCAACACAGAGATTTTTTTTTTTTTTTTTGTGCTTTATATGACAGCAGCGTTAAGGTCAACAAGGTCATACAGCTGTGTGTTTAATGAGATGAAAAGCAGATTTATTGGTTTGTAATAGTCTGTTTTGTTGGCGGTTCTTATGTCTTTCTTCTGAGGTAGAAATATTGGTTCGATGTTTGTCTTAAAGTGGTTCCCCTTATACTTCCATGCAATCATCTAAGTATGGATGCAGGAGGGAGAAGTGTTTATATAAGTATTTATATGCTCTTTCCAATTTCATTTATCATCATCTATTTCTAGGGGGCAAACTGTCATGCAGTGAGTCTCATGATGTCTCATCGAAGGTCTGAGTGGTATTGTATCGTGAGGTAAAGCGAAGATAAATGTGCAGGGTAGGCACTTTTGAATTTGAATATTGCGTCACAAATGTAGCAAATTAAAGTTATATATAGCAACGAAAGTAGGCAGAAACCACCAATCTCTCGGAGCCTATTCACCACTGGCTTAAATAGGCCAGCATTTTGATGTGTTTTCTTTTCATCCCAACATTGAATTATTTTTAACTCTTTTATCATAGAGAGACAAAGCTCATTTTCCGTGTGGCCAAAAAAATGATGAAGCTTGGCTGGCCGCCGCCATGTTTGTTTGCCTGCACCTGCGCAGATAGTCACAGATGTCAAAAACCAGGATAGTGTGTGTACATGCCACAGGATCCCATTTTCTTTTGGAGTTTTCTGGGTAGCAAAACCTTCTTGCAGTGTTCCCAAACCAAACCATACTTATTTATGGTTCCCTCTTTCTTACACTTTTTAATATTAATTCACTCAGCATTTATTCTCCCCTCTGTGCCACTGCACATGTGGAAATCATGTTAAAAAAACAAAACACGAATTACTGAAAATTAAACATAACAGAAAAATACATACATTTAGATCGAAATGTATTAAAATAAATTTTTTTATTTTTTTATTTATTTTTTTATTCCCTGAATACATAAGGTCTTCACTCCAGGCTTTATGATTTCAAAGCCCTAACTATTATGGTTTGTGTGCCGAAGGAAATAAAATATAATCTGAAGCCAGGATGGACTGACCGCAACCCACCCCACCCCACTCTGTGTTTCCGTCCATCACTATCTCGCTCTCAAAACCTTGTAGATCTTATATATGGCAATCATAAAGCTTCCCAGATAACCATGGGAAAACATCAGCCCCTACGAATGAATGGCTGCAGTGGTTCAGACCTTAATGGTGTGCTCTGCTCAGAGCTGCTAAAAATACACAGAATTACCTGGAGGCAACTGAGACGCCGGTTCAAATCCAGACCAGACCAGATGAGAGGAAGAAACCTCAACTGCGACTGTGACCAAGATCTGCATCATTTGGCCACCACTTTGGGCCCTTGAGCAAGGCCCTTAACCCTTCTTAAACGAAACCCTCCTTAACTTCTTCTTAAACGAAAGCCAAAAAAGCTAAGCTCTCAGTAAAAATGGTGATTGATCAGTTTATGCTTTGGTAAGGAAAATCTTGATAGGAGTCATGTTTTAAGTCATAATATTTTGACTTTGCATAGACTGTTTTTGACTTTTACCTTTTGGTGTTTTACTGTTGTTCAGCTCAAGAACAAAATGGTAGTTAATTTTGTTGCCTATATTCAGTAATTGATTATTTCATGGGAAATTAGGAAGGACTTGTTTACTTCTTGGAATTTAGTTTTTTTTATCATCATATATTGTTTAATTGATACAAAAGCATATTGGATTAACACAAAATATTTATTGAATTGTGACATTCAAGACAAAGTCCTAACAAGTGGGATTGGTTCTATTTTGTTTTTATCCAGGCAGGGAATCAGTTCTGCTGCCCAGTCCACAACTTACTGACTTTCTATGACTTCTTATGGGGACTGTTGGCCACTTAATTCTTGTTTAAGGGTAATCTCAGCTGGGCAAGGGCCTGACCACACTGAGCTCAACAAAGGACACTTCCACAGCTTGGCTGCAGGATGGGGTCCTGGTCAGGGATCACTAATCTCTTTTTTTTTTTTTTTTTTTTCTTTTTGTTCATGACATTTTCAAGGCTGCACTTTGTCAGTCCCCAACAACATAGCTGCTTGGGGTCATGAAGTTAATCAAACTCCTCTCCCATGACATTGCTGTGGTTGGCAGATAAGTAATTTTCTGTGCTTCTGTAAACTTCTTTTAATGGTTGCATTTCCTTTTGATTGAGTTCTGTCATTTCACTGAGTAATACAGTATATAAGGAAATATTTACCAGAACTATCCCCTTCTTGCTGTTTTCATCAGGAACTAGGAAGGATTTTACATACAGGAGCACCATTTTGGTGAAACTTGAGTAAGATTGCACTTACAATAGAGCAATTTTTTTTTTCCCAGCCCATACTGCCTCATGCTACCACACTCGCACTAGTAAGCCACGTGAGCTCGGATCTTTCCGACACCTATGTCATCACATTGATAGACAACATACGCACAGTGCAATGCTGTCATTAAAATTGTTTATATGCTGCTGCAGCTGTGTGGAAACATAGCTCACACTTTCATTACTTTGTTTTTTATTTTGCCTTCAATTTTCAGAAAAGTCCGCCCCTGCAAATGTCCAGATTTATTGATTGCGCTCTATGGCAATTCGCGGGGGGGGGCGGTGGTGGTCATATTTCACAACTAATTGCATTTCGTAGGTATGTGCTTGTGCACATGTTTGAACATCCATGCCTTGCCCAAGCACACCACTTCTGGGCTAGGGCACGGAACAGTTTGCTTGTGTGAGTGGACCCTATTGCTTGATATGGCAACTGCTAAAAAAAAGTACTGTATCCTGCTGTACTGCATTGCAGTGATTTTGACTGAGAATGCTTGATGGTGCTGTTGGTCTAGTATCAAAGGAAGTTTGCACAACTGTGATAACATAACTACTCAGACACAAGCTCTTTTGAACGGTGTCTGGATGTCCATATTGACCTTTTATATGGTCTGGGGTGTGAGTCCCCTAAGTACAAAAAATAACCTATATTTTAAGGTTGGTTTATTAAATTAGAAAACTAATTCAAGATACAAGATCTTAGTGGAGATCTTATCCATTTTGCACTGATGCAAACAGTATATTTTCAGAATAATTTATGTATCTTTTTTTTTCTGATAAAAAGTATTAGACAGCTCATGGCCTGGCAACGTAGGTCACAATGTGTACATGCAGTAAGTTTGAGCTCTGATCTCGCATTTATTTTCTGAGGTTCAGAATATTTTGTAAGGTGAAAATGCATTGCAGTTAGGGAACAGGGAGTTTTTGTCCATGTATCTGTGCATGTGTTTCTTCATGTCGTTCTCTTTTTCAATTTAATTCAATACAGTTCAATTCAGTTTTATTTGTATAGTGCCTTTTACAATAAGAATTGTCTCTAGGTGCTTTACAGAGGCAGAAACCCTGAGCTTGAGCCCCCAGGTATGCACAGTAGCAAGAAAAACCCCCTTTTAACAGGAAGAAATCTTGAGTAGGACCAGGCTTACAAGGAGGAACCATCCTGCTGAAAGCTGGCTGGGTAAAGGAGGAGAAGAAGAGGGAGACAGAACAGAGAAAATAAGAGAGAGAGAGACAAACATAGCAAACATAATAAAGCATAATGCGTACTATCAGCTACTATCAGATGTGTAAACCCGATGCACGTGGGTACCTGTAATAACACGTATGCCGTTATTACATTTTGTGTACATAACATTAGTTTTCTGTCCATTTTCATTTGGAACCCGGAAAAGGGTTTACTATGACTAAGACTATGGAAACCACAAGCACAAGAGCACTCTGAGAATGGAGCAGTCTTATAGGTCAGGAGAATTATTTTAAGTCTATTCTAGATTTCATTGGAAAAATGGGATTTCTTTTGTTAATTCCTGTCAAAATCAGCTGGAGGCTTCTCAAGCATTTTTAGGATATTTTGTTAAGAATAAATTACAGTAGTCTAGCATAGAAGTAACAAACAGTATTTTTTGGGTGGCATTCTGTGTCAATAGGTTCCTAGTCTCTTCAATGGTACACAAATGAAAAAAGATAATCCTAAGGACTTTATTTTAAATATGTGAGTAAAAGGAGAGATCTTAGTCAACAATTACTCTGAGATAGCTCACAGACAAACTACAGGCTGAAGAAAGTCCAGTATGATGATGTGATCAGCTGATTTATTTCTGAGGAGTTTAGGCCCAAATACAATGACCTCAGTTTTGTCCAATTAAAGGAGAAAATTTGAGGTCATCCAAGAATTGATGTCTTGCAGACAGGCCTGAAGTTGCATAAAGTGTGCTGTTTTCTCTGGTATTATGGATAAGTACAGCTGAGTGTCATTAACATTTATTCCATGCTGTTGCTGCTGCTATTTCCCAAGCAAAGCATGTACAAAGTGAAAAGAAATAGTGCTTCCATCAACTGTACAAGCAGTTACAAGTTACAAGCAGCACTGAGGACCAGTGTTGCCACAGTTACATGGAAAAAATAATCACACTACTGATTAGTCCTCTAAAAAGTAGTTTAGTTACTTTACTGATTACTTGATTTTAAAAGTAACTAAGTTAGAGTAAAAGAGTAAAAGATGTAAAAGACAACAACCAGTTTTTTAAATCTACTATTAAATTGTGTATTGATGGCACGAAACACTGAAAAGAGTGAAAGCACGGTCACGCTAACTACAGTTTGAAAATATTTTTTTTAAATACTAACATAATTTTTTTCCATTACTTTTTCTATACAGCCACTGCAGAAAAGAATATGATTTGTAATCGGAGGCTGGTTTTAACAACTTTTAATCTATTTTTTTATCTTTAAATTGTAATAAAACAACAAAGTACTGGCAGCTGTATGTATTTAAATAATAGAAATATAATCAAAAATCTAATTCTATATATCACAAAGTTTCAGAGTTGCACTTGAATGCACCATCAACACGCGCAATCACTTTACTGTATGAAGCAATGTAGATAGGCACTCAAAATTAAAGTGTAGATAGCGCGAATGTGTCTTTTCAAAGCGCAGATGGCATGACCGCAGTCACGAACCGAGAGCGAATCAACCTTGTTTAAGGGCAGCATTTCCTCCACAACATACCATCCGACCAGCCTCTTCGGTTCTTCCCGACTAAAGGGTTTTGGACTTGCACTGCCACCGAAGTCCATCTTTTGTTGTTTGGCTGGTGGGGGACCTCCTGCATGCGTCACTGGTGCTGCTTTCTGCTTCGCATTCTCCACAAGTTTTACTGTGCCGTGCTGCGACTCCAGATGTTTTTTAAAATTTGACATGGAGTTTTTGGAGGTAGATAAGATTTTGTTACCACCAGGACAGAGTGTACAGAGAACTCTAATATTGTTATCTTTAGCAGAAATAAACTCAAAATAGTGCTTGTATTTCCAGCTAGAAAATGTCTCTCTCTCCTGTCTCCATTTCTGTTCCGCCAGCTTCTTGACACGCGAGTTGTCCACGTGCTAAAAATGTGACTAAGTGCATACGTGACATCACTCTGAGAAACACAAAAAGAAAGAAATGTACATCTTTTTACGATGGAAAAGGACTTATAAATAGTAACGAACGGTGACTCGAATAAGCAACTTTAATCTGACTACTGGTTTTGAAAAAGTAATGCGTTAGATCGGAGCTCCTTCTCAAACAGACTGATTCAGCTCCGCTGCCACAAAGACAGATACAGGAAATCTTTCCTGCCCAGTGCAATAACCCTATTCAACAAGTCCATCTGACTGAGACTCACAGCCCTTGTGCTGTGATGTGCTCCATCAGTACTTTCATGTGGCACATTGTCATAATTATTTATTGCATATTGCATAGTCATATCACTCATATTGTACTGATACTGCACACTATTATACTGTAAATATGTTGTAAATATGTTAATACTGACGATGCTGCTGGGACAAGTCAATTTCCCATGTCTGGGATCAATAAAGTACTTCTATTCTATTCTAGATTAGTCGTTACTGGAAAAAAATAGTCAGATTAGAGTAGCGCGTTACTTTGCATCACTGCTTAGAGCATAGAACATGTCTGATGTCTGAAGATGATGTCCAGTAGTAACATGAACATCCCTGATGACATTGGTGACAATTTCAGCTTTTACATTGTACCATGAACATACTGTATCATGAAGAGAAAATCAGTTACTTCATTTTTATAAATTCATGCTTTGTATTTCTACATACTGCTGTTGTACGAGTCCACCCCTATGAATACTGTTTTTACCCAAAGAATGTGAGGCAAGCTATTTTTGTATAGCCAGTAATGAGGAGGTTGTATTTGTTCAGTTTTTGAACATTTCCCAAATGCGTTTTGGAACTGCAGCTTGTGCTCGTTGTATTGGCTACATCTTTCCTTCTAATTTGAGTTGGAAATGACACTTATGTTACTGGTCTAATGTTACTGGGAGCAGGAGGGAGACTGCGTAAGGTAAACAATGTTGCTTGTTTTTCCTGGGAATGATCAAAACTTTGTCTGACTCGTTTACTCACCGTTTCATTTGTTACCAATTGGCATGGTTACTCTGGTATGTATGACATCATATCTTCCATTCAGTAAATCTAATGAAATTCCAGACATGATCTCCTTACTGTAAATTAAATTGAAACAGGTAGCAAACATATTTATTGTCATATTTTATAATGTGTTATTATTATCAGGATACTGTTATATATGGGTAACATTGACAGTCACGTTTATAATAAAGAAAAATTTAAACAGTTACTTATAATATTTAATTCTGTAACTTGATAGACATACATTCACTTACTTATATTCTGATATATTCAGGCTTTGCTAGTGCTTTTTGTTTTGGATTTGCTGGGAATATTTTTATAATGGATAGAAAAAAGAAGTATAGAGACAAAAAGATGTGAGAAATATTGCAGATCAAAGGAGAACGGGAAGAGTTCTTTCTGCAAGCTGAGGTGAGAGAAACTGACTGTTATTTGAAAAATGAAGAGAGCAAGAGCTGTGTGCTTTCATTAGTCACTGGATTTCCAGCCAGCCAAGCTTTCTGGCAGAGAGAAAATGAGGGAGTGGAGGAAGAGAGAAGGGGTTCGAGAGAGTGAAAATGGGAATGGGGGGAGGTTCTTTCTCCCCTGTCTGGCCTCTCTCCCATAGCAACAGCAGCTTAGCCACGTGAATGCCGGTTCTTTTGAGTTCATCCACTGCACAGGATTTAACTCATTCACTACCAGATTACACCAGTTCAGAGCTATAAAAAGAGAAGAACACTCCAGACAGAGGCATAGCCGGACAAATCCAAGAAAATGAAAAATAATACACCTAAAATTGTCTCAATTTATTTACAGCTTGTGCAATAGAATATCTTTTTATTACACTGAACATAAATATAAACGCAACATTTTTGTTTTTGCTCCCATTTTTCATGAGATGAACTCAAAGATCTAAAACATGTTCTATATACACAAAAGAGCCATTTCTTTCAAATATTGTTCACAAATCTGTCTAAATCTGTGTTAGTGATCACTTCTTCTTACGCTGTGCACATCTCCTTTACATAGAGTTGATCAGGTTGTTGATTGTGGCCTGTGGAATGTTGGTCCACTCCTCTTCAATGGCTGTGCGAAGTTGTTGGATATTGGCAGGAACTGGAACATGCTGTCGTATAGGCCGATCCAGAGCATCCCAAACATGCTCAATGGGTGAGTTGTCCGATGAGTATGCTGGCTATGCAAGAACTGGGATGTTTTCAGCTTCCAGGAATTATCAAAACCGGGATTCATCTGTGAAGAGAACACCTCTCCTGCATGCCAGACGCCATCAAATGTGACCGTTTGCCCACTCAAGTCAGTTACAACGACAGACTGCAGTCAGGTCGAGACCCCGATCAGGACGAGCTTGCAGATGAGCTTCCCTGAGACAGTTTCTGACAGGTTGTGCAGAAATTCTTTGGTTATGCAAACCAGTTGTTGCAGCAGCTGTCCGAGTTGCTGGTCTCAGGTGATCATGGAGGTGAACATGCTGGATGTGGAGGTTTTGGGCTGGTGTGGTTACGCATAGTCTGCAGGTATGAGGCCGGTTGGATGGTACTACTCGGAAAATTATAATATTGTGTAAAAGTTGTTTTATTCAGGCAATCCAACATAAAATGTGAAACCAATACATTTTATAGACTCATTACATGCAAAGTGAGATATCTCAAGCATTTTTTTGTTGTAATTTTGCTGATTGATTTTTTTATTGATTTCAAGCAATATTCTAATTTTCTGAGTTTTTGAATTTGAGGTTTTCTGAAGCTGCAAGTTCTAATCAGCAAAAAGAACAAATAAAAGCTTGAAATATATTGATTCGCATATTATTTGTCTATATAAAATGTACATTTCACCTATAAAGTTAAGTTACAGAAATGCATGCACTTTTTCAGGATATTCTAATTTTCCGAGTAGTACTGTACAGTACTGCCAAATTCTCTGAAATGCCTTTGGAGACGGCTTATGGTACAGAAATGAACATTCAATTCAACAGCTCCCTCAGTGGCGCCTCCTGGCGCCCTACCTAGTCCTTCTGGACAGCCCCACGTCCGTCATCCAGGGTGAGAGGAGGGGTGTTGGACGGAGGGACCGAGTTGGACTCCTTGCCCGAATCGGACCTGTGAGCCTCAGGAACAGCTTATGCTTCAACAGGGGCAGCTGAAGCTTCTACGGTGGCAGCAGCCTCAGTCCAGGGCTCGGGGACAGCTTTAGCTACAAGCTCAGGACTAGCTTCAGCGTCTATCGGGGGGGCTTCAGGCGCAGGCTCTGAGGTAGATTCGGTTTCTTCAGGGGCGGCTGCAGCCTGTTCCAGGGCAGTCTCCACTATGGCCTAGGGGACCGCTTAAGCCAGGCACTCAGGGACAACTTCAGCCTTTGCCAGGGTGGTGGCTCAGGGACCGCTTTAGCTACGGGCTCTGGGCCAGATTCAGCTTCCCCAATGGCAGTCTTAGCCACGGGTTCAGAGGCAGCTTCTGCTTCAACAAAGGCGGGCTGCAGCCAGGGGCTCTGGGACCGCTTCAGGCTGCGGGGATCAGAGGCTTGACTGCAGGGGTCACGGCCACTGCGGTTAGGGTCCCAGTCCTGGCTGCTGGCAACACGACTTTAGTTGCTGAGGTCGTGCCTGTGGTCAGAACCGGCGTGGGCGTGGGCGCTTTCCTCGGAACCGGCGTGAGCGTCGGCGCTGTCCTCAGAACCGGTGTGGACGTGGGCGGTGTCCTCGGAGCCGGAGTGGGCGCTGTCCTCGGAGCCGGCGTGGGCTTCATCGCTGCCCTCCGAACCAGCGTGGGCGTCAGCGCTGTCCTGGGAACTGGCATGGGCTTTGGCAATGTCCTCGGAACCAGCGTGGGCGCTTCTTCCTGAACTTGGCGTCGTTACTGGCACCTCGTACCTCAGGGTCTTGTGGAGTCCTCCTCCTTCGTCTCCGGAACCACTGGGCTGCCACAGTCGCAGGGGTCCCTGGCCCGGAGCAGCCCACCTGGGCCCGTCGGACCACTGACCATGGACGGCAGGTCTGGAAGAGCGTCACCTTCTCTGGGGAACACCACCTGGACAGAGAAGACCTGCGACGACTCCCTAGGAGGCAGAACTTTCAGACGATGGTGAAGCCCAGGGGAGACGGAGTGGGAATCTGCAGGCCTCGAGCCACTGATAGTGGGTCGGCTGTGGCCCAGTGTCTGACTGCAGGCGAAACCGGACCTTTCGGCACCACTGTCAGCGGGACGTTGAGGAACGGAACCTTTCCATCCTCTGGCTCACCTGGCCACTATGGTACTGGGGAGCTCCCCACGCTGGACTGTAGCAGACCTCGCTGGTGCATAGGCGGATTTGGCTGCTGCAGGAGGGCTCGGCTAATGCAGAAGCAGGGGCAGACTGGGCTAGTGCGGAAGCAGATACTGACCTGGCTGGTCTGGAAGCAGGAGCTAACTTGGCTAGCGCAGGAGTAGGGGCTAACTCGGCTAATGCAGGAGCAGGGGCGGACTGGGCTAGTGCGGGAGCAGGTACTAACCTAGCGGGTGCAGAAGCAGGCGCTAACTTGGCTAGTGCAGGAACCAGAGCAGGCTCGGCTGGTGCAGGCGCCGAGTCAGGGAGAACCCTTGGTCCAACTGGCGGAGCGAAGGGGTTCAAGACACACGCGGAGACTGCAGCATGCTTGTCTGGACCCGGAGAGATGCCCGAAGCACCAGGGCTGGACCACCTTTACCGAGACACTGCACCAGCAAGACCAGGAGGCACAGTTGGCCTGGGACTCACAAGAAGTGGGGGAAGTGTGCAAACAGCTATTTTTCTCAGATTAATGGATATAAATAACAGTCATATAGGACACTGCTGAAAGACTGTGAAATACACATTTGTCTTAACTAATGTATGGTATTTTGTATATACTGTATACACTATACACTGCTTGAGACATTAAGCAAATATTTCCTTCAAGTTTTTGTTTGAGGGAAACGTGTGTGTGTGTAAACCACAGAAAATATAGAAAAGAAACAAAATAAGAAGTTTGAGTTAATTTTTGAGTTAATTTTTTTGCTAATTTTAAATTTGAGTTTAAAATTAGCATTGCCATATGCATTTTTACGTTTACATTTTTTTTTTTACAATAGATATTGCTTAGCACAATTAAGAAAACACTTAAATTCCTTTTATTTTGACTAATGTGATGCTGTGAAGCAATGTCCAAGCAATGTGAAACTGTGAAGCAATGTCCAACATTTGCTGATCTCGTTTTATTGTGGTGCGTCTATGAAAATTCTCGTACATCCAGGTCATATAAATCATGGCTGATCAAACATGGCTGATCATATCTGTATCATCTTATCATTGAACCCCCCCCCACCCCAAAAAATAAAAATAAAAAAATTACAGTCACTATTAAATGGCATCCTTTGCCGTTTTGATTTGTTCCTCAGCTGTGGTGAGCATACTTGGTATTTGACGTGTCTCAGCTGGAATGTGAACCACAATTAAACAAGTTAACGCTTGTTATAAGAGCGCAGCGATTCCCTCAGACCGAACTTATTCATTTACGTCTTTATTTTTTTCTTTAATGATCAACCATTTAAATTATTCAATTATTACTGTTTAGCAGTAATAAGCAGTAAAGAATAAAGGGTAAATCTTATTATATTTGTTTAATGTGAACATTTTGTGATGTAGACTTTTAAATCCGCTCTAAAGTTGTGTGTTTTTTTTAGGCCACCATAAAATGAGCATTTTAATAACTGATGTGTTTTAAAATGAACTCCACCAATTTTACTGGCAAATAAGGTTTTATTTACTCTCATGCATGTTTTCCGGCAAGTGAGTTTAATCAAATAACATTATCAAACATTGTTTGTGTGCTAGTGACTTCTTTTGCTTAAATTTCTTTTTCCAAATTAGCTAAATTCAAAGGCGGACCCTCTGTGCCATTATCTCAACAAAGTTATTAGTCTCAGAATTTGTTTCATTGTTTTATTTCGGAGCTTTTTTCTTTCATTTAAAGCAGAACATGAGCAATCAAAAGCAAGGACAGTTTATTTTTTACTCCTTTTTACCAATGCACACATTTAGTTTCACCTAAACTGTGCTTTTCTTAAAATATTAAACTGTTAAGTAATTGCCCTCTGTCTACTAACATTCATTTTTCCAAACAGCTTATCTACATTGGTTACGTAAACATCAAACCAGTGTAGCCATGTGCAGTATACATGTGCTGTCTGCATAGAGTTGTGTTCATGGCATTTTAGATGCATCTATGAATGAGGTCAACTTAGTTCTCTTTGGTCAGTTATTTAAACCCATTTACCCACGTATTGTGACTTATGAGTGTAGGTGGAACAGTAGTAATACAAGGTTACATAACAGTAGTTTTTTTTATGATCAAAGTCCTTCGATTCCCCCTTTGGTCTTTGGAAGATCAAAGTCAAGTCATCAAATATAAAAGCAAAAACTGCCACCGCAGACGATGTGAATGAACAATGTTTTAAACGGCCAGTGAAGTTTGTTTGGGCACTCTCGAGTACAGGAGTTGGTGGGGGACCAACACCCCCACATGACGTGTGGATGTTATGTGTGTGGATGTTATGAAGCGTAATCCTTGATCCAAATTGTCTCACACACACATACAAACACACACAATTACGTAATTCTGTTAGAATATAAATTGCTCCCAATTTTGCTTTACTTTTTTCCTGTGTGGAGTTGGCGTGTTCTCCCTGTGTCTGCATGGGTTTTCTCCAACTGCTCCAGCTTCCTCCCACAGTCCAAAGATGTGCATTTGGGGGAGAGGCAAAGTGGCCACTCAGAATTGATCTTAATGGTGAATGTGAGTGGAAATGGTTGTTTTGCTTGCAACATGTCCAGCGTGCACCCTGCCTCTCACCAAAATGCAGCCGACCTTGTTAAATGGATAAGTGGTAGAAAATAGAATAGATTAGAATAGAATACAAAGTTTGTCTAGCTAACTAACAAAATGCTTGTACCAATTTAAAATAAACTTTTGTTCTAAATAATATACGTGGAATGACAACACAGCATCACAAAGAATTGTCCTGACTTGGCAGTAAGTGAGAACACAGTTTCAAAGAATGTCTGTGCCTGTGATTTTGGTTGTAGTAGTAGCAGTTAGTAGTCAATCTGGAAAAACCTCCAATCATTTATATACTTTTTTAATGTGTAGAAGGAAATCTTGTTACTATTTTGCATTGATTTTAGGGATAGATCTATATTATTTATTTCAAAATTAAATCATATGCCAAATGAAAATTGATCCAGTGTTGTGATTTTTTAAAAAATATTTAAATATAATATATTTCAAATGTAATTATATTTCAATACACCTATAAATGTCATTGCTCTACTGTTGGTCAGCTTGATTTTTCAATGAAGTGAAAAATTTATGTTGAGCATGGATTAGGGTTAAATAAATAGCTTGTACAATTTTCCATTTTCTCTTTGATTGCCTGAACTTTGATCCATTGTAGACTCTGATCCATGATCAGTGTTGCTTTCTTTTACATGGCCTTAAATGCAGTGTTGTTTATTTTTTTGTTTGTTTTGTATTACATGTATCGTAAACATCGTAAATTGTGGATCCTGTTGTAGTGGGTCATCCTGAAGTTAAACTTATCCAATCAGATCATTTTCAATAGCAAAAATGTCCTTAGTTCTTGTTCGTAGACACGCCAAGCAATAAGGTATTTGTGTTAAGTACTTCTAGCATCTGTGGAGTAGTATCTCCAATGCAAACGAGGCTAACGATGGAAATAACAGTGAGACTTTGCGACCAAAAAAAAAAAAAAAAACATTTGCAGAGTATTTGTGTGTGTGAGTCAGTATGGAACCAATTAATGGAGCCAGTAGTCGAACACCCCACCTGCATTCATTTGCTCTACCAGGACACACATTTGTCTCTACCAGACACGTGCACTTTGCAAAAGCAAAATTTATTATGCACCCAAGCACAAACACACCATTTTCCACACGCTGTGCTCTCACCCTCACATGCATTATAAATGTATCATGTGTTCAAGCAGTCAAGCATGGAGACGAAGGCAGACACATATTGAGTAGGAACCTTGCCCTACATTTTCGAAGAACAATCTCATGTTACATTTCTGGTATAGCTCATGTTTTTCTAGGCTGCAAAAAAAACGAGGCCCGCTGCACGAGGCCCGCTAGCTGCACGGGCCTCGTGCAGCTAGCGGATCACAGCATTCATGTTCCCAATAAAGAGGCTTAAAGTTTTAAGAAATGTAACTTGGGCTTAAAATACTTTCAGAATTTCTATTTATTTTAGTCAGCTTTTTTGAAGTAGTCACATTTTACCTGTACGGTTATTGGTGGTGAGCACCATTTCAGTGTAGTAGGATGGAGAATGATGTTATCCCGTATTGGGACAATAAACTCCTCAAAACATTTTAAATATTTAGTAGGCACATCTGATTAGAAATTAGTTAAGGACTTATTATGGTTGTGAGTGGCCTAACGTGAACACATTTCCTATTCTGCATTTTGTAGTAATGTGGAACTGCAATGACCAGGGTACGCGAAACACTTTGAGTGAGCAATCACAAAAACACATGAGGTATTCCATTTGTCTTGCAGCTCAAATGAGGTTATACAAGCAGGCATCTGTGTTTGCCTTAAATTGAAACTGATCGAATTTAGAGTTGTGCTCACAAGTTTACATACCCTGGCAGAATTTATGATTTCTTGGCCATTTTTCAGAGAACATGAATGATAACACAAAAACTCTTCTTTCACTCATGGTTAGTGCTTGGGTGAAGCCATTTATTATAAAACAACTGTGTTTACTCTTTTTAAATCATAATGACAACAGAAGCTACACAAATGACCCTCATCAAAAGTTTACATACCCCAGTTTTTAATACCGTGTATTGCCCCCTTTAAAATCAATGACAGCTTGGAGTCTTTTGTGGTAGTTGTATATGAGGCTCTTTATTTTCTCCAATGATAAAGCTGCCCATTCTTCTTGGCAGAAGGTCTCCAGTTCCTGTAAATTCTTGGGTTGTCTTGTATGAACTGCACACTTGAGATCTCCCCAGAGTGGCTCAATGATATTGAGGTCAGGAGACTGAGATGGCCACCCCAGAACCTTCACTTTATTCCGCTGTAGCCAATGACATGAATGACAGCCAATGACATGAAAATTTCCTGTGCCTTTGTAGCTCACACATCCCCAAAACATCAGTGATCCACCTCCATGTTTCACAGTAGGAATGATGTAGCTTTCATCATAGGCATTGTTGAGGTTTATGGTTGTGCCAAAAAGTTCAATTTTGGTCTCATCACTCCAAATGATTTTGTTCCAGAAGTTTGAGGCTTGTCTCTGTGCTGTTTGGCATATTGTAAGTGTGATGTTTTGTGGCACTGGCGCAGTAATGGCTTTCTTCTGGCGACTCGACCATGCAGCCCATTTTTCTTCAAGTGCCTCCTTATTGTGCATCTTGAAACATTAACATCACTTTTTTTTCCCCAGAGAGTCCTGTATTTCAGCTGAAGTCATCTGTGGGTTTTACTTTGCATCTCGAACAATTTTCCTGGCCGTTGTGGCAGAAATTTTTGTTGGTCGACCTGATTGTGGTTTGGTTTCAACAGAATCTCTCGTTTTCCACTTCTTAATTAGTGTTTGAACACTGCTGATTGGCATTCTCAGGTCTTTGGATATCATATCCCTTTCCTGTTTTATACAGTTCAATTACCTTTTACCCCAGATCTTCAATTCTTCTTGCTTTCCCCATGACTCAGAATCCAGAGATGTCAGTGCAAGGGTCTGTCAGAATAGAATAGAAATACTTTATTGATCCCAGACATGGGAAATTGACTTGTCCCAGCAGCCTCGCTAGTATTAACATATTTACAACATATACAATGCAATAAATAATTATGACAATGTGCCACAAGAAAGTACTGATGGAGCACATCACAGCACCAGGGCTGTGAGTCTCCGTTAGACGGACTTATTGAACAGGGTTAATGCACTGGGCAGGAAAGATTTCCTGTATCTGTCTTTGTGGCAGCGGAGCTGAATCAGTCTGTTTGAGAGGGAGCTCCGCTGCCTGTCCAGGAGTGGGTGGAGAGGGTGGTCCGGGTTATCCAGAATAGCTAACAGTTTGTTCAGCATCCTCCTCTCCACCACAGCTTCCAGGGTGTCCGGTTTGCAGCCAATCACGGAGCCAGCCTTTCTGATCAGCTTGTTCAGTCTGTTGGTGTTGCTGGCTCCGATGCTGCCTCCCCAGCAGACCACAGCGTAGAACAGTGCACTGGCGACAACAGACTGGTAGAAGATGTCCAACATCTTACTGCACACGCCGAAGGATCTCAGCTTCCTCAGGAAGTAGAGTCTGCTCATCCCCTTCTTGTACACAGCCTCGGTGTTGGTCTTCCAGTTCAGTTTGCTGTCTATGTGCACGCCCAGGTATTTGTAGTCCTCCACCACCTCGATGTCCTCTCCCAGGATGCTCAGGGGCTGTGTGGCCGTCCTCTTCTTCCTGAAGTCGATCACCATCTCCCTGGTCTTGGCCACGTTCAGCAGCAGGTGGTTCCTCCCAGACCACTCCACAAAGTCACTCACCAGTGTTCTGTACTCCTCCTCCCATCCATCACTGATACACCCGACCACTGCAGAGTCTTCAGAGAACTTCTGCAAGTGGGCAGACTCAGAGTTGTACTGAAAGTCTGAGGTGTACAGGGTGAACAGGAACGGAGACAGCACAGTCCCCTGCGGTGCTCCCATGTCACTCACCACCACATCAGACAGAGCAGCGCCAAGACGGACAAACTGCGGCCTGTCTATCAGGTAGTCAGTAACCCAGGAGACCGTGGGTGAGTCAACCATCATCGTCCGCAGCTTCTCTCTCAGTAAAAGTAGCTGGATGGTGTTGAATGCACTGGAGAAATCAAAGAAGGTAATTCTCACTGTGCAGCCAGCACCATCCAGATGCGAGTGAGCCCTCTGCAGCAGGTAGATGACGGCATCCTCAACCCCCAAACGGGGCTGGTAAGCAAACTGCAGAGGGTCCAGAGAAGATCTTACCTGTGGACGAAGGTGGGCCAAGACGAGCCTCTCCAGAACCTTCATCACATGAGATGTGAGGGCTATTGGTCGGTAGTCTTTGGGGTCGCAGGGACCAGGCTTCTTGGGCACAGGAACCAGACAGGAGGTCTTCCACAGTGTGGTCACCTTCTCCTGGGTCAGGCTCAGGTTGAAGAGGAGGCACAGGACAGTAGACAGCTGGCTGGCACAGGTCTTCAGTACCTTAGGGCTGATGCCGTCAGGGCCTGCAGCTTTGCCTTGGTGGAGTCTCTCCAGCTGTCTCTTCACCTGGCCAGTAGTCACAGTCAGCAGGGGGGGTGGGTCCAGGGGGCTCACGGTGGAGTGGGGGGAGGGTAGAGGAGGAGGGTGGCTGGATGTTTGGAGGCCAGAGTGTGTGGGGGAGTGGGACACAGCGGAGGGATGTGAACTAAATCTGTTGAAGAAACAGTTCAGCTCATTTGCCCTGTCCGAACTGCTAACTGGCCGCCTGTCTTTGACATTGAAGCCAGTTATTTCCCTCATCCCAGTCCACACATCTCTGGTGTTGTTCTGCTGGAGCTTGGCCTCCAGCTTCCTCCTGTAGGAGTCTTTAGCCCTCCTCAGCTCTGCCTTCAGGTCGTGCTGTATCCTTCTCATCTCCTCCTTGTCGCCCGACCTGAAGGCCTTCTTCTTCAGGAGCCCAGAAACTCACTGAACCTTTATACACACACTGTTTAAGATATGTGTGGGTTGTCCTGCCTTTCCCCTGCATAGGGCGTGGGTTCCCAGGATCCAGCAGGGGCTGCACACCTGTTGCTGATCAGCTCATCAGCGACTAATATGAGGAGGCTGCCAACTGGTTGCTGGATCATTGACTGCCTCACTGCCTGACTGATGAGGGTTTGTCGTTTGCTTGTGCTTCACCAGACTTTGTGTTTTGTTTGAAAAGTATTTTTTCCTCCGGTCGGAGCGTCTTCTGTTTTTCCAGTGTACACCCAATAAAGGGTTGGCTTTTGCTTTGGAACACCTGCCTCGTGTCTGCGTTTGGGTCCTCACCACACCGTTCCTAACACACTGATTACAAGCAGACAGATCACAGGTGTGGATGGTTACCTTTAGTAGCCATTCAAACCCATTTGTGTCAGCTTGTGTGCATGTTATCAGGTCAAAGTCTCAAGGGTATGTAAACTTTTGATCAGGGGCACTTGTGTAGTTTCTGTTGTCATTATGATTTAAAAAGAGTAAACACAGTTGTTTGATAATAAATGGCTTCACCCAAGCACTAACCATGAGTGAAAGAAGAGTTTTTGTGTCATCATTCATATTCTCTGAAAAATGGCCAAGAAATCATAAATTCTGCCAGGGTATGTAAACTTGTGAGCACAACTGTATATCACCTTGGCCAAATAAATACAAGTCACAATAAGAAGTACAGTGACAATCAGAAATGCGTAGGGTCTGCACAGAATTTTTGGGAGGTGTGCGGCGTGTCTCTGATGTATTCCTTACGCAAACCCCCCCCCCATGAGCAACGTAGATAGGGAATCATAAACTGCCGTGCTTTTGTGAAACATGTTAAAGACTAAAAGAAAAATATCTGTGTAGATTCTCACTCATCCAGGTCATAGTTGTCCAAAATTAGATCTCTCTGTGTCAACTGGACTGAAGGGTTTCCTTGAAAACGTTTCGACCTCTCTCCAGAGAGCTTCTTCAGTTCTAACCTTGCTGGGGGCAGAGCTTGAAAATATAGCCCTGTGGACCATTGGCATGTTAATTGCCTGGGTGGTCACCTGAGAGTCGTTGGCAGGGTGGTTGGCAGGGTCGTTCACCTAGTTTCAGTTGGGGTGCTTCCCCTTTGTCAGTTGGGTCACATGTTAATGAGTCACCAGGTCTCGTCAAACGATGTGAAGTACCCACCACAACCTAAGGGAAGAAGAAAGAACAGGAACATCTAAAAACAGCACTCAAAACATGTGGTTACCCAGAATGGGCCTTCACAAAGACCTCCAAAAAACGAGCAAAGAAGAGAAAAGAAATAAACGTCACAGCATTTCTATCTCCTACCTGTCTGGAGTTTCAGAAAAAATCAGGAGAATCCTCCAAAAACATGACATTCCAGTACAGTTCAAACCCTCCAACACACTCAGACAGAAACTGGTCCACCCAAAGGACAAGACACCAAGACACAAACAAAGCCATGTTGTCTATGCTGTACAGTGCCAGGAGGAATGCAAGGAACTGTACATTGGGGAAACCAAACAGCCCCTCCATAAACGAATGGCCCAACATAGACGTGCCACTTCTTTAGGACAGGACTTGGCAGTGCACCTACACCTAAAAGTAAGCGGACACTTCTTTGAGGACAGTGAAGTATGTATGCTGGCCAGAGAAGATCGCTGGTTTGAGAGGGGTGTCAAGGAAGCCATTCATGTCAAGTTGGAAAAACCATCTTTAAACACAGGTGGTGGACTAAGGCACTTTGTGTCACCCACGTACAATGCAGTCCTCCACTCTTTTCGTCAGCAGTCCAAATGTTCACACCGTTTGACGAGACCTGGTGACTCATTAACATCTGTAGTATAGCTATGCTGCTATAGGCCTACGCTGCTGGGGGCAGAAACATGATTCACTGAGCAGTTCCCCACCTCCTCAACACCAACCACTCCCTCACCTCCTCTCCTCCCTTTCTTCTCATTGGGATTATTATTAGTGTGTCCAGTCTTCCTTGCTGTTTTGTGTCTCTCTCCCCCTCTTCTCTCTCTGTATCTTTCTGCAGGTCTCCTGTCTCCAGACCTTCATGCTGCACGGATCCCAGCCTCTGACAAACCCAGTCCACTGTCAGCACCTGCCTATGCTGTTCCCTTTTTTATAAAAATCTGCCTATGCTATATTATGTATACATGTATGTCGATATATATTATGTTTGTATATTTGTTTCTCTCTTTTAGTCTCTCTGTCCTGTCTCCCTCTTCTTTTCCTCCTTTACCCAGCCGGCTTTCAGCAGGATGATTCCTCCTTGTAAGGCTTGGACCTGCTCAAGGTTTCTTTTTATTAAAAGGGAGTTTTTCCTTGCTATTGCTTACCCGGGGGTTCAGGCTCTGGATTTCTGCCTCTGTAAAGCACCTAGAGCAATTTTATTGTAAAAAGCGCTATATAAATAAAAAAAGCGCTATATAAATAAACTGAATTTGAACTGAACTTAAATTTAAACTGAACTTAAAAAACCTTCACTTGACCCAGGCTTAGCAAACTATAGACTGATATCCAACCTCCCATTCATCTCTAAGATACTTGAGAGGTTGGTTGTGAGTCAGCTAACCGTTCACCTAAACGGGAATAGTCTATTTGAAGTGTTTCAATCTGGTTTCAGAGCTCATCATAGCACAGAAACAGCACTGGTTAAAGTCACTAATGACCTCCTCATGGCATCAGACCGTGGACTTATCTCCGTACTCGTTTTACTGGACCTCAGTGCTGCCTTTGATAGTGTAGATCACAGCATTTTATTACAAAGACTGCAACATGAGATTAGGATTACAGGGACAGCTCTAGACTGGTTTAAATCTTATTTATCAGATCGATTTCATTTTGTTCATGTTAATGATGTTTCCTCTGGGTGTACAAAGGTTCACCATGGTGTTCCACAGGGTTCAGTGCTTGGGCCAATCCTGTTCTTTACATGCTCCCTCTAGGAAATATTATTCAGAAACACGGCATAAATTTTCATTGCTATGCTGACGATACGCAGCTGTATTTATCTATGAAACCTGATGAAACAGAGGCGTTAGCCAGACTCCAGGCATGTCTCAAAGACATAAAAGACTGCATGACCTCCAATTTCTTACTTTTAAACTCAGATAAAACTGAAGTCATTGTTCTTGGAGCTAAACATCTGAGGACTAGATTACCAGATAGCATTCTCTCTTTGGATGGCATTACTTTGTCCTCCAGTTCGGCTGCAAGGAACCTGGGAGTTATCTTTGACCAGGACATGTCATTTCTCCCTCATATTAAACAGGTTTCTAGGACCGCCTTCTTTCACCTCCGTAATATTGCCAAGATCAGGAGCATCCTGTCACAGAGTGATGCTGAAAAACTCGTCCATGCTTTTGTTACCTCTAGACTTGACTACTGCAACTCATTACTGTCAGGATGTCCAAATTATTCCATTAATAACCTGCAGCTGATCCAGAATGCTGCAGCTAGAGTTCTGACAGGTATCAGCACCAGGGAGCATATCTCTCCAGTTTTAGCTTCACTTCACTGGCTTCTGGTGAAATTTAGAATAGATTTCAAGATTCTCCTTCTAACATATAAAGCTCTCAGTGGACTATCTCCATCATACCTGCAGGATCTCATAGTTCCGTATATTCCTAAAAGAACACTCAACTCACAGAGTGCAGGTTTACTTGTAGTTCCTAGAATTCATCAAAGTAGACTGGGAGGACGAGCCTTTAGCTATCAGGCAGCTTTACTGTGGAACCAGTTAACCAGTTACCAACCTGGGTCCGAGAGGCAGACACCACGTCTGCCTTTAAGATCAAACTTAAAACCGTTCTGTTTAGTAAAGCGTACAGTTAGCCTCAAACAAAGTGTGTAGGGTTGATAGACGTTGTTACAGTCAGTTATCACAGTTGCAGGTAGAATAGGGCCATCAAACTCTTATTCTTCAATTTTTAGCACAGCTATGCTGCTATAGACCTACGCTGCTGGGGACACAAACATGATCCACTGAGCAGTTCCCCACTTCCTCAACACCAACCACTCCCTCACCTCCTCTCCTCCTTTTCTTCTCACCGGGATTATCTGTGTGTCCAGTCTTCCTTGTCGTTATGGGTCTTTCCCCCCCCTCTCTCTTTCTCTCTCTCTCTCTCTCTCTCTGTCTCTTTCTGCAGGTCTTCCATCTCCAGACCTTCGTGCTGCACGGACCTCGGCCTCTGACAAACCCAGGGTCCACTTTCAGCACCTTCCTATGCTATTCCCTTTTTTATTAAAACCCGCCTATATTTTCCTCTTTTTATAACAACCTGCTATGCGTTATTATGGATATATGTATTTTATATATATGTATTATGTCTGATATGTTTGTATTTCTATGATTTTACTTTGTATTTCTTTAGTTCTATGACTGTATCTGTTCTTATGATTGTTTCTGTTCTCTCTCTCTCTCTTTATTCTTTCTGTCCTGTCTCCCTCTTCTTTTCCTCCTTAACCCAGACGACTTTCAGCAGGATGGTTCCTCCTTGTAAGCCTGGTCCTGCTCAAGGTTTCTTTCTGTGAAAAGGGAGTTTTTCCTTGGCATTGTGCTTACCTGGGGGTTCAGGCTCTGGGTTTCTACCTCTCTAAAGCACCTAGAGATAACTTTTTTGTAAAAGGTGCTATACAAATAAAATTGAATTGAAATTGAATTGAATTGAAACTGAACTGAACAATCGCTGGGAAAATTATGCTATGACCATTACCTTGAGACAGAAAGATGACATATTGAGTTAGATTCAAAGAGACAATAGTTGTCAGCTAAGTATTAGCTTAATTAGAAATCTATCGCAGCGCAAAGAAGATAATTTACTTAAAAAGGACATTTTAATAAGTGACGTAACATGGTTAAATCAATTAAACAATGAAACAACACAATTTATTTGATACAAAAGCATTGTTGATATATTGTTTATGTATAGTTTGAAAAAGGCAAATACAACACTACTGCTTGATATTTCTGTCTTTATACAGATAAGGAAAGAAATGGGTTAATTCAAAGTCTGAAAATTACACAAGAGGGATGATATTCCCTCTAAAGGAAACAGTCAGAGTATTTGTGCACATGCTCTTGCTGAGCTGGGAAAAATGCAATTTGAAACAGTGAGACAGTGGAATTTCGAGCCCACATGTTGTAGCAGGAGATGAAGACACGTGAGCCAGTTGACCTCAAACTATCTCTCAGAGATAGTGGAGAGGAGGGGGAAGAACAGCGCAGACATTGCAGTGAGAATTGAACGACGAAGATGTTGAGAGAAATTAAACTGCCAGTTTTTGAGAAGGAGAGCAAATACTAGAGAGAGTAAATGTATAGGGAGGTAATGGTGAAATAAGTGATCTAGATACGGAGAGTTGAATCTTGAGGTGTTAATGCTGATTCTTGCTGCATACATGGTCAGAGAGAGGTATAATGGTTCTGGTTTCCGGTAGCGTGGTGAACAATCCTCCTGTGTTTGTCTTTTGGCTTTCACACATTAACATGTGAGGAGCGTCTGTGAGAGTGATCACACGTGTTTCTGCCTGCAAATAGTTTAAGAGCTCAGTTACGTAGTGGTTCATTACTAGCTCTCTATTTAATTGAATGATATTTACTTTGTATGTACTTTCTTGATGATTCTATTAAATCAGTCTATAGTGGATAAAAAAAGTGCTCACCCACTGATTGACCCGTTACAGCCCTAGTATTGGTATAGTTAACACCATGGTTTTGGGGCCTCTTGCTATTATACATTTACAATGTAGGTGTATTCTCTGTCATCTGTCACGTGCTGTTTGACGTGTCTAAGCGAAGCGCTATAATAACCGCAACGAGGTTACTAATGCTATCACTCACTGTTTACATACGTCCGTAAAGTATAGTGCCGCAAGTCCTGGCTTGAATGCTCCCCTTTATGCCCTATTAAATAAAATGCAGGATGGAAATCCCACAACTCATCTGTCTGATGCTATTCCAGCCCTCAGCTAATGGCTAAAGAAGGCAGGCCTTAACCACCTAAACAAGGAAGCTCATGTTTTAAGCCAAATACACACGGCACGATTTTCAGCGTCTTAGACGCCACGACTCACCCTCACCCAAATCGGGGTGAGTCACTAATCCACTTGGCGTCTGTGCTTAAGTACGTCGAAGACTTGAGTAATGATCCTGGCGACCCTGGAGTCGCAAGTGCAAAACTGGATATCAAACCTGCTAGATATCCAGTCTGCTCGTAGTGACATAGAAAGAGCTACAGCCAATGACAACAAACATGGGCGTTGCTGCAAAATAAGAAAGTAAAATAGAGCAGTACAGCAGCTGCAGCAGAGCAAAGCAACAAGAAACGACAGGAGATAGAAAAATAGTTTTGCAAGGTCAGTGGACACAGGAGACTCTGACTCGCCACTACCTTCGCAATACAAACAGAACAAAAGATTTCTGCAAAAACTGCGTAGATGTGACCCTGATGTTGAAACCATTTGAAGTTGTGTCGTCCTCTCATCTGTTTTTTTGTAAATTATAATTTTTGAGCTGTACATAGTTGTTTTGTAGTTTTAATAAAGGTGTGCTAGTCCATGTTTTTCGGATTAGAAGTACCCCCGGAGTCGAATCAGTCAAAAAATGCATCATGAATAAGAAAAATAAATTACACTGGACTATAAGTGGCATTTTGTGGGGGAAATTTATTATTACAAAATCCAGGACCAACAACAGACATTTAATTTGTAAGGGCAAGTTACAACAATAACAGTAGAATAAGAACAACAGGCTTGCGCGCTGCAGCCACGTACTTCCCATGTCAGCGCATTCGGTCACGTCTCCTGACACAGAGTATCGCTCTGTGTAAACACTCCCATCTCAGACGAGTCTTGTAGGGTGAACACCCAATGCTCCCGCCGATCCTGTCGAGTTGCGCGGTGTGAACACCCGGGCACCCCGCCGACTCGAAAAAATCGTGCTGTGTGTACTTGGCTCAAGCGGAATAAGCCGCCTACAGACTACACAGTTTTAGACGTCTGAGACGCCGCGACTCGCCCTCACCCAAATTGGGGTGAGTCACTAATCCGAGTTTTAATGGAGTCACATGAGCAGTGAGAGCCAATCCTGCTCCCTCCACATACGAGAGATTCATGGGATTATTGTGATGCTGATTATTTTGATTCTCCAAAGCTGACTTGCTAAATTTCAGTTCCATGCACACGCACATTTGTCTTGACTAAACTTTTTTTGCAAGGACCTACAGTTATAGGGCTTTAAAGAAGGCTTCTGGGATTTTTTTTTTTTAGCCTGTACCAAATGGGTTTAATGCTTCCAGACATACAATATATTTGTTCACAGTCATTAGGCAGGCATGTAAACTGGAGAACAGGAAGGGATTTTCCCATAGTACTGCAGCAGCAGCTGGCCTAGATTCTACTACACTATTGTCTCAGTGCATGTCAGCTATTATTAGAGCTTTAATATCAGGAGAGATGAAGTGAGTGTGACTGTAGAAAGGGAAGAAAATGCAGATGGGAAGAAAAGGCACACAAAATGATGATGTGACTTGTTTTTCTGTTAGTCCAGTGTTATGCTGCTGAATATTCCAGTGTCTTTTCCAACCATCACACCAAAAATCTTTGAATATGTACTCCACATTTCATATCAAATGTTCTACGTTCTACGTATAGCTCCAAAGGAAATTGGCCGACTTATTTCATATAACCTTTTAGAAATGCGTGTAAACGTGTTAGCTTGACTTAAATCAAAGTTTCACAGGTTGAGCTAACATATTCAGATTCTGCAATTGAAAATCACCTACGTGTACACAGACTGGCGAAGGACTAGATTGTCTAGAGGTCTGTGCCAAGGTCTACAGGTCTACACTAGAGGTCTGTGCCAAGCCCTGCTGAAAAGCGATATTCTTTTTTGGAGTGATGACGATACATACATCATGCCATCTCAGTTGCTAACTTACAAGCTTGTACTTAACTCTCACGATTGTGATATTGTAGGGTCAGTTGGAAATGATCTATGCCACTTATCATAGCAGAGTTGACATGATTGCAACTTTAAATCGATTACACGCATATGCTCCAGCTAAGCGATTGTTACGCTAATTACACTCTTAGCAAAATTGATGTTGCTTTTCTTTATTATGGAAAATCTATCTATTTTCAGTTTCCTTGTGTAATGTGACCTCTCTGTGTCTCTATGGCTTTTTAATAATTGCATGGTAAATTCATCCTGAAGTCTGGTAAATCAGAAACTGCTTTATACATTTTTATACATCGAGGGAGTAATTTCGTCATCACAGTTTCTCCCCGCCCCCAAAAAAAAATCAATAAAAGGTGGTGTAGTGTAGTGTGTAGGTCCAGAGCTCTACGTTGTTCACTGCACTCCCTGTGAGGTGTTGAAGAGCCGAATGGCGTGGGGAAGGAACGATCTCCTCAGTCTGTCCGTGGAACAGGAGATTGACAACAGTCTGTCGCTGAAGCTGCTCTTTGCCTGGAAATGGCACTGTGCAGTGGATGGTTTGGATTGTCTATGATGGACAGGAGCCGGTTCAGCGTCCGTCGCTCTGCTACAGATGTCAGGGTACCCAACTCTGCACCAATGACAGAGCCTGCCTTCCTCACCAGTTTGTCCAGGCTTGCTGCGTCCCTTTTCTTGAGGTTGCCCCCCAGGACACGACTGCATACATGAGGGTGCTTGCTACCACAGACTGGTTGAAGAGCTGTAACAGCTTTCTGCAGATGTTGAAGGAAGCCAGTCTTCTGAGGAAGGAAGGCTCTGTCCTTTCCTGCACAGAGCATCTGTGTTGGTAGTCCAGTTTATCATCCAGCTGCACACCCAGGTATTTGTACGTGTGCACCACCTTCACACAGTCCCCTTTTTTGATAACTGGCTCTGGGTACGGCCTGGGTCTCCTAAAGTCCACCACCACCTCCCTGGTCTTGGTGGTGTTGGGAAGCAGGTGGTTGGAGTCGCGCCACATGACAAAGTCCTTGATCAGGTTCCTGTACTCTTCCTCCTGTCCACTCATGGTGCTACCCACAATGGCTGTGTCATCCGTGAACTTCTGTACATGGCAGAGCTCTGAGCTGTACTGAAAGTTGGAAGTGTACAGGGTGAACAGTACTGGAGAGAGCACCGTACAGTAATGTGCCTGTGCATATACTACATAAGTTATGGTAAAGTTTTGCCCAACAATCTATTCTTGTGCCACTGAATGACGTTTCGAAGCTTATAAACAATTTGGGTCAGCCCTAATGAGCTGTTGACGAGTAAATTCAATTTGTTAGAATAGAATAGAATAGAATAGAATAGAATAGAATAGAAATACTTTATTAATCCCAGACATGGGAAATTGACTCGTCCCAGCAGCCTCGTCAGTATTAACATATTTACAACATATTTACAGTATAACAGTGTAAATATCAGTGCAAATGAGTGGTATTACTGTACAATGCAATAAATAATTATGACAATGTGCCACATGAAAGTACTACTGGAGCACATCACAGCACCAGGGCTGTGAGTCTCCGTCAGACGGACTTGTTGAACAGGTTTATTGCACTGGGCAGGAAAGATTTCCTGTATCTGTCTTTGTGGCAGCGGAGCTGAATCAGTCTGTTTGAGAAGGAGCTCCGCTGCCAGTCCAGGAGTGGGTGGAGAGGGTGGTCCGGGTTATCCAGGATAGCTAACAGTTTGTTCAGCATCCTCCTCTCCACCACAGCTTCCAGGGTGTCCGGTTTGCAGCCAATCAAGTGAGGAACTGCTCAGTGGATCATGTGTTTGTCCCCAGCAGCGTAGGCCTATAGCAGCATAGCTGTGCTAAAAATTGAAGAATAAGAGTCTGATGAGCCTATTCTAGCTGTAGCTGTGAAAACTGACTAAACTAGATCTATCAGCCCTACACACTTTGTTTGAGGCTAGCTATATGCTTTACTGAACAGAAAGGTTTTAAGTTTGATCTTAAAGACAGACGTGGTGTCTGCCTCTTGGACCCAGGTTGGTAACTGGTTCCACAGTAAAGCTGCCCGATAGCTAAATGCTCGTCCTCCCAGTCTGCTTTGATGAATTCTAGAAACTACAAGTAAACCTGCACTCTGTGATCTGAGTGTTCTTTTAGGTATATACGGAACTATGAGATCCTGCAAGTATGATGGAGATAGTCCATTTAGAGCTTTATATGTTAGAAGGAGAATCTTAAAGTCTATTCTAAATTTCACTGGAAGCCAGTGAAGAGAAGCTAAAACTGGAGAGATATGCTCCCAGATGCTGATTCCTGTCAGAACTCTGGCTGCAGCGTTCTGTATCAGATGCAAGTTTTTAATGGAATAATTTGGACATCCTGACAGTAATGAGTTGCAGTCGTCCAGTCTAGAGGTAACAAAAGCATGGACCAGTTTTTCAGCGTCACTCTGTGACAGGATGCTCGTGATCTTGGCAATATTACGGAGGTGAAAGAAGGCGGTTCTAGAAACCTGTTTAATATGAGGGAGAAATGACATGTCCTGCTCAAAGATAACTCCCAGGTTTCTTGCAGCCTTACTGGAGGACAAAGTAATGCCATCCAAAGAGAGAATGCTATCTGGTAATCTTGTCGTCAGATGTTTAGCTCCAAGAACAATGACTTCAGTTTTGTCTGAGTTTAAAAGAAGGAAATTGGAGGTCATCCAGTCTTTTATGTCTTTGAGACATGCCTGGAGTCTGGCTAATGGCTCTTTTTCATCAGATTTCATGGATAGATACAACTGCGTATCGTCGGCATAGCAATGAAAATGTATGCCATGTTTCTGAATTATATTCCCTAGAGGGAGCATGTAAAGAGTGAACAGGATTGGCCCAAGCACTGAACCCTGTGGAACACCATGATGAACCTTTGTACACTCAGAGGAAACATCATTAACATGAACAAAATGAAATTGATCTGATAGATAAGATTTAAACCAGTCTAGAGCTGTCCCTGTGATCCTAATCTCATGTTGTAGCCTTTGTACTAAAATGCTGTGATCTACAGTATCAAAGGCAGCACTGAGGTCCAGTAAAACCAGTACGGAAATAAGTCCACAGTCTGATGCCATGAGGAGGTCATTAGTGACTTTAACCAGTGCTGTTTCTGTGCTATGATGAGCTCTGAAACCAGACTGAAACACTTCAAATAGACTATTCCTTTTTAGGTGATCGGTTAGCTGACTAACAATCAGCCTCTCAAGTATCTTAGAGATGAATGGGAGGTTGGATATTGGTCTATAATTTGCTAAGACGCCTGGGTCAAGAGAAGGTTTTTTAAGTAAAGGTCTGATAACAGCAGTTTTAAACGCCTGAAGTACATAACCTGTAGTCAAAGACAGATTGATCTGATCTAATACTGACGCCCCAATTAGAGGAAAGACATCCTTGAAAAGCTTAGTTGGGATGGGGTCCAGGAGACATGTGGTTGCCATGTTCAGCAGCAGTGGTTCCTCCAGACCACTCTGAAGTCCTCCACCAGTGTTCTGTCTCCTCCTCCCAGTCCATCACTGATACGACCTGCAAGTCTTCCAGAGAACTTCTGCAAGTGGGCCGACTCAGAGTTGTACTGAAAGTCTGAGGTGTACAGGGTGAACAGGAATGGAGACAGCACAGTCCCCTGCGGTGCTCCCACGTCACTCACCACCACATCAGACAGAGCAGTGCCAAGACGGACAAACTGCGGCCTGTCTGTCAGGTAGTCAGTAACCCAGGAGACCGTGGGTGAGTCAACCATCATTGTCTGCAGCTTCTCTCTCAGTAAAAGTGGCTGGATGGTGTTGAATGCACTGGAGAAATCAAAGAAGGTGACTCTCACTGTGCAGCCAGCACCATCCAGATGTGATGAAACCCTCTGCAGCAGGTAGATGGCGGCATCCTCGAAAGCCTAGCGGGCTGGTAAACAAACTGCAGAAGGTCCAGAAGATCTTGCCTGTAGACGAAGGTGGGCCAGGCAGGCCTCTCCAGAACCTTCATCACATGAGATGTGAGGGCTGTTGGTCAGTAGTCTTTTTGAGGTGCGAGGACCAGGCTTCTTGAGCTTAGGAACCAGACAGGAGGTCTTCCACAGTGTGGGCACCTTCTCCTGGGTCAGGCTCAGGTTGAGAACTGGGATCAGTGTGGGCATTTGGCTGGCACAGGTCTTCCAGTACCTTGGGGCTCCGTCAGGGCCTGCAGCTTTGCCTTGGTGGAGTCTCTCCAGCTGTCTCCTCACCTGGCCAGTAGTCACAGTTAGCAGGGGGGGAGGGTCCAGGGGGCTCACGGTGGAGTGGGGGGAGGGTAGAGGAGGAGGGTGGCTGGATGTTTGGAGGCAAGAGTGTGCGGGGGAGGGGGACACAGCGGAGGGCTGTGAACTAAATCTGTTGAAGAAACAGTTCAGCTCATTTGCCCTGTCCGAACTGCTAACTGGCCGCCTGTCTTTGACATTGAAGCCAGTTATTTCCCTCATCCCAGTCCACACGTCTCTGGTGTTGTTCTGCTGGAGCTTGGCCTCCAGCTTCCTCCTGTAGGAGTCCTTAGCCCTCCTCAGTTCTGCCTTCAGGTCGTGCTGTATCCTCCTCATCTCCTCCTTGTCGCCCGACCTGAAGGCCTTCTTCTTCTGGTTGAGAAGAGCTTTCAGGTCACTGGTGATCCAGGGCTTGTTGTTGGGGAAGCAGCGTACAGTCCTGGCTGGCAGGGTGGTGTGTTCACAGAATTTGATGTATTCTGTGATGCAGTTAGTCATGCTGTTGATGTCCTCCCCATGTGGATCACAGAGCACGTCCCAGTCAGTAGACTCAAAGCAGTCCTGCAGTGCCTCCTGGGCCTCCTGATTCCACCTCCTAACTGTCCTTGTGGATGCAGGCTGCCGCTGGACAAGAGGAACGTACTTTGGTGTCAAAACAACCAGGTTGTGATCTGATCTTCCCAGTGGGGGAAGGGTGTCGGCACTGTATGCGTCCTTTGCATTAGCATACAGGAGGTCTATTGTTCTATTGTCTCTCGTGGGGCATTTTACAAACTGGTAGAATGTTGGCAGAGTTTTGTCCAGTGTGACATGGTTAAAGTCACCAGTGATGGTTATGAAAGCGTTGGGGTGCAGGGTTTGCAGTTTTGACACGGTGGAGTGAATGGTTTCACACGCTGCCTCGGCATCAGCTGATGGGGGGATGTAAACAGCGATGACAATGGCGGAGGTGAGCTCCCTAGGCAGGAAGTATGGACGCATCCCAACACAAAGCAGTTCAATATCTGGGCTACAGAAACGTTCCTTTACGGTAACATGTCCCGGGTTGCACCACTTCTCATTGACAAACTGCGCAACCCCCCCTCCTTTCTTCTTACCGCTCCTCTCCACATCTCTGTCCGCCCGTATTGTTCTGAAGCCGGGTACAGTAGCGCTGGAATCCGGGATACAGGAGTGAAACCACGTCTCCGTGAAACACATAACGCTGCACTCCCGGAATTCCCTTTGAGTCTTAACAAGCGCCGCTAACTCGTCCATCTTGTTGCCTAACGATCTCACGTTTCCCATGATGATCGCTGGCACCGAAGGTTTATATCTCCTTCGTTTAGCCTTCAACTTAGCCCCGGCTCTGCACCCCCGGCGTCTCCTACGTAGCTCCGCAGGGATTTCAGGCCTCGGTCCAGGCAGCAGCACCGGTTTACACAGCGCGATCAGCTGGTCCCGTGTGTAAAAAACAACGCTCTCACTCCGTTCCGTGTGGTCCCCTGTTACAAGCAGTAACAGCAAGACCAAAATAAAACAGGCTAACCAGCAAGTATCCATCGCTGTTCAAAACTACACTCAACAGGTTAAAGAGTAAGTTGAGGTGTTAAAAGAGGAAAATTAACAAAAACACTACAAAAAGACGGGAGCTGCTGTAACAGGCTGCCACTCCATGCGGTGCCAGGTTAAAAAAAAAAAAAAAAAAAAAGTTCAGTTTCTTTGTAATAAGGTGGACCTGATTGTTGTGCTTGGGTCTTTATGGCAAGAATATATGAACAGTGTTGTACAGAATTGCACTGTAGCTATGAAGGACAGTTAAAAGGACTGATCTATATAAGTGCAGCTTTTACTCACAACCCAAGTGGCATTTATCAGGTAACACCAGTTTTGGCAGGTTCACCGGTGCTCTGCTCTCTTCAGAACAGGTTCATTTCATAATGAGCACATGTGACTGATGTAAGGCAGTCTGGAGACACTGTGGGTGACGTTCTGCTAACTGCAGCACCCTTTAGCACGGGGTGGAGAACCCAGTCTGACAAAAACTGCAAACCAGAAGGGGGTTTCTTTTCTGTTCTGGGTTCACCTAACCCTGCTCGAATTGACACGTTTGGCAGTGGGTCAGTGATGTCTGTTTGGTCATAAACTTAACACATTTCCACATGCTAGCCAGAGATATCCCTGCTGCTGTTTGGTACCATGGACTAATTGCCCGAGCATATGCTGGTGCACTGGGACCTGGATTCCCTCTGGTGCATAACAATGCCTCACCTCATTCTTTGTTAATTGAAGAACAGTACAGTCATTTGGGAGTGAGTTGGTTCTAATCAAGTACAACAATGCACAAATTATTAGTTAGAATGTACTGTAAAAAGTGGTTATTGTAATCATGTACTCATATTATTGACTTTGTATTTGAAGAATATTGAATTTACCCAATGGAAAAGAGGTCTAAATAAATAAAATAAAATTGGAAGGTTCTTGGAATTACCCATGCCACTGAAGATATATCACATATTTTAAATCGTGTTTTGTTTAGTCTTACATCCGTTTTAAAAATAAGCTTATCACAATAAGTCTGTGTAGATTCTCATTCATCCAGGTCATAGTTATCCAAAATTAGATCTCTCTGTGTGCAACTGGACTGAAAGTTTTCCTTGAAAACATTTCGCCCTCTCTCCAGAGAGCTTCTTCAGTTTTAAACTTGCTGGGGGCAGAGCTTGAAAATATAGCCCTGTGGACCATTGGCATGTTAATGGCCCGGGTGGTCACCTGAGAGTCATTGGCAGGGTGGTTGGCAGGGTCGTTCACCTAGTTTCAGTTGGGGTGCTTCCCCTTTGTCAGTTGGGTCACATGTTAATGAGTCACCAGATCTCGTCAAACGGTGTGAACGTTTGGGTTGCTGACGAAAGGAGTGGAGGACTGCATTGTACGTGGGTGACAGAAAGTGCCTTAGTGTGCTGGCCAGAGAAGATTGCTGGTTTGAGAGGGGTGTCAAGGAAGCCATCCACGTCAAGTTGGAAAAACCATCTTTAAACGGAGGTGGTGGACTAAGGCACTTTCTGGCGACTCATTAACATGTGACCCAACAGACAAAGGGGAAGCACCCCAACTGAAACTAGGTGAACGACCCTGCCAACTACCCTGCCAATGACTCTCAGGTGACCACCCGGTCCATTAACATGCCAATGGTCCACAAGGCTATATTTTCAAGCTCTGCCCCCAGCAGTCTTAGAAATTAAGAAGCTCTCTGGAGAGAGAGCGAAACGTTTTCAAGGAAACCTTTCAGTCCAGTTGACACAGAGAGATCTAATTTTGGATAACTTATCACAATAATGACTGGCAAATCCCATTAAGTGGAATGGGGAGAGACAGTCGTAGACTGAAGTTGACCTTTGTTGCCTGATGTAATTTAGAGGAAAGAGGAGAGGGAGTAGCATCATTGAACGAGTGTGGAGAAATTAAATAGACAGATGGATTAAGGTAATACATGGTAACGGTAAAAAACGAGCACACTGTCAGCTCTCTGCCTATGGAAACAAAATTATGGGAATGGTAAATGCAAAGATAAAATGGAAGGCTAACGTATGTAAACAAATTCACATAGAAAAAATTAGATCTCATCCTTGTCATTTAGATGATTATGTTCAAGCTGTATTGTGTTTATGATCTTTAGTTGGTGGCTAGAGTTTGACCTCATTGTTTTTTACTTTATACATGTTGGTTCTGTCTCATTGCTATTTAAAGTGACTTTAAATGGAACTATAACTATGAAGCCATTTAAGCCTTAATAATTGCTTTTGGGGCACAATTCATAAATGATTATTAAAAATAGCGTTAAAAAAAGTGCATTTATCTGTTCTCAGCACTTGTTTTACTATTATTTTGAGTGTTTTGATCAACCACAACTTTGAACAAAATTGCACTGGTTTAATAATGAATATGGTAAAATGAACATGATATTACTGTTACCTATGAAAGCTGTGTAAGAAATCGCGTCGCTTTACAACAGACCGACTTTGTCGCAGTAAGCATGGGAATGCAGTTTGCACATAAACACCATTCACTGTGACCCATGCTAGCATCCATGCCTACCAGGTTGTCATCAGGAGGATCCCCTTTAGGTCCCTCACTGTAATCCTCACTTTGGTTGCGTTCAGGCTTGAATTGAAAAGGAATGACAGCCACAGCCATAGTCCTCGTGTTAGTATTAGCGATTAGCAGCTGTCGATCATTCAGGTGAATGATCATATATTGGCGACTAGAGCAAAAAACAAAACTACGTCATCGGCCAGGAGTGGTCAAAGCGGAAGTAAACATGGCGGACTCCTTGTTAAACTTGAAAACTTTTCTAAATGTAATGAAAATCTAATAGGACTTAAATATTTGTGTTTTATTCATGTTGGTATCATTGTTTTTGTGATTTGCAGGTGTACGTGGAGTTTGATGATCAGGAGTGGGAGAAGAGAGAATGGGTGAAGGTCTATGAGGATTTCCAGCTGTTTCTTCTGGAGTACCAGCTGGTCTGGGCCAAAAGGAAGGAAGGAGTAGGAGGAGCATGTGGAGGATTAGCAGGCATGATTCAGGGGACCAAGGCTAAACACATACAGTGGCCTGCTCTGGTAAGTAGTATATATTTCTGCTTTCTGTTTGTCAATATATGTTGTGGCCATATTGAGTTTTTTTTTTTTTTTTTTTTTTTTTTTTTGAGGTAATATCAAAATGTAGTCCACAAAAGCCTGAGGACTGATAAGCATTACAAACACCAATAGTACAGGAGAGGCAGGTGAGGCCGTGTCATCATGAAAAGAAAAAAAATGAAAAAATAAAAAATGGTTGTATTTATATAGTGATTTGTACCTATTTACCAGTTATCTTCACAAGTTTTAGATAACTTATTAAAATCGCAGAATTTTCACATTTACCGGCATTAAACTACTCTGGCGAGACCTGAAGTGAGGCACGAGCCGGCTGTGCCTCACTGTGGATTGTGCAATGACCCGGCTGACTGTGCCTTACATGCTCTAGTGAGACCGTGTCGCTGTATATTTTCATATATTTTTTTTTCATACATATATAATGTAGCGTTTTTTGTCAACTATGTGTGGAACGTGTTTCTTGTGCTGAGCGATCATAAAATAGCTAAAAAAGGCACCAAGGTGAGGCACACAGTGCTCGTGCGTCATATTAGGGGTCACTCGTGATCCCAAGGATTCTTGTGATGATTCAGCGGCTGCAGAGTCAGTGACAGGACGCTGCTATACTGTGGTCAATTAAAAGTTAGCAAGAAGTGCAGTCATTCATTTTTTTCCATTCTCCTGGCCTTACTTTCAAAATGGAGGATTACATATCTAAAAACTTTTAAAACTAAAAGAAGACAATGAAAAATTCTACCAGCAAGTTATCGATGCTTTTGTTCAGGAGGAGCGGCGGATGGACTTTATAAGTAAATGTTTTTTATAAGTAAGAACACAATAATGTTTTTTTTTTTTTTTTTAATTAAATGTGCTACAGTTTGTATGTGTACAGAATGCTGATATGAGACCTTAAACATAATCTGTTAACTGCTACCAATCAAATATTGGATAAGATAAGTCTGTAGGGTTGATATGTTTTGTAAATCTGATTGTAATGACGTCAATGCCTCACCAGCCACCAACCTCACTGCACATCACTGAGTACTGAATATTTCTGATGTATCCTTTTCTTAATGTGTGCAAAAGACATGAAATAATAGCCTACAACTCTACTTGATTACCTTTATTTACTGTATTTATAGTTATCACTGTTTAAACGTGAAGCTCACAACTTGGGACACTGAGGCATTGCATATACAATGCTTTCCTCCATTGTGCTGCTTTTGCTCTGGAACCTACTACTCTCTCTCTCTCTCCTTTTGGACCTGCCAAGATGTCGTCACGGCACGTTGCGTCCTAATTGAAAAAGATTTCAATTTGAGCGCCGCATGCGACCCCCCCACCCCCCTGCACACCACGCAATTTCCCACACAGAAGGACATACAGGACTGCTCCATATAGTGTTTCCGTGAAACCTGGCTGATAGAAAAGACACCAGACGAGTCCATAACACTAGAGAGCTACAGTTTTCAGAGAGGACCGTAGCATGTAAAAGCAGCAAGACTCGCCATGGAGGAACAGCCTTCCTTGTTAAACAAATCCTGCTGCACAAACTGTAAGATTATTTCTAAATCTTGCCTTGATAGTGTTGATTGTCTGACTGTGAAACTAAGGTGGTTTTACTTGCCTAAAGAACTGCAGGAATTGTGAGTGTCGTCGAACAACAACAGAAACTCTTATTCAGTTGAACTCACACCCCATTTTGGAAAATATGACCACCTGGCAATCCGGCTCAATCCAGTTTATACCAAAAGGCTCAACCCAAAACTGGTCACAGTAAGAACTGTTAACACCTGGACTGACACTTGTGCACGTGCTATCTACAAAGCTTATAGGTGGGTGTTCACCAATGAAAAAACCATTTGCCTCCCAAAGGAATGATGTTGTCACCGGGCATAAATTGAAGGATTTTTTAACTGATGAAAGCAGCAAGCAGGGTCTTGGACCTTAGTCCAAACTAGTTTTTATATATACCTATAGGTATTATGGTGTTGTAAACATACAATGCAATACAACACTGTTGCTGGTCTGCATTGCTTGCAGGGGGTTTTGTGTAGGGATCACGTCATCCGCAGGCACTCTGCCACCGCCTCCAAAAAAATTGTAACTAGGGAGACAGGGAAGGCAGATCAGGGGAGCTGTGATTGGTTTACCAGGCTACACCATTTTTTGTTGTTGGTTTTCTTATTTTACTTCATATTGTATTGTAACTTGTATCGTTTTGGCCATGGTGCTCCAATTTTGTTCGCTGTCCACTTAAAGTAAATGTAAAGACGCCTGGCCTCTGTGTAGGGAAATAAATCTGTGCCATCAGAGTTCAAACAGGATAAAGTCTCCCGGACATGAAGATTCTGTTCTTTGAGTTTTTCCCTCTTCCTTTATAACCGATTCTTCTCTATTCTGGCCGGTAGCTACTTGAACTGTGGTGTATTTTCTCTCACGCGTTTGCTCCCATACACTCTGATAGACGTGCAACAGCTGGACACAGTGGTCTATTACAACTACTTATAAGAGCATGGACCAAGGAATAAACTCAGAATTCAGCTGTTTCATTTTAGTTGTAGGTTATAGAAACCATCAAACACACATATTTATGTGTGTCAGAAAATGGTAAACCAATGATCTGTCAGAAAGGTTTCAGTTTTTTTCACCACTTTAATGGTTAATTGTACTATCAGTCATCATCCTCGTTACCTCAGAACTGTATTGTTCGCAACAGTAAATCAGGCATGTCATAGCTGAGCAACCGGCAGGCTAATTATTCCCACGGTTGGTTCTCCCATGTTGGTTCTCCCACATTGCTACCGTGGTGTTGTGACTCAATTTCTTGCATCTGAATTTTTTTAGACGTTCAGTTTTTTAGGCCGATTTTTTTTTCTCTTTTTTAAATATCAAATTTTACAGTACTGAAAAAAAAAATCTGTGATAGAAATGGGATGTTCTTTTTCAAATTCAAAGTTGGATTTTGATGCAAAAAAAAATTCTGTTTCACAAATTCAAATTCAAACTGACGGAACAGATTTACTTCAATAGATGTGTTGTTAGATGGGTAGATGTATGGATGGATGGAAAGACATTTACACTATCTATTGTGTGTAATCGCTTACTCAGAACTCAGGTTCTGGTTCAAAAGTAACTGTCGGTGCCCACTGCTGAGAAAATTCTTGCATTATCATTAAATTAACAGCAGAAATGGGGAAATTGCATCATTATCTTGTTGAAAAATGGCCTTGTGTATTCAGTCTATGATTGTAAGCCACATGCAAGTTTAGGAATTATGTCTGCAATGTGTTTCTTGTTTATTGGTCTGCTTATGTACCAAAATGATCGAATACATAGAAGTGTATGAAGGTGCTCTAGTATTAAGACACCCTACCATTAGTGAGTGAAGGAATATAAATGGCATAATGGTTAACATTAATCCTGGCTCATCAGTGAGTGACTTAGTCTTTCAGCCATTTACCTCATCTGTTCCCATATATGTGTGAGTGCATGTGGGTTGTGTGCATGTGTGTACTATCTTGTTATATGACAGCTTGCGAGCTACTTATAAAATGCTCAAATCAAAATGATCTACCTACAATAAAAATGCAAAACACATATTTATTTATAATTTATTTTATTTTTATTTAAATTATTACTATTATTGCATATTCCCTCTTTTTCCCCTTTTATTGAATTTCAGTTTCATTTATAACATTTTGGTGTATCTTGCACAACACTTGCATCTTGTTCACTCTTGAGTGAACAGGATTGGCCCAAGCACTGAACCCTGTGGAACACCACGATGAACCATTAACATCAACAAAATGAAATTGATCTGGTAAATAAGATTTAAACCAGTCTAGAGCTGTCCCTGTGACGCTAATCTCATGTTGTAGTCTTTGTAATAAAATGCTGTGATCTACACTATCAAAGGCAGCACTGAGGTCCAGTAAAACAAGTACAGAGATAAGTCCACGGTCTGATGCCATGAGGAGGTCATTAGTGACTTTAACCAGTGCTGTTTCTGTGCTATGATGAGCTCTAAAACCAGATTGAAACACTTCAAATAGACTATTCCTGTTTAGGTTATCGGTTCGCTGACTCACAACCAGCCTCTCAAGTATCTTAGAGATGAATGGGAGGTTGGATATCGGTCTATAGTTTGCTAAGCCTGGGTCAAGTGAAGGCTTTTTAGTAAAGGTCTGATAACAGCAGTTTTAATCGCCTGAGGTACATAACCTGTGGTCAAAGATAAATTGATCTCATCTAATACTGAGGCCCCGATCACAGGAAAGACATCCTTGAAAAGTTTAGTTGGGATGGGATCCAGGAGACATGTGGTTGGTTGAGATCCATTAATGCTGGAGGTCAGCTCAAGGAGGTCTATGGGCACGAAGCTGTTCAGAGGTGGATCAGGACTAGACAGGGTTACTAACAAGAGCAGCTCATCAGTTGTCATGGAGAGACCTTGATTGAACTTTTCTCTAATGTTAGTGATTTTATTGGTGAAGAAACTCATAAAGTCTTCACAGCTAAGAGGTGCGGGAATTGAAGGCTCAATGGAGCTGTGACTCTTTCTCAACCTGGCTATGGTGTTAAACAGAAAACACGGGTTGTTCTTGTTTACGTCTCTTAGTGAAGTGTAGTAAGCTGTTCTGGCTTTACGGAGGGCCTTCTTATATGTCAAACTGTCTTTCCAGGGCTTTGGGAATCAGCTGATCTGGATGAATACCACTTCCTCTCCATCCGTCTTGATGCCTGCTTAAGGGTTCAGATATTTGTGTTATACCACGGAGGCAGTCTTCTATGGTGTGTGAACCTCTTCTTCAGTGGGGCAACCGAATGTAAAACTATACGCAGTGTGGCTGCAGTGTCATTGACAAAGCAATCAGTTTCTGCAGGAGTAACATTTAGATTAGATTAGCATGATCTGTTGCACCAGTAGGAGGTGCTATAGAGGGAGCAGCACTCCAATTTCAGCTACAAATCTGTCTCTGGTATCTTCAGAGAGACACCTGCTGTAGTAAACCTTCCTGTCATTTGCTGCTTGAGTCTGCTAGAGTTAAATCAAAGGTTATAAGTGAGTGGTCCGAGAGGAGGGGGTTTTGGGGAACAACTAACAGGTTCTCAGTTTCTAAACCATAGGTGAGAACCAGATCCAGAGTGTGATTATGACAGTGCGTCGATTCATTTACTAACTGAGAGAAACCTATTGAATCTAACAGTGAGTTAAACGCCGTCTTAAGACTGTCAGTATCATCATCCATACGGATGTTAAAATCACCCACTATAATGACTTTGTCTGTACTGACCACTAAACTAGATAAGAAATCTGAAAACTCAGCTAGGAACTGTGTGTAAGCAGCTGCAGGTGGCCGATAAACCACAACTAATAAAACTAGCTTTTCTGACTTACAGTTGTGGCAAGAAAGAGTGAGACTCTCAAAAGAGCTACAGGTAGCTCTTTAGGTTTAGGTTTGGGATTGACTTGAAGGCTGGAGTGGTAGATTAGTGCCACTCCACTTCCTCTGCCTGCACTTCGAGGAACGTGATAGTTAATATGACTTGATGGAGTTGCTTCATTTAAACTAACATATTCTTCATCCTGCAACCAAGTCTCCGTGAGAAAGAAAATATCAGACAGATGATCTGTTATTAAATTATTAACTAGAAGAGATTTAGACCAAGAGATTGTATATTCAACAAACCACATAAAACATTGTTTTATTTGTTGTTTCTGAGTATTTACTGGTGTGTATTTTTATAAGGTTATTATTATTAACACCTCTTGACTTATTTACTAGATGGGCTGTGGGAGGACAAGGTACTGACACTACTTCTATTGTATTATTAAACTTAGTGTTACTGTTAGCGTTTATAATCTCATTGTTATTTTTATTGGAGGGCGGCAGTCTTACAGAAGCAGCAGACTCTGCCTCCTGGCCTCAACCCTGGGTTGTCAGAGGGTTGGTCGTCTAATAAGTTTGCTATATTGCTAGAAATAAGAGCTGCACCACCCCATGCCTCACCTGTCATCGTGAAAAGAAAAAAAATGTAAAAATAAATTAAATGTTGTATTTATATAGTGATTTGTACCACCTTGTAACTTAACCAGGTGGTAATTGGCTAACACGTTGCTGTTGTTCGGTTGGATTGATTGATTGATAACTCAGGATAGATGGGATTCATAGAAGGTGGCTACTCTGACAGGAAAAAATAAAACCAAAATAAAATTAACAGAGAACTTTGCTTTTAGTCAAGTTTAGTCGAGTCGAGTCAGCTGACTCCGTGGGCGAGCACGGCCCCCAATGCCTGCCCATGGCCGGTTCTGTAGCTTGCTAGAGTTTAGCAGACGTTAGCATGGTTAAATGGTTAAAGATCAGACGTCAGATTGGCTGTCCTGTATGTCAATCGAAAGACAAACGTCATAGTGCAGATGGATGTCATGCAATCTACCTGCACTCCCTTTGCGATCGACATATTGGGCACCCCTGACCTAGACTCACAGCAGCATGTACATTAAAAATCATTAGATTCTTCTCTAGACTCCTCTCACTTTTCAGCTAAAAATAGACAGGGAAGCTCCTGGTTTCTGTTTGTGTGTAGTGTCTTCCCAGGCAAAAGGCTCATAGACATCATTGTGTTGTGCACGTGCGTGTCCTCGTATGAATGTTTGTGAGTAGCAACATCAAATAGAGTATAGTCTCTTTGATCTGTCAGATTTCCTCTTGCCATTAATTTATTCATCACTCCCCTCCTTTCCCTTCCTCAGGTTTTTCTGCATCCCTTGCTCCCTCATATTATTGTGCCTACTCTTGTGCTACTCTCATAATTATCCCTTCTTTCTTTCTGTGTTTACATTTTTCTGAGCAGTTCAAGAGGTTTTATAACTTACAGGTTTCTGAAAGCTGATTTTGTAACGGCAGGCATTGTATGTTTTTTGTATGTGCAGGCATTTAAGCCAGTGGTTGGGAAGAGTCTGCTGACACCAGTAATAGCAGTGGAGTTCTTACTAGACCGAAAGTTGGATTTCCTGAATGACAACTCTGCATACCAACCATATCAGGTAATCACAACAACATTATTAGATATTTAATAAAGATTTTTCTTTGGATCAGCAGTAGCTGCCGCATCACCAAATTTTGATGAACTGCAGAGACTCGCATGTCTGCTTTTTTCTATTCATTTGTGGTTATCTTAACTGCTCTGCAATCCTTGTCTATTCATACCCAGACCCCAGTGATGAACCGTCAGGGGAGGCAGGTGAGGCATGTCATTGTAAAAAGAAAAAAAAAATGTAAAAATAAATTAAATGTTGTATTTATATAGTGATTTGTACCATAAAGCCATTTTCCATTTAACTTCACCAATTTTAGATTATTTGTTATTAAAATCGCAGAGTTTTCATATTTACTGGCGTTCAACTATTCCGGTGAGACCTTAAGTGAGGCACGAGCCGGCTGTGCCTCACTGTAAATTGCACAATCACTCGGCTTACTCTGCCATACATACTGTAGTGAGACCATAACGCTGTCTCTCGCAATATGAAGTAAATTTTCATAATTTAGCTGATGTATATAATATATAATGTAGCGTTTTTTTGTCAACAACTACGTGTGGAACGTGTTTCTTGTGCTGAGCGATCATAAACACACGGCACGATTTTCAATCTTTGACTCGCGACTTGCCCTCACCTAAAGTTGGGGTGAGGCACTAATTCACCTGGCGACTGAGTTAAGTACCTCGAAGACTCGAATAATGACCCTGCGCGGAGTCTCAGACGTAAAACTGGATATCAAACCTGCTAGATATCCAGGCTGCTTGTAGTGACGTTGAAAGAGCTAAAGCCAATGAGAGCAGACATGGGCGTTGCTGCAAAATAAGGAAGTGAAATGGAGCAGTACAGCGGCTGCAGCAGAGCAGAGAAACAAGAAACATCAGGAGATAGAAAAATGGTTTTGCGAGGTCAGTGGACACAGGAGACTCTGACTCAGCTACTGTCCGCACCAACCCCACTCCACGACTTTTCGCACCAATCTGCACGCCACTACCGGTGCAATAAAAAACGAACAAAAGTTTTCTGCAAAAACCTTGTAGCTGTGACCCCGATGTTGAAACTATTTGAAGTTGTGTCGTCCTCTCATATGTTTTTTTTTTTTTGTAAATTGTAAATTTTGAGCTGTGTTTTGTGTTTTGTAGTTTTGTAGTTAGCCCGTGTTTTTCGGACTAGAAGTCCCCCCCAGAGTTGAATCAGTCAAAAAATGTGTCATGAATAAGAGAATAAGAAAAATAAATTGCACTAAACTATAAGTGGCATTTTGTGGGAGAAATTTATTATTACAAAATCCAGGACCAACAACAGACATTTCATTTGTAAGGGCAAATTACAACAATAACGCGCTGCGGCCACGTACTTCCCGTGTCAGTCCTTGTTTGGAACCTGGCAGCGCAGTCGGTCAGGCCTTCTGATGGAGGGTTGCGCTGTCTGGACACTCTCGTCTCAGACGAGTCTTGTAGTGTGAATACCCAATGATCCCGCCGATCCTGTCGAGTTGCGCGGCGTGAACACCCGGGCACCCCGCCGATTCGAAAAAATCGTGCTGTGTGTACTTGGATTTCATTGACCGCAGTATAGCAGTGTATTGTCACTCTGCAGCTGCTGAATCATAACGAGAATCCTTGGGATCACGAGCGACCTCTAGCATGAGGCACCAGCACTGCGTGCCTCACCTAGTCCCCAAGAAGTGTATGGAGAACTGAAAGTGCCAAAATAAAATAAATAAATACATCATTAAATAATGAATTTTTTATATATATACAGTGTATATGTTTTTATCTAAAATCTATTTGTATTTTAATTAATGAATGACTCATTTAATAATATATTTATGTATTTAATTCCAATTTTAGTTAATCACACATTTAATTAAATATTTCATGATGTATTTATTTAATTTTGGCACTTTTAGTCCTCCATAGAAGTGCAGTAATTTATTTTTTTTTATTCGCCTGGCCTTACTTTCAAAATGGAAGATTGCATATCTAAAAACGTTTAAAACTTTTAAAACAGAAGACAATGAACAAGTCTACCAACAAGTTATCGATGTTTGGATGTACTTTATTTATGAGTGAATATAAGAACACAATAACGTTTTTTATTTTTTTTTGTTTTACAGTTTGTATGTGTAAAGAATGCTCATATGAGACTTTAAACATAACCCATTAACTGCTGCCAATCAAATATTGGATAAGATAAGTCTGTAGGGTTATCCAAAGTTAGATCTCTCTGTGGCTTCTACAGGCAGAAACATGGTTGTGCCATGGGTTCACCAGTGTCTCCCATAGTTGCCAATCTCTACATGGAGGAGGTTGAAAACAGAGCCCTGTCATCCTTCTGAGGAACCATCCCAAGCCACTGGTTCAAAAGTGTTGACACCTGGGTCAAGATTCAAACAAAAAAATTGGAAGCGTTCTCAACCCACCTCAACAATACAGATGATTACGTTAAATTAACCAGAGAGGATGTAAAAGAAGACAGTCTGGCCTTCTTGGACTGTGCAATCAAGATCGCGGAAGACAGAAACCTTAGCATTGCGGTCTACAGACAATTTACCCACACAGACCTCCCTTTTGACTCACCCGACCCACTGGAACACAAGCTATCAAAACCCTACCACATAGGGCCAAAGAAGTACCCGCCACAGCCCAAGGGAAGAAGAAAGAACGGGAACATCTGAAAACAGCACTCAAAACATGTGGTTACCCAGACTGGGCCTTCACAAAGACCTCCAAAAAACGAGACCCCAGCAAAGAAGAGGAGAGAAATAAACGTCACAGCATTTCTATCACCTACTTGTCTGGAGTTTCAGAAAACTTCAGGAGAATCCTCCAAAAACATGACATTCCAGTACAGTTCAAATCCTCCAACACACTGGTAAACTGGTACACCCAAAAGGACAAGACACCAAGACACAAACAAAGCAATGTTGTCTATGCTGTACAGTGTCAGGAGGAATGCGTCAAGTTGGAAAAACCATCTTTAAACAGAGGTGGTGGACTAAGGCACTTTCTATCACCCACGTACAATGCAGTCCTCCACTCTTTTCATCAACAATCTAAACGTTCACACCGTTTGACGAGATCTGGTGACTCATTACCATGTGACCCAACAGACACAGGGGAAGCATCCAAACTGAAACTAGGTGAACGACCCGGCCAATGACCCTGCCAACGACTCTCAGGTGACCACCCGGGTCCTATATTTTCAAACTTTGCCCCCAGTCTAGAACTGAAGAAGTCTTCTGGAGAGAGGGCGAAACGTCTTCAAGGTCCAGTTGCACACAGAGAGATCTAACCTTGGATAACTATGACCTGGATGAGTGAGAATCTACACAGACATCTCTAAGGTTATAGGTTTGTAAATCTGATTGTGATGACGTCAGTGCCTCACCAGCCACAAACCACACCGCCAGACCCTAATGATGGAGACCAAATTTAGATTTTTCCCGCAATTTTTTTAAATGCAGGACTGATGTTTCGACTGAAGATAGTAATAAGAAGGACTGACTTGAGCAAGAGGCTGGCCCTGCAAACAGTGACTTCATTGTACAGTTTTATGCCAAGCAGATTGTAACCCCTTCCCCCTCCGTCTGCCTTCCTCCTCTTCCTTCCTCCGGTCTTCCCACTCCCCTCTCTGGAAAAACAGAGAGGGGGGTGGTTTTAATGTTTTCTGTGTGTGTGTTCTTGTTCTTGTACATACTACCAAAATCTGCATTCTACTACTAAAATGAGGAAATTCTGGGGAACTGAGGACACCTTGACTGGTCCTCACAACTTCAAACACCTGTTTGAGGGTTAAGACTTTAGGGTTTTAAGGTAGGGGTTAGAATTGGGTTTAGGCTAGGGTTGGGGTAAGGGTTAGGGTCAGGAGTTTAGTTATGATGATTAGCGTTAGGGTAAGGGGCTGGGTAATACATTATGTCTACGACAGTCCTCACAAAGAAGTGTGTGTGTGTGAGAGAGTGACGGAGAAATAAAAACACTTCTATCAGTTTCTCTGTCTCTCTTTCTCTCTCTCTCCCCTTCACAGACACACACATACACACACACACACACACAGAGGACTGTCTTAGGCATAATGGATTACCCAGCCCCTTCCTGGAAATTAAATACAGTGACGTTTTCCAGCCCTTTACAATCTTTCTTTCTAGCTACCGCTTTGAGTGAGTTGTGTGACAAACACCAGAATTACTGCTTGAGAGTAGTGAACATGAGCAGTGGTCTCCACAGACTTAAGACCTTCTAGACTCTTAAGCCTTGTTCATACTACACGATTTTAGGCGTTTAGGGGAGTCGCCCTCACCCAAATTAGGGTGAGTCACTAATTCGCTCAGAGACTGAGTTTAAGCACCTCAAAGATGCAAGTAACAACAGACACAAAACTGTATATGAAACCTGCTAGATATCCAGTCAGGTTGTAGTGATGTAGAAAGAGCTACAGCCAATGAGAGCAGACATGGGTGTTGCCGCAAAATAAGGAAGTGAAAAGAAGCCGTACAGCAGCTGCAGCAGATCAGAGAAACAACAATAAATTGAAGAATGGACTCAAGAAAGGTTTTGCGATCTCAGTAGACACAGCACTCGCTCTACCACAACCGGCTGGAAAAAGAAGACAAGAATGTGCAGCTACACATTCTCAAGTGATTGAGAAGAAAGACGCTAAATACAGCTCTTGTTTAATGTACAAATATTACGTACTGTAATCCGATCTTTCTGTATTTCAGAAACTTTGCAGAGGAAAATGCATGAATGTGGACTATTTTAAGACAGTGCTGTTTTGATGCATCTCAATAATACAGTGCTGGAATTTAGAATATAGTGCTGCAGCATAGTCTTTGTGTTGAACTGCTTTAGTTTGCAACACAGCAACATGATTTGGTTGCTGCTCACAACACTTGAGGTTGAGGAAAGTTGAGCTGATCACACAAATTAATAGGCAAAAAATAAAAAAAAAAATGCATTTCTTGAACATACACTGTGATGTACACAGTGTTGAAGGAACAAAGGCAGTCTTTGTTTTAGTGACCAAAGGGTATGTAGGAGTTCCAGTTTTAAAAGGTCAGCAGTATAAAGTCATACCTCTGGGAACATGTTATTCCTGGCTTATAATTCTGCGTAAATATAATTGTCTTCAGGACTGTTTGAGGACTTTTTAAAATAGATACAATGTTGTCAAAGCCCAGTTGTCAGACCCCCCCTAGTTTAGCTGGGATACTCTCCAGCCTGTATTGTGTTGTGTGATTCTTTTTTCTTAAATGGTGATTTACTGTAACTGTAATTTATCACCAGAATTAGGCCAGAGGTTGTTTTAACAATGCTGTACTCCAGCACCAATTTTGGTGTGTATGTTTAAGTCTACTGATAATTTTAACTTGGAAGCAGCATTGTACAGGCACTTGCGCCCCTACGCCCGTCGGGGGGGGGGGGGCTAGCACGTCAGGTGTGATGACCGGAAGGCCTGAAGGTGTCAGTCAAATGTGGTTTTATGACTGTTTCATTGGAAATTTCTAAGGGGCACTACAGAGCAATTTTACAACACACCTTATAGCCCTAAGAGACTTTTTGTAGGTCTTGGCATGTTACATATGTGTACCAACTTTCACACATAGTCCAGGGCTGCTTCATTGAATCTGTTTAGGTGGCGTTATAACTGAAAGCAAATATTGAAATTTACATGTTGTGCTCTACATGACATTTGGTGAGAATTCTGGTCAGAGTCAGGTTTGTGTTTATGAATAGGAATAATGCAACTTTCACCCCATTTGATTGCTATTCTGTATTTGTTTTCTTTTTCAGGATGAGTTGGACAGCCAGAACCCGTTGTTGAGAGAGAACCATCAGCTCCATGAAGAAGTGAAGAGTTGGCTAAAAGAACAGAAAGTGCAGGAAATATTCATGCAAGGTAACTCTTTTGTTAGTTTTCTATGTTTGTTTATTGTAGCAGTGACACTCAATGTTTTTGTCATAATGACTGTTTCAACTCAAACAAATTCTAACTTAAATGTATTTTAAAAAATGCTACAATTAACACACCTGAAGCACAAAAATATGTCATGCAAAAATGCAACCTATAAAATTGTTTTATTCTTATTTTTTCTATTTTTACTTTAGATTCTGGTAAACCAACATTACACCTAAACAAATATATTGATTTTGCCAAGTTTGCCAAAACAAATAAAAAAAAGTTTAATTTTAATATGCTTAATGCAAAATGGATTATTTCTGTGCAGACTTTTGGGGCCTGGGTATATATGAAAGATTAGTAACAACATTTGTTCATTTGCATTATGTTTTCTGCAATGTCACTTTTCAAAAAATGTATTTAAAAATTTAATTGGAGACATCAAATCTTCATTATTTTCTTGTTCTGTATCAAAGCACCACATCTATTGGGTTTGTAACATTTTCATTCGTTTGTTATATAGACATAAAACTGAACAAGAATAAGATCTATAAATCAACATAACCTGAATAACAACAATAATATCAGAACAGTTCAAGGCCAGCAAGAGATCCAAAGGGTGCAGTAATGCTCCTTGCAAACATATGTTCCCCAATTTTTGCGTGTGCAACGCTTCATGTAGGGTAGATTGCACACTGGCTCTTTGCATGGCTGTTGGGTATGTCCTTTTCTCCCCATTGCTGATCACCGGCAGAGTGTGGATCCCCGGGTGCCCAGATTGCAACCAGTTTATCCGTTCCCCAATGCAGTGGTCTAGACCACCACTTTTTGGTGATCACCTCAAATGTTTTGATAGACCTGGTTGCCCGAAATATGTGTCGGCCCATTTGGCCATCTCGCAGACTGCGGGTTGCTTCGCTGTGGGTATAATAGACGTCGGCAAACAGAAGATGTTTAAAATACCCTTACATTGTGGAGCATGGAGATCCCTCCTTTTCTGTTCTGTCCTTACTGCATGCAGGTTTAGTATATTTTATAACAAGATTTGTGATCTCTGTGGTGAAAAATAACCCAAAAGTTTCAGTTCATCAACTCTGGCCATGGCATGTTGAGTGGGTCCCGGGGTTAGACCTGTGCTGAGAGAGCATCATTTCGAACTCTGCCTCGGTGCTATCAGTCCTCTCATTGTCGAGTTTTTTTGCGCATCAGGCTACAGGTGTGCATGAAATGTCACCATTTGTCCTGCTGGACATTTATTAAAAAAGTGTGCAAGATTTCTGTTTAGTTATGATGAAGCATAGTGTAGTGCAGGCACCCTCTATTGAAGAACTCTGTTATTTTCTTAACAGGTTTAAAAATAATGATTTTAATCGGTTTCAGTGGGCAAATTTTGTGCTTAGGTGTGTTAATCCTATATTTTTAGTTTACTTTGATTACAATAGCTATAATCCAATGAAAACATTCCAATTATTTAGAGCACTCAAAAATGCACAAACCTGTATATATTATGACTAATATGCATGAAAAAATAAAAAAAACTATGCTAAAAAACAAAAAGCCAAACACACAAAAATGTGCTTGGGTATGTTTAAGGTTTAACAATAAAAAGAAGCTGCAGTTTATTGAATGAAAGTTAATGTTTTCCTTACAGGTCCATATTCCTTGAACGGATACCGGGTTCGTGTGTACAGACAAGACTCAGCCACCCAGTGGTTCACAGGAATTATAACACACCATGACCTCTTCAGTCGAAACATGGTTGTTATGAATGACCAGGTACACTCACCCACCTGCATTTAGGACAAAATAATGAGTCTGAGACACATTTAACATGTGGACAATATTGACTAAATATGGTTTGTGTTCAGGTGCTTGAACCTCAGAATGTGGATCCATCTATGATCCAGATGACCTTTCTTGATGATGTGGTCTACTCCCTGCTAAAAGGAGAAAACATCGGCATCACTTCCAGAAGAAGGTCACGATCTAGCCAGAACAACAATACTGCCCACGTGAGTGAATGCAGATGCAGAAGACTTTGGGCATGGCTTTTCTATTCACATATATATATATATATATATATATATATATATATATATATATATATATATATATATATATATATATATATATATTCTATATATATATATATATATATAACCTTAACATATATATATATATATATATATATATATATATATATATATATATATATATATATATATATATAGTATTTTAGCAGGACCCTGGAAAAATATGAAGTAACAAGTTTTGAACTTTTAATGTTTATATATAATATATAATGTTTCTGATGTTTAGCTTTTTATTTATATCAGTATGTTGTTGGTCATATCACAATACACATACAACCCAGCTTTTACTGCCACAATACACATCAGCAGGTTTGCTACCTTACAGTGAAGGGCGCTGGTTTAATCTCTTATGTCGATAAAGTAAAAATATAGACTATGGATCTGGAGATGCCCCTAAACATCTGTTATGGCACTTGTAGAACTAGGTAATAATTTCATTTCTAAAATGTTCTTTAGTCATTTTATACAATTTTCATGACTACAGACTTTAAATGGCAGTAACAGTTGTAAATTAATCTTAAAAACAATTTGTATGTACTTTGAGTTATAACATCCTAAAAATATGTTAAGTACATTTTCTGAAGCAGATTATTTCAACTATGATTCTGTCTGCATATTTTCTTTATGAAATGTTATTATTTAGTTGTCTGTGTAGATTCTCATTCATCCAGGTCATAGTTATCCAAAGTTAGATCTCTCCGTGTGCAACTGGACTGTGGTTTCATGAGCGTTCTACTACTCTCAGGAGCGTCTTTAGTTCTAAACTTTCTGAGGCAGAGCTTGGCTCTGCCCTTGTGGACCATTGGCATGAAATAGTCAGGTGGTCACCTGAGAGTCATTGGCAGGGTTGTTAGCAGGAGTCATTCACCTAGTTTTGGTTAGATTGCTTCCCCTTCATCTGTTGGGTCACATGGTAATGAGTCACCAGGTCTTGTCAAGCAGTGTGAACATTTAGATTGTTGTGAAAATGTATAATACTGCATTTATGCGTGGGTGAAAGAAAAGTGCCTTAGTCCATTATCTGCGTGGGTGATAGAAAATTACTGTAGTCCACCACCTCTGTTTCCCTCCTCAGGAGAGAAATAAAACATACAGCATTTCTATCCCCTACCTGTCTGTGGTTTCAGAAAAATTCAGGGAGAATCCTCCAAAACATGACATTCCAATGCAAGTTCAAACCTCCAACCCACTCAGACAGAAACTGGTACCCAAAGGACAAGACACCAGACTGACAACTAATGTTGTCAACAATGTGCCAACACAGTGTCCAGAGAATAAGGAACTGTACATTAGAAACAAAACAGCCCCTCCATAAGCGAATGGCCCAACACAAACCGTGCCTCATGAGACAGGACTCAACAGTACACCTACCGTAAGGGAAAGCAGACACTTTATTTGAGGACAGTCAACTATGTGTACTGGCCAGAAGATTGCTGTGTTTGAAGAGGGGTGACAGGCGCCTTCTGGAGAAGAGTGTGTCTTCAAGAAGCCTTACAGTCAGTTGCACACCGAGGTCGAACTTTATGTTAAGTGATATTTTTCATGCAAATATGTATTTGACTGTTTAGTCATTTGAAAGTCATTCCTTTTCTGTCTGCTGGATTCAAGACATTGGTCAGTGAAACTGATAAATGCAAGTTAAATTCATTTCTAAAAAAGAAGCAAGATAGCTGCTGTTTATCATAACGATTTGACCCATGTCTACTGCTCACCCCTCATTATTTTGTTTCTTTGTATCTTTTCAGTTTCTCCATCACCACCTGCTCAACATACTCCAATAAATATACCTATTCTCTGTCTCTTCTGGGTTTGTATAGTCAAAATACATGAGGCACATTTGAAGAGGCTTATTAATGAACCTGTTAGTGCCTTCTGTAAATATCATTTCCCCACATTTTCTATATCAATTAATTATTATTTTTAAATATTTTCTCATTTGTTTTTATACATATTCAAGAGATGGCAGGAGGAGGCCAAGCGGGACCACTGCGTACTCAGGTACTCCCAACCCCTCCTGTACAACAGTATTAAAACCCTTCAGATCCATACTTTCTTCTTTATTACAACCAAAAGGCAAACACGGGCGTGGCAGTAAACCACAGCAGATAGCATGGTTTTTTAAAATATTTACTCTCAGCAGATGAGACAGGCATTATAATTGATGAGGGCACACAGGGCGGTGAAAGCTCCTGAACTTTTGAGCTACTTTAATGAGTAACCTTTTATAATACACACCAAATGAAGCATAGTTAAAGCATCATGCCGATAAACAAGTGAGGAAGTTTAAAAAAGCTAAAACTGGAGTATAAGAGATATATTAGGACCAAGTAACTGCACAACTCTCCATTATCTGATAAGATTTGTGTTTTGTTTTTTTTTTTGTCAAAATTCTACAAAGAGACCTGATGAAGAATGAAGTACCTGTTAGTTTGAAACTTTCCCAGCTTTTCACTTTACCCTGACAAAATAATTGCAGAAATTGCTTGTTTTAAATTCTGTGATTATCAACGGGACATAGATTGAACTAGCCGAAGCGGATCACTGTTGCTTGTTCAACTCAGGAAATAAGGAAGGACAATTAACAGAAGTGGCCAAAAAGGACCTACAAAAATGTTAAACCGGGTCTTATGATGTGACTAGTGCTGGCAAGCCAAATGCTACTAAGACCTTTTCAGCTCTGTTCAGTGTATTCATGATTGAACAAGTGAGCAAACAATAATTTAGCAACTGTTTTTGTCTAGGAGTTCACTATATTTCAATTCAGACTTTTTTGATTATTTGACTCCATGGACCCCTTTACCTGACAAGTTCAGTTTTGCATTAAATTTGCATTTAAGTATTACTTTACCGCCCTGTCAGTTTGTTGTTCAGGTGCTATCAAAACATACTCTTTCTCACACTTTTGACATAGCATCATTTGTACATAATCATTACAGACTTTGTTTTTCATTTATGTTATTAAGTGTGTTTAGCAAATTTATGTAGCGAAAATATTATACATTTTAAGTAGCCTGCGAGTTGATTGTCTGTGTAGATTCTCACTCATCCAGGTCATAGTTATCAAAGTTAGATCTCTCTGTGTGCAGCTGGACTGGTTTCCTTGAAGATGTTTCGCCCTCTCTCCAGAAGGCTTCTTCAGTTCTGAGGAATGTTCGCCTTCTCCTTCTCTAAGCAGTTACACAGAGAGGTCTAACTTTGAAGTAACCTGTGAGCTACGCGATGCTAGCAATGCATTTCCCTCACATCTGCTCTACTAAATCCTTCCTAAAACAATTCAGAGTTACACTTGCATTTAGCAATGGGTATCTTTAATAACTTTCTTTCATTACACTTTTTTGTGTACAGTAATTTTTTCTTAAGCGGTTACTTCTTAAAGAGTACCATGCTACATGCTACATATTCATGCTACATTCATAATGTGTTATAATACTTTCTATTAAATTCATCCATTTAATTGGTATCTTTTTCAACCAATATTCAGGATAAACTTTTGATGATATTCTAATTTCTGATGCACCTGCATATTAACTATGCTAAGAAATAAATCATTATAATAATACAGTTTTGGACATACTAAAAACTTATGCAAATAGAGAATTTGTCATAATTTCCCTTCATGAAGGTTTTATATATTTCTGAGGTGAACCAGTTGCTTGCGATAATGAGTTGGGATAGAGTTGAAATAAGGCTGGTTTTGATGGAAACCTGTTCATAGCATACCAGTAATTCTAATGTCATGAGTGAGCATTAACCTTGTTGACTTTCTTAAAGCCTTTAATAGCATTTGATTTGCTGTCTCAGAAGCTACTTTCAAATAATAATTCCCTCCATGTCAGCAAAGCTTTGCTTGAATAAAAGCAAAAAGTAGATTTTACCAGTTGACAGATGATGTGACCATGTTCAATTAAAACTATACTACTATGGAAGTGATAAGCAAATTTGAGGCTTCTTTCACCAGCATAATAGATTTGTGCATGACAGAAGGATGAAGCACAATCAACTCACATGTGATAAGTAAAAATGCAAATGAGAGTCTGTGGGATAGTATGTAATGGAGGGGGGAAAAAAGAACACAAAATTTCAGTACTTCAAAAATTCAGTAGTGTTCAGAAATTTAAATGTAATGGCTATTAGGAAGCATAATGTTTGCATTTCCATACCTCAGAACTTACTTCAGTAGCATCTTTCATATCCATTACACAGTAAATACAGAGAAAATGCATTTATATATATATATATATATATGTATATATATATATATATATATATATATATATATATATATATATATATATATATATATATATATATATATATATATATATATATATATATATATATATATATATAAAAAATAAAATATATATATATTTATTTTAATGATTGTGGATTTTGTGATTAGGGTAGTTTATCTGAGTTTTTAATTCTTTAATGTGTTAATGTGTAGAGGTATGCCTAAACAGAAAAATAAATGTGTGCACTGAAATGTTCTTTTAGAGCCATTACACGCGAGCCCAAGCCAACAGCCCACGCCCAGTTATGACCTCATCAGGGCCCAACCCAAAAACTTCCCAGGGGATGCTGGCCTCTCAGCCATCAGGTCAATCCCAGCAAAGTCTCCAGCCTGTAAGCCAGTTGCACAGCTCACCCAGCAGCAGTGGGCGGGAGCAGAAGGAATATCGCAGCTCTCGCTCCTCTCGAAGGAAGGGCTCCGATAGCAGTGTTCCAGAGGAAGACAAGGACAAGAGGGAAGAGACCACAGGCAGAGGTTAGGATTGTCAACACTGCAAATATGCTGTAATGTAGTTATAGTCCCACTTGGAGCCACCAGTTGTCACTGTTGAGCAGCGCATGACACGTCAGTAATTATGACGAGCAGGGAATTATATTTCTGACATACACTTGTAATTGTATTACAAGTCCTTATGTTAAAACATATTTTCCAGAAAAAAATAGAGCATAAACTTGTAAGAGTGATTTTATGTGTAAAAGTGTAAGCATTGCATATAATGTATTCTGAAGGTCTTACTTTATTACTTTAAATTTCTTGAGGTGACTGAAAATGATTTAACTGAGGTTTAAGAAACAGTGTTGACTGTTACTTCAGAACATACAATCCAATACAATACACCATAAAAATGCAAAATGCCCATTTTTTTCAGTAACATGCCTTATCTGATCCTTTATGTGTTTATGTGCAGACTCCAAGCTGAAGACCAAACAGGCAGTGAATAAACGCAGAAAGTGTGAGGAAGATGAGAAGAAGGCTGGTGTGAAACGGTTGAAGACTGACGTGACTTCAGATCTGTCCGAGAGCAGTGACTCAGAAAATACACATAAGAGCACTGTACATTTTTCATGCTCTTCTTCCTCATCTTTGTCATCCTCGTCCTCCTCATCGTCCTCTTCCTCCGAACCCAATTCTGAAAATGAGCTAAAGAGTCGCAGCAGCAACACAAAACTCAACATTTTGAAAAAGGAGGAGGATGAGAAACCACTACGTGTGCAGAGCACCAACAGCAGTGATTCCTCATCTGTTATTGATCGACTGTCCCCATGGGTGGATCTTCAAGCGACAGAGGAGAATAAGAAGGCTGTGGTTAAAGAGATTGGCAAAATGATTACAAAGGAGGAGGAGGAACTTGTGGCAGTAACACAGATCACACAGCTCCCTCGACAACGGATTCCTTTGATGTGTGATAGCGTTCAGGGCATCATTATTGGGAAGAATCCTCTGAAAGGTATGTCACAGGCTACTGTCAACATTTATAATTAATCATTCCTCATTAAGTTCATTCTGTCTTAATTGTGTGTCATATAGGTCCTTCTCAATCCCAGACACCATCGCTGTCCAACATCCACAGTGGCAGTGTGATTGAGATCACCGATGATGCCCAGGCAACAGTACACCAGGAGAGTTCAGAGGCTGTATCAGCACTTCTCGCATCCCAGAAAGCTGAATCCACCTCACCATATCTCCCAATCAACCTCTCTCCCGTTTCCTCCCCTCTAATCCCCCAAGCTCCCTCGCCATCCAAAGGTGGCCACAGGGCAGACATTGAACCTCCTTTGCAGCAACATGTTATCACAGGTGGTGGTGTAGCAACAGCTGCGAGTATAAGCAAGATGGAGTTTGCCTCTACTGAGGTCATCAGGTGTGTTGATACTTTTATTCATATAGATTATCCAATCTAACTTCAGCATGTACAGGAGTTCTATTTTTTTTTTAGATTTATTCAATTTCTGACTACATATGACATAATTTTACTTATGTTATAAACCTGAGATTATTTCTATTTTTCTTTCTCATCATTGTTTATTTAAAAATGACTGAGTGTACTGAACTTGTGGAAATTACTTTCTCCTTTCAATTTTGTTTCAGGCCTCTCCCATCTGACAATGACAATGCGGTGCCCGTAGACAGGGAGAAAACTGTCCTTCCTCATTTTTTTCAACATCAGCACAAACATCCATGCTACACATCAATCCAAAATAGCATAAAGAGCCAGTCCCTATCTGGTGAAATGAAAAAATGGCAGCAACCTCCCCAAATCGCTACGTTTTTATCTTTTGACGAAGCAAACACAAAATCGATTCCCAATCCAAGCCCTAACACAGCTCTGCCAGATCCTCTTAAACAAAAACTGCAGCATGCAAGCAATTCTCAATTCCATTCATACCCTAGTCCAAAAACAGCAGATATTTTTAAGAGTAAGCCCCACTCAGGCCAACTCGACAGCTTGAAACCTAAACCCAACAACTCACCTGTGGTTTCGAAACATAAAATACCCAGGGGCTCCGACCTTTCCTCACCACCGACCAGCCGATCATTGACAAAAACGGAGGCAGCCAAACCTGCGCGGCCTTGTTTTAAGTCCGTTTCACCACAGTTGGAGATGATCGGCATTACATCGGGCAGTAGCACCACCAAGAGCCCTCTGATCATTGATAAAAATGAGACTTTCACCGTTTACAGGGACCCAGCGCTTGTCAGTTCTAACTCGGAGAACTCTTCATCTGCCACCATTTCCTCCAGTCATATAGCATCTTACCTTCACCCTCACTTGCACAGCCTCCACTCCCCCTCGCCTCACTCCCCCTGTCTAACCCCTGTATCGCACCCCCATGCTACCTCCCATCTCCTCACTTCTCCTCATACCTCCGCTCTGCCTCACCCTCATCTTCTACCACCTGGAGTGCTCCCAGCCATGCCCCCCCCTGCCGCATCAATCCTGGGGGGGCACCCTTGCCTTGATTCTCCGAGTGGGCTGGGACGCATTACATTGCCTCACCCAGCTTCTGCACACCAGCAGCAGTTCTTAACGGTAAGGTTCATGCTCCCCGATCGAGAGATATAAATACTATAAAACCAAATGCCCTTAACGCCATAAAGTAAATGATAGAATTAACGATGTGTGTTTGTTATCAGGGTCAGGCTCACAGTGGAGGAGCAGGACTAGGACTGTACCCCATTCTCTGGCCATATTCAAATGGAACGGCAGGCTCTTACTCTTCCAGTCTCAACTTGGCCCCCACAGTAAAGTGGGTCCATCCAGAAAATCCTGTTACCATGAATTCTGAGGTATCTCTCAGGAGGGTATGTCTGTTTTTGTTTCTACCAAGAGAAAAAAATTGGTATAATATGTTGAAACATGAGGTTATTTGCATAACCCCGGTTCTCTGACTAATATTAATGAGATGTTTCACTATGGGATGCACGCCTCCGTCAGCCCTCATAGAAGCATTAATCTCATTAAGCCAATTCTGATTGGCTGGTGAACTTGTCCGTCCGTGGCAGGCAGACCTGCCTGCTATATATGTCATACACGGACATCACCACCTCATTCAGGATAAACACCTCTTCTTACTCGTCCAGGCAAGAAGGGTTGTCTGGTGAGACATCTCACTCATATTACTCTGAGAACCGGGGTCATGCAAATAACCTCAAGTTCTCTTTCATAATACATCACTCGATGTCTCACTATGGGATATCGCAGCTTCCGTAGTGCCAGACAAGCTTATCCTACGTCCACCAACCAATCGGCAGGACCTGACCAAATCAGGGCAAAAGGACCGCCCGTGCCATGCACGAAGCAGAGACGTCCAGCATCTAAAACCGAACGAAAGTGAGCGTCGAAGACCAGCTTGCTGCAGCACAGATCTCCTGCAGGTCCACCCCCCTGAACAAAGCCCACGAAGTGGCTAAGCTCCGGGTCGAGTGAGCACGCAGACCCCCAGGAGGCTGTAAGAGTCAAATAAGCTAAAGCTATTGCCTCCACCACCCAGTGGGAGAGGCGCTGCTTTGTGACAGGTCTGCCCTTGTGGGGACCAACCCAGGAGACAAAGAGCTGATTGCTCCTCCTGAAGCCTCTGGTCCTATCCACATAGGTGCGCACCACGAGAACCGGACACAATGTGCATGCATGTTGCTCGTCCGGCGCAGCAGTGAACGGCGTCAGGTCGATGGGGGAACATGACCCCACCACCTTCGGCACAAATGCCAGCTTTAGCTTCAAAATCATATGCATGTCGTCCGCGAAGAACTGCGCGCACGACTGGCGCACCGACAGGTAGCCAAGGCCAAAGCAAGCAGCAACACCGTCTTGAGGGACACGAACTTCAGATCCACTCCCTGCAGCGGCTGAAAAGGTGGGTTTTTCAACCCCTCCAGGACCACTGCCAGGTCCCACGGGGGCACCAGGGGCCTGAAGACCGGAAGAAGCCGGCGCGCGCCCTTCATGAAGCGGCTAATCAGCAGATGCTGACTTGCCGTCAGCCCGTCAAACCCGACATGACAAGCGGCGATAGCCGCCAGGTAGACCTTAATTGTGGAAAAAGCCCAATTAGGTCCAATCAGTTAGGTCCTGCAGAAAAGACAAAATCACCCCCACCGAGCACTGGAAAGGGATGTGTCTGCGACGAGTGCACCACTTCTCAAACACTCTCCACTTACAGTCATACAAAGACCAAGTGGAGGAGGCTCGAGCGCTTTGAATGGTGAAAATCACTAGCGGTGAGAGCCCCCCCACTGAGAGATTCATCCTCTCAGGGGCCAAACCCATAGCGCCAGACGCCCCGGGTGTGAATGGAAGACTGAACCCTCGCCTGAGACAGCAGGTCCCGACACAGCGGGAGCTGCCAAGGCTGCGTCTGCAGCAGCTGATATATCTCTGCCAGCGAGTGCATCGCCGGCCAATGCAGAGCAATCAGAATCAGCTCGTGACTGTGCTCCCTCACTCTGGATAGAGTGGGGGGAATCAGGGACGTAGAAAAGGCGTAGAGCAGCGTGCGCGGCCAGACATGCGCTAACGCATCTACCCCCAGGGGTGCGTCTGCGCCCCAAAGGGAATAGAACAGAGCGCATCATGCATTCGCCCTTGACACGAACAGGTCCACCATTGCTCGCCCATAACGAGCCCAGACCTGTTCCACCACCGCCAGATGTAGGGCCCCCACTATTCAGAGACCTCGGGACATGCCTCACTCTGAGAGACAAGAAGCGATTGCTGCTTCAGAGGATCAGCTGGTGCGCCAAAGCGCGCACACGGCGGGAGGGTAAACCCCCCTGCCGGTTGATGTAAGCCACCGTTGTCGTGTTGTCCATGCGTATCAGGACATGATGACCCCACAGGAATGGAAGGAAGTGTTTCAGGGACAGAAACACCGCTGAAAGTTCCAAGAAATTTATGTGAAGATGCTGGAGACCCCTCACACAACGACTCTTTTGGACACCTCCCTAGCCTGTCAGGCTGGCATCCGTGGTGACCACCCTGCTGGACAGGACGACACCTATCGGTACCCTCTGCGTCAGGAACGGCGGGGCTCACCAGTGACGCAGCGCCAGAGCACACTCGGGCGTGACAAGCACCATGACGTGCGGGGTCCAGCTCGTGCGCAGCCACCCAAAACTGAAACTCCGTCATGTGGAGCCGACTCAGTCGGACCACGAGGATGACCGAAGCCATCAGTCCAAGTAGCCGCGGGCACAAACTGAACCAGACCGTCCTGCCCAGCCGGAAGAGCGCGAGGCAAGTTCTGAAGCTGCCGACCCGCTCCTCCGAGAGACGTGCTGCGAGTGACACAGAATTCAGGGCAAGCCCCAGAAAAGTCATGTCCTGAGCAGGGGACCTGCTCCTATGCGCCTCTGCATCCTGCCGTGACTTTGCGAGCAGCAGCAAGTCGCCCAGGCATGTGCCCAGGTGAATGCGCTGTTGCCTCAGCGGCACCATCGCCAGCACTGTGCAGCGTACGAACACCCTGGGACTCAGTCATAACAGACCCCCTGGAAAGCGAACCGAAGGTACTTTCCGTGGGGAGGTTGGGAAATTGAAATGCGGAAATACGCGTCTTTCAGATTGACGGCCGTGAATCAATCGTTCCCGTCGTACGAGACGCAACAGAGATGCGTATGTACCCATCCTGAACTCGTATTTCCTGAGATGTCTGTTTAGAGCACACAAATCCAGAATAGGGCAAATCCCGGTTCCCCACCCCCCTTTAGGAAACCAGAAAATATCTGGAATGGTGGTCCATCTGAGACAGATCGGGCGGAGAGACCATGTCTGTTTTCTCCGCCACAGGGGAATCGATCCCTGGTACAAGGGAGTCCCTCGCAGGTTGACCCAAACCCTCGGGAACGATCGGGCTGTCCAGCACGTCGTCTTTTTCTCTCTTCGAAAGAGAGAGAGGGTGGGTGGGTGAGCCATGGGGCGCACTCCTGGAGAACAAAGGTGCCCTCCCCGTCACCTGCACCGTATAGCACTGAACACGGAGGCAGAGATCGGTCATGATGGGAATTTCTTCCCACACCGCCTGATTGCGTGTCCGGTGATAGTCCTCACACAGCTCCACTTGATAGGCTGTGAGAAGGAACAAGGCGTTGAGAGCCCTGGCGGCGACTGCTGAGGCTTTATACACCTGCTCCATGAGCGCAGACTGAAGGGGGTCAGACCTGGTTGGGAGGCTGGGAGATCTGGAAGGCATTGTCGACGTCCGCGGGGGAAGATGGGCGGCTACGAGCGGCTCAACAGGAGGAAGGCGGAGCAAACCCAACCTGTCCATCACCTCGCAATCTAATGCGGAGGCTCCGGGGATGGTGCTCCTGCCACTGTAAGGGCGGTCAGCCCAAGAGCGTGTCAGCTCCTCCAGCAGCTTCAGGAATACGGGGAGGGGCTGCTTGGCTGCGTCCCTAGCCAAGGGCGATGCCTTCCCCTAATAGCAGGACCTAGGAGCCTCCGCTACGGCAGCTGGCCAGGGAACGTCCAGCCGTGCAGCTGCGCGTTTAAAAGCGTCCAGCATGACCGAGCTAGAGTGCACGGCGGCAGTCACGCCGCTCGCGCCCACAGTCGGCAAAGCAGAGAGGGCCGAGGGCTGTGCAGCCCTGGACATAGAGATGAAAATGTCGTCACCGTCCTCATCCTCAGAGGTGAGGGGGTTAGAGACATCCTCTTCCTCCTCCCCGTAGTCGGGGTCGAGGATGTCCTCCTGAGACCCCAAGAGCAGATACAGCTGGGAACCCCAGCTGGCGGCTGCTGCTGGAGCTGTGGGAGCAGCGTCTCCTGCTCCTCCTCAGCTTCTGGCGCGGGGCGGAGGCAGGAGTCCTTGCCAGACAGGCTGACCTGACAAGCCAGCCGTCTGCGCAAGCTTTTGGCTGTGAAGGACGAGCAGTGCTGGCACATGCCCAGATTGTCAGCCATTTCTCTGGGTTATAAAGCAACAGATAAATGGAATGAGTTAGCACCAGAACACGTGGCAAGAGCCAGCCAGCAAAGCATGTACTCACGTGCTCGAGACGTGTGGGGTCTCAAGTGCTGCGTATGCCAAACCTGGGGTGGCGAGGAGACGCAGCCAACACCAAAATCTAAAAGCAATGGTGTAACCAGCGTCAAGAGCAAGTAGCGTTCAGCGACCAAGGCAAAAAGCTCCGTCTGCGAACAGTTAAGCCACTTAACCGTGGACGTCAGAGAAGCTTCAGAGTGAGAAGAGGTGTCTGAATGAGGTGGTGACGTCCGCGTATGACATATATAGCAGGCGGGTCTGCTATATATATAGCAGGCGGGTCTGCCTGCCGCGGATGGACCCGAAGTTCACCATGAAATCATGAAAGCCCTTAGTTAATCAAAATTTATTTTGACCTAATAACCAATTTGTAGTGTTGAAAAAATTTTAAATATCTGTTTTTAACTTCTCAGTATAGATATGTTCAGGTGTTTTTTCTCGTAACAGTTGCACTGAATATCTTTGGGTATATTTGTGGAGGTCATCCTAAATGTTTTTTATTTTTTTTTTTGTATTTTTTCAAATTTAAATGACATCTGCATTAGTATTGCTCTGTGAGGAGAAGAAATTTTTCAGTACAAATTTATAGTTAATTACTGCGTTATTGAAACGTCCTTGGTCTTTGTTAAAATAATTTTGAGACTGTATTTTGTCTTTTGTGTTCAGAACACTGCCAGTCCCTGGCTGCCACAGTCTGGTTGTAGTACTGCTGATGGCCTGGGTTTGTTGAGTCACGGTCCAATGCGGCCAGCCAGTGCTGACGCCTACCGCCCCACTGTCAAAGTTGGCACACACACAAGTGCTTCACTTTCAAAAGTAAATATGGACATTCATAAAGAGTAAGTCATCCATTTTTATGTTTTACTGCATTTTATGTATTTAGTTGTTTTCCTCATTCTAAAAATAGATAGTGTAAACTCCAGGTAGGGGAAATTCAAGGAAAGTCGAATGATGATAAAATAATAGATATAAGCACGCGGGTGATTTTCAGACATTTGTACCATTCATAATCCGACTTCATTAAAGGTAGTCAGGAAATCTCTTCAGTGTGGTAATGTCTCAGAGACTGTGGAAACGCACTTTGGTTTGTCTAAAAGATTATGTGGGTTAAAATATGACATGACCAGAACTGCCTTTAATTTATGGAAATACACATTCCATTCTGTTTTTCTTTGCCAATCTCTTATTGTCATTAAGAACTGGCTATTTAAAACCGTGTTATTCAGTTACTTTTCTTTTTCTTCTTTGAGGTCAGGTCACATGGTAGTCAAATTATTCCATCATAGATTCTAGCTCTTCTCTTCTAGCTCTTAGCATTTACAGGGTAACTGTGATATGCGCTAATTTCAATCAAGATGTGGAGTTATCCCTAAAAGAACTTTAATGAAAAATCATAATAATGTTCATAATAATGCCAGTAAAGAACCTGAAAAAAAAGCTTACTATACTTCTACTTTTACTGATGAAGCCAGGTATTGTTTGTGTTCAGGAATGTAGATAGAAAAGCTTTATTCATTACCACTTTGTTGACCTCATCAGGACGCTGACATTGAAACAAGAAACAAGGAAACAAGATCAAACAGAAAAGAACCGAACCCTCACTGGAAAAGAGGGCAGCATACATCACCTCTGCACAGACCCCAACAGCAAGGCTCGACTGGAAAATACACAGGTACAAGTTAGCACGTTTAACATTACAATCATATCTCCACTGTTGTATTCACAGTTTTGTCATGTCCTTTTCTAATATAAGATGTTGTATTTTCTAGAAGGTTGCAAAGTTAGAAGATATTGTTATCCAGGATTTTAATGTTTACATTTTAATAATAGAGGTATTTGTGGCAATTGGGGGGAAAAAAAAAGAAACACGCTTTTGGAAAAAGTACTACATTATTTACCTGTTTTATGCATTTTTACTTTTACAATATTAATACAGTATAGATTAAAGTAATGCAATGGAAGACAGATCACACATCGAATAAAAGACTCAGTCGGAGGGTTATATGTCAATTTTTCTTTTTTTTCACATTTTATTATTGTGTATTTTTTTTAGCAAATCTAGGATTTGTGGAAGAAAGTGAGAAAATGAGGCAATATTAAATATTGGGATATTGAATTGCACATATAGAAGGATAATTAAAAATAACTCATTAAAGATTGCAATATGATATTTAAGCACATGATGATGCCTTGAAGTCAATCCTGATTTTTGACCTCTTCCTTTTGCAGGATTCAGATCAGGCAGCTGACCGAGCAAGTAAATACAAAGAGGAGAATCGGCAAATCTTGAAAGAGAGTATTGAGGTTGCTCCATTCACTGCCAAAATTCACTGCATCAGTGACCCAGCGATGGATAAGAACCAACAGAGATGCAGAGATGCAGGCTTCTTAGTCCGGATGCCAGCTGTGGCCCCCCAAAATTTAAAGTGTGGCCATGCCCATGTCATTCAGTCAGACAAAAGTAACTATTTCACCACACTGTCCAACAGTGTCGTGAACGAGCCTCCGAGGCTTTATCCTTTAAAAGATTTTAATTCTTTTTATGACAAAGTGTCTACTGGTGCTTCTGCAGTGGTGGGTAGTGTTAGAGCCACTGTATCTAACCAGGGAGCCCTTTCTCTGGCCAACTATAGCTGTAAAACTTCCCTCTCTAAGCCCCCACCTCTTATCAGGCACCAACCCGAAGGAGGTGAGGGTTTAGCAGGAAAAATCACTGAGCAGCTTAGTCATCAGGTCACAATAGTCCAAAAGCAGCACCATACAGGTAGTGACAAAATAGAGTGCCAACGTTCTTCATTTTATCTTTTGTTTCCTTCTAAATCCTTCTCTTTCTCCTCAGCACCAAACCACCATCATGAGCATCTCAGGGCAATGCCATCCCTCCACAGAGCGCCTGTCTTCCATCCACCTACCCAGCACGCTCTGGAACGCAAAGAGGCTATAGAACAGGATGAAAAAGAACAAGACAGGGAGAGAGCTGCTTACGGTGGACGCTTGTCACCACCCACGCTCACACCCATCCAGCCTGTTAGCTTAGGATCTTCTGGTTACAAAACATTAGCTGAGCAGCAAAAGCCCCCTACGCTGTTGCCAGAATTCAGGGATGTCCAAGGTCATGGAAACACTACCGTTCTCATCTCTGTTTCCTCATCATTTAGTGGGGATGTAATGACTTCATCTGCAGATGATTGGAGAGGTGGAGAGATACTTCAGGATAAAGGAATAGCAAGGGATAAACCCAAGGCCGCAATGGCGTCAGTTATTGTGCGTCCATCCGCATCAATTAAGTACGAGAACCTTGTAAGTGGTAACAAATCATCTGCTTTGAATTACAATGACCTGTCCCAGAGGAGAGTATATCCATCCAGTCATCAGGTGGATGCCAGTAAAGAACCTGAAACTAGCAGTGTTATCCAGCCCAGCTCAAATCGTAATGACATGCCAGTACAGTATAAAAAGGATACAGTGTGTGTTGTGCAGGGAGTGTTGGGGACTGATTCAATTGACTCTGTATGTACAGCTGTTTCAGTTGCCTCATCTTTTTGCAAACAAGTTACAACTGAGCCTAGCTTAGCACATGAGGAGAATTTAGCTCACAAAAATGGAAGTCACACTTCCACTATGCTGAGCTATCCCCGACCAGAAGAGCACCAGGAGGAGTTGGGCTCAAATACCACATCTCCCAAAGGGTCTCAGCCCCCACCGAGCCCGGCAGGGACAACCCAGCACAGCCCTAGTGTCACCACAGCACGTAAATTCATTTCTGTCTCAAGTCAGCCTTACTCGTTCACATTTGTCCATCTGAAGAAGCACAAAGCTGCTTTAGCTGCAGCCCAGTCCAGAAGCAACCTCGTTGCTCCCACAACTGTCCTCGCAGTAAATTCCTCTTCTGTGGATTCAACTGATAAAGTTCACAGTTCCCCTCCTCCCTCCTCCTCCATTCAAGCTCCGGTTGCCTCTGGAGAGAGTAGTAGCAGTTTTGTGAGTGGAAGCACAAAGCCTGACAAGTCCAGTCCCTTGCCCAATGGTCACACACCTGGGTCAGCTTTGTCAAGGGGGCAACCTATTAACTACCACAAGTTGAAAAAAGCCTGGCTAACACGGCATTCAGAGGAAGACAGGAACATGGTCGTTATTGTCAGCTCGACCAGTGGTAAAATGGACAAAGCCACCACCAACATCATTAACCCAACAGTAATGTCCGAAATGATCAAACCATGTACAGTCAACCTCAGCGCTTCGACCTCAAGTGAAGTGGACATGGGCAAGGACAAAGAAAGACAACTAGAGGAGAACGTATTAAGAGCAGAGGAAAGAAAAGCGCCTCCTCTGAGACGGGGGAGCAAGCGGACGTATGAGTCCGGTTCTGAAAGCTGCGGCGACGACTCTGACGCCAGCGAGAGCAAAATGGAGGGTCGAGCCAAGCGACAGCCAAAACCAACCTACAAGAAGAAACAGAATGACATGGCCAAGAAGAAAGTAGACAATGAGAAAGAAGACGACGACGTCAAGCCCAATGGCATTTTCAGATCAGCCCGGGAGAAGACTAAACTGAAGCTTGCCAGCAGCAGTAAGTTTCTACTGAACTGGTTTTTAGCTAATTAAACACATTATTACAGTCACTATTACCTTTTCACAGTATGGTACCAAGCTAAATTGTCTCTATTCTTCATTGATGTTTTTTCCTGCAAAATTTAAGTACCTAATACCAGGTACTTTGCTACCGTCTCACTCTGTTTCCCAACTGAGTCAAGGCAATGCTAAAAGGTGTCACTGAATACTTAAAAGAATACTTAAAATAATCATTATAGCATGTCTACATGCACCAAATGGCAACTATGCTATCTTTAGGAACAGAGATGATTAATTTCATATGGTCTATATAGTACAAAGTACTATTACTTTGAAGAGTTGATGAATGAGGAAAATGAGAGAGAACAAAGAGTAGAAGAGGTGACTGTTGTGGACCAGGAAGTAGCAAAGATTAGTAAGGAAGAAGTGAGGAGAGCATTGAAGAGGATGAAGAGTGGAAAGGCACTCGGTCCTGATGATATACCTGTGGAGGTATGGAAGTGTCTAAGAGAGGTGGCAGTAGAGTTTCTGACTGGGTTGTTTAACAGGATCTTAGATTGTGAGAAGATGCCTGAAGAATGGAGGAGAAGTGTGCTGGTGCCCATTTTTAAGAACAAGGGAGATGTGCAGAGTTGTGGCAACTACAGAGGAATAAAGCTGATGAGCCATACAATGAAGTTATGGGAAACAGTAGTCGAAGCTAGACTAAGGGCACATCTGAGCATATGTGAGCAGCAGTATGGTTTCATGCCAAAAAAGAGTACTACAGATCCAGTATTTGCTTTGAGGATGTTGATAGAGAAGTACAGGGAAGGTCAGAGCTGCATTGTGTCTTTGTAGATCTGACGAAAAGCTTATGACAGGGTGCCCAGAGAGGAACTGTGGTATTGTATGAAGTCTGGAGTGGCAGAGAAGTATGTTAGAGCGGTACAGGACATGTATGAGGACTGTAAGACAGTAGTGAGATGTGCTGTAGGTGTGACAGAGGAGTTCCTAATGGAGGTGGGACTGCATCAGGGATCAGCTCTGAGCCCCTTCTTTTTCGCTATGGTGATGGACAGGCTGACAGACGAGGTTAGACAGGAATCTTCATGGACTATGATGTTTGCAGATGACATTGTGATATGTAGTGAGAGCAGGGAACAGGTTGAGGAGAAGCTTGAGGGGTGGAGGTTTGCCCTGGAAAGAAGAGGAATGAAGGTCAGCTGCAGCAAGACGGAGTACATGTGCGTGAATGAGAGGGACCCAAGTGGAAGAGTGAGGTTACAGGGAGAAGAGATAAAGAAGGTGGAGGAGTTTAAGCACTTAGGGTCAACAGTCCTGAGCAATGGAGAGTATGGAAAAGAGGTGTAGAAGCATGTGCAGGCAGGCTAGAATGGGTGGAGAAAAGTGTCAGGTGTGATAGAAGAGTTTCAGCTAAAATGAAAGGAAAGGTGTACAAAACTGTGGTGAGACCAGCGATATTGTTTGGACTAGAGACAGTGCCACTGAGGAAAAGACAGGAGGCAGAGCTGGAGGTAGCAGAGATGAAGATGTTGAGATTCTCTTTGGGAGTGACCAGGATGGACAGGATCAGGAATGAGTACATCAGAGGGACAGCACATGTTAAAGGTTTTGGCGATAAAGTCAGAGAGGCCAGACTGAGATGGTTCGGACATGTCCAGAGTAGAGATAATGAATATATTGGTAGAAGGATGCTGAGTTTTGAACTGCCAGGCAGGGGGCCTAGAGGAAGACCAAAGAGGAGGTTTATGGATGTAGTGAAAGAAGACATGAAGGTAGCTGGTGTGACAGAAGAGGATGCAGAAGACAGGTTAGATGGAAGCAACTGATTCGCTGTGGCGACCCCTGAAGGGAAAAGCCAAAAGGAAAGTCTATATAGCACATATGAACATTAGCATAAGTTAGATTTGATTTTCATCTGTTGTCAAACTGCGTTTGTGACAAAGGTTTGTTGAAACTGAAACATGAGAACAATTCCATCCATGTGTTCCTGTGTGAATAATACTTTTTATTCATGTTGAACAACTTTCACAGAACATCTCACTGCGAGGCAGCACAAAGCAAGTGGGAGTGTAAAAATATGGTTTCTCAGTCGACCAGCATGAATTCATGCATTATTTTTGGGAACTAAGAAGAGAATGTGGTGATTACACAGTCTAGTTTATCTTCTAAACTCTTTTTAAGTCTTTATGTCAACAGATATGCTATTGTTATAGCATATGAATACATATTATGAGTCACACTGGTTATGTTTGTCTACTTAAATGATATAATATGTTGATTAGCCTTAATGCTGGTCACAATACAGCAGGTTAAACAATGATACAATAATTTCACCTTCATCAGTGTCACATATTTTATCATTATATAGTTATTGGCACTTTTGCTGCCATTCTACAACTTAAGCAAAATATTTCTTTATTGAGATGTATCTTAAAATGCATAATACACAGTTTTCTTTTTGTATAGTTGAGTTTAACCTGACATTCATAGCTTAAATTTATTGGTTTACTATCTTCCTCTCAGATGGAATCCCTCGTTCTATCCTGAAGGACTGGAGAAAAGTTAAGAAACTAAAGCAGACAGGAGAGTCTTTTCTGCAGGATGACTCGTGCTCCGAAATTGGACCTAATCTGCAGAAATGTCGGGAGTGTCGGGTGATCCGCAGCAAGAAGGGGGAGGAGCCGGTGCATTCCCCTGTCTTCTGTCGCTTCTATTATTTCAGACGGTAAAACATTTTACGCATGCATTTTAACCCTAGATTTATCGGGGTTTTGTGTGGATAGTTATATCTTTTTACACAGACATGTGCATTTTCTGTGTGAAGTTAACACAGCAGTGTGAGGGAATCTGAATGTTTGGTACAAATGCAAAAATCAGAATGGAAACCTTTCATCTTATGGAATCCTCTCCAGTGTTGATATACTTTGTTAATATTTATTCATTATCTTACATAGTTGCGATCCCGAGCCCTCCTCCCTAAGAGGAATTCTTCTCTCGTGCCCTCTGGTTGAAACACTTTGTTGTGGTTTGAGGAAGCAAGTAGGCCTGGTTAGGTTGTATTACTTAACAGAAGATAATTATACAGGTTTGAGTTTAAGAGATTGATGTTTTCTTTATCTTGCATTAGGGGAATCCTTGCATTTTAATACTTCTTAATAAATGATTAATAAATATCTTCAACGATTAGAAATACCTAAATAATCATCAGAAATGTTGTTGTACTCTGTTGATTTGTTTTTTTCTTTCTGAAGAACTGAAACTACACTAAATAATGTTTGAACATAAATAATGCTACATGCAGTAACACATTTAACTGTGGGAAAACTAAAAATGTAGAATATTTGACTCTAAGCTTAAAAAAAAAATCAACTAATTTCCTTCCAGACTTTTCACGTCTTATCCAAGAGGCTTCTTCAGTTATAAAACTAACCAATGGGAATCCCCCAGTTTTGTATGCTGTGTTGGTTATAACTGAATGTTATATTATGAATGTTACTGAAAGTGTTGCCATGTGTCTGTACAGGGGCTATTTGCTCTCACTCGTACAGATCTGAACATTTTTGGACAGATAACCATGTTATGTTGTTTTTGGGGCATTTTGTCCTTTGAGTGGACCAGTCTGACTTCGTGTGTTACCAGATTTACAAAACTTGGTTATTTACATAACCACGGTTCTCTGAGTAATATAAGTGAGATGTCTCACTATGGGATGCACGCCCTCTAGTGTCAGCCCTCAGAAGCATTAATCTCATTACGCCAATCATAATTGGCTGGTGAATGTCCGAGGCAGGTGGGACCACCTGCTGTAAATGCCATATGCGAACGTCACCACCTCATTCATAATAAGCACCTCTTCTCGCCCGCCCAGTCAAGAAGGGTTGTCTGGTGAGACATCTCACTCATATTATTCAGAGAACAGGGTTATGTAAATAACCTCAAGTTCTCTTTCATAATACTCGCTCGATGTCTCACTATGGGAAATCGTAGCTCCCGTATTGTCAGACATTCTTACCATGCATCCACCGACCATCAGGTAAAACCCCCCAACTCGTTCAGGGCAACAGAATCGACCGTGCCACACACGGCGTGGAGACGTCCAGCATATAAAACCGGACGAAAGTGAGTGGTGAGGACCAGCTCACTGCAGCACAGATTTCCTGAAGGTCCACTCCTCTGAACAAAGCCCACGATGTGGCTAAGCCCCGGGTGGAATGTGCACGCAATCCCTCAGGAGGTTGCAGACCCTGACTTAAATAGGCTAAAGCAATTGCTTGAACCAACCAGAAGACTGCGGGCGCCCTTCATAAAATGGCAGATCAGTGGATGCTGGCTCGCTGTCTGCCGTCAAACCCAACGTGACAGGCAGTGGCCACCAGACAGACCTTAATTGTAGAAAAAGCTCTCCGCTTATCAATTAGGTCCTTCAGGAAAGACAATATCACCCCCACCGAGCACTGGAAAGGGATGTGTCCCTCACAAGAATACCATACACTTTCCACTTACAGTCATATAAAGACCTAGCAGAGGACGCCCAAGCGTTCTGTATGGTAAAGATCACTCGCGGCGAGAGCCCCCCTGCTGACAGTTCAGCCGCTCAGGGGCCAAGCCCACAGTAACAGACGCTCCGGGTGCAGGTGAAAGACCGACCCTGCCACCTGTTACAGCAGATCCTGCTGCAACGGGAGTGGCCATGGCTCAGCTTGCAGCAGCTGGAAAATCTCTACCAGCCAATCCAACCAGTATCAGTGTGTGGCCATGTTCCCTCACTCTGGAGAGAGTGGGGGGGGATCCGAGCCAGTGGGGGAAACGCATAGAGCAGCACGCGTGGCCAATTGTGCGCTAGCCCGTCTATGCCCAGAGGAGCATCCACGCTGCGTAGAGAACAGAAACTCATGCATTGCGCGTTTTCCCTTGACGCGAACAGATTCACTGAGGCCCATATCTGTTCTACAATCGCTGGGTGCAGGGACCATTCCCTGTACAACGGCGTGGCCCTGGAGAGCAGGTCTGCCCCTGCATTCAGATTCCCCGGAACATGCGTTGCTCTGAGAGAGAGAGAAGACGACCGCAGCTCCAAAGGAACAGTCTGCGTGCTAGCATGTGCAACTGACGGGAGCGTAGGCCCCACTGGTGGTTGATATATGCCATGGTGGTCCCTCAGGAATGGAAGAAACCACTGCAGGGACAGGAACACCCCTGAGAGTTCCAGGAAATTTATGTGAGAACGCTGAAGAGCTCCAGCTGCCCCTCACAATCCGTCCGTCGTGAACACCACCCCAGCCGAACAGGCTGTGGTGACCACCTTTCTTGACAGAAAAAAACCCTCCACATGAGAAACGATGGGGTTCTCCAACGGTGCAGCGTTCTTGCGCATTCGGGTTTGACCAGCACCCTCTGTGCGCCATGACAGACAGCTGCCCAGAATTGGAACTCCCTCATGTGAAGGCGGCCCAGATGGACCACCAGTATGGCAGGCACCATCAGCCCGAGAAGCCGAAGACAGGCTGAAGCGAACAGTCCTGCCCCGGCGGAAGAGCACGAGACATGAGTTGAAGCTCGCCACTCGCTACACCAAAAGACGTGCCCTGAATGTCACAGAGTTCAGAGACAGCCCCAGAAACACCACCTCCTGTGTAGGAGACAGCATGCTCTTTTCCCGGTTTATAACAAAACTCAGAGCATGTAAGTGCCGTAGTAGGACGCAACTGTGCCAGCAGCAGCCAGTCGTCGAGATATGTGGCCAAGCGAATGCCTTTTCGCCGTAGCGGAGCAATCACCGCCTCTGAACATTGCACAAACACCATCGGTCTCAAAGAGAGGCCGATATTCGTAACAGATCCCCTGGAAAGCAAACCTGAGGTACTTTCTGTGGGGAAGATAAATGGGAATGTGGAAATACACGTTTTTCAGATCGACAGACATGAACCAGTCATTCTATCGTACAAGGCGCGTAAATCCGGAATCGGGCGGATCCCCCCATTTGGGGTCCAGAAAATATACAGTAATAGGAACGACACAAACCGCTCCTTTGTTTATCAGAGAGAAAATTTCCTCCTGTAAAACACTGGCCCACTCCCCCTGGGCCAGGGAGTGTACAACACCAGAGAAGCGGGGCGGTGCAGAGGCGAACTACAGCCGGAAACCTTTTATGAACGTTCCTTACTACCCAAGGAGACGCCACAATAGCAGCCCACTGCTCGCCTCTGCCGACAGGGGGGCCGTCATCGCCGGCTCCTCCGCCGCAGATGGGCTCAACTCTGGTGCAAGGTAGCCCTCTGCTGGCAGAAGGGTAGGGCCGCACCCGTGCGCCACTGTGCAACTCCGTCGGCCTGGGGCCTCCCGCTGTAAGAGGCCCCATTTCTGGAGGGATGGGGAATCTGCTGGCGAAAGAGGGGTGGTACGCACGGAGACCACCTGGCGGGCCCGTGATGACGGGTTTCTGGGAGAAACCGTGGTTCTCCACCGGGGGAGAACAGCAGGCGTGGCCACCATGCTGTTTATGCTCATTAATGGTTTTAATGAGTTATTTTTGTTTTTATTAACTGCGCCCTCGGCCTGGATGCTGGAGCGGAACAGTGTTTAATAAACAATAAAGGTTTATTGGACACACTGAAGTGGGTGCTTATGAACATGTAGGCTGAGCTGGAGCTGAGCCTGCTGTCAATGGAGATTTGGTCATCTCGTCTCACTCCAGCGTCGCAGAACATTGTCTGGAGACAGAGAGAGGTCCCTCAGGGCACGCGTTAGGCCGGTGGAGCTGGGAAACGGGGGGTCATCAGCAACGTCACTGATGGGGAGAGGGCCTGTCAGGCTGCTCTCTTCTTCTCCTGGGCTGGAATAAGGCAGACTGAGCCGGCTGTGACCTGCAGCAGGAGCCGTAGGACAGTTGGGCAAGGCGCGGCCAGATGAAGCAACCCCACAAAGCTGCGTCTGGTATGCCGTGAGTAGGGAGAGCACGTTGAGGGCTCTCGCGTTAAGCGCCACCGCCCTGTAGACTCTCTCAGTCAGCACCGACTGGAAGTGGTCCGCTTTGGAGGGGAGGATTGGGCTGTGGGAGAACAGTGCAAACTACTTGGGGTGCAGGTGGGCCACCACGTGTGGCTCCATTGGAGGCATCCAAAGCAGACCCAGGCTTTCCATCGCCTCACAGTCAAGGGATGCGGCACCGGGAATAGCGTTCCTGCCGGTGTAAGGGCAGTACTTCCAGGAGTAACCCAACTCTTCCAGCAACTGGCGGTGACTGACGGAGCTGTTGCAGCTGCATCCCCACTTCCCTTCTCCTCTTTGGCATAGTCTAGGCATAAGACTAGGCGTAGTCAACACGAGCCAGGGTTGTCTACTGCCTGGCAGGCATGTTTCAGCCCGAGGCAGTTAGAGTAAACTTCGTGTGAGTCACACGTTCGTGTGGGTCACTACTGGAGATAAGGTTCCCACAACCACATAAACGAGGCTCAGAATCTCCATGTCCCTTGGTGCGGGAGTCCTTCTCTGCCATCTTCGTGCTGGAGTGTGATGAAATGGCAAGCTATAGCAGTGTGACACGCTATAGCAGTGTTACGCTTGGGCTAAAGGTGTTTCCTCGCCTGGTCGAGGAAACACCTTTAGCCCAAGCATACACCTTTAGCCCAAGTGTCCACCTTTAGCCCAACACTGGGGACTGGGGAGCGAGCGCCCGTTGACCAAGCTTATTCATCTCCGTCTGTGGACAGTTAAGCTCACACTCATCATGATGGACGCCAGGAGAGCTTCGGGCGAGAAGAGGTGTCTGAATGAGGTGGTGACGTCCACATATGGCAGTTATAGCAGTTGGTCCTCCAGTTGGGACCTGCCTGACGAATATGTTCGCCAGCCAATTATGATTGGTGTAATGAGATTAATGCTTCTGAGGGCTGACACTAGATGCATCCCATAGTGAAACATCGAGCATTATGAAAGAGAACAGGTTTTGTCTGCAGAAGCTTTCTCTGAATTTGGAGTAGGGGGCGTTTAGACGGATGATGAGCAGTGTGCAGAGGTGGTATTGGGATAGTTGAGTCTTGTCAGAGAGTGTGTGTTGTCCTGGACTGTATTGACCTTATCAGCAAAATCCTGGGAATTCTTAACATGGTGTTCAGTTCTCCCACCCAGCAGAGTGTGGATGGTGTTTAACAATGTAAGTGACAGAGTTAATGCTACTGTCTATTGGTTTGAGGGGAATGCCTTTCTTATGGATCTTGACGAGGCCATAGATACAGGGTACGTCTTTACCAGGGTAGAGTCTCTAGTAAAGTTTTCTGTAGATTTGTCCTCCTTCAGGATCTGTGCTAGGGCACCACATGGTTTAGTACTGTGAGTGCATGGCAATGGGGGACAGGGGAGGTGGGGACATCCCTGATTCTGCATGGCACAGAAGAAGTGGCATGAAGTTGAGTTTGTGTGTTATAACCTTCCCCATGTCCACATTTTTCACAATGCAGGACATGTTTGAGTGCACAATTAGTTCTTTTACCATATCTAAAAGTAGCCCAGGCAAATAAATTTAAGGCCTTAATTCTAGAGTAAAGAAAAAAAGAAAAAAAAAAAACCTCAAAATGAAATCAATAAAAAAGTGCAAACAGAGGAGAATAACCCTTTTTTCTCTTAAATTAAAGCCTAAAAAATTGAAGGCCTACACATAATGTCAACATTTTCAGAAAACAATTAATAAAAGGTGGCTCTTTTAAGAAAAAGCAAATGCACACACGGCATTGACTAAACATTTTCCTGTTATTTTTTTTCTTAAATTAAAGAGGTCTCAGCCTAAAAAAATGAAGGCCTACACTTCAAGTACAAAAAGTCAACATCTTCAGAAAACTATAAATAAAAAGTGGCTACATTAATGCCACGTTTTCAGAGCATATGACACACACTGGTTTTGAACTGCCTGACGGAAGAATGAACATTAATTTCTCCATCCGCTCATTTTAAAACAGCGGTTTTCGTCATCAACCTTCCTTCTTTTGGAGCAAGCCATGCGAGCGCAAACTGACCGCAGCAGCAAGCTGTTGGTACTTCTGTGGTGCACTGGTCGTGCCTGGTAAACAAACGATTTGTTTGGATTGACTGATGTGAAGCTATTGCCATAGTAACTGGAGTAGCAGCGCCTGCTGCCTATAGCCGCGACCGCCGGGGACATGCTCCATGAAAATCTGTTTACCTAGATTTATCAGAGATTGGTCATGAGTCCGGACAGAACCATCACTCGGTCCGGATCCAGACTGAGGGCCGCCATTTGGTGATGCCTGACATAAGGCATATTCATTACGGTGAAGGGGGTCAGACGGCAGTATAGAGCACACTGTTATTTGACTGATAATTTCTTTTTTCTTAATTTCTTTCTTGATTCTTATTTATTTTTTTAAGTAGCCATAGATAAGTACAGTTAATACGTTTAATGTATCTACTATTGATGGTCTTATTATTCTGTAATATTATTATTCTGTATTACAGGCTTTCCTTCAGTAAAAATGGAGTCATCCGAATGGATGGTTTTTCCACTCCAGACCAGTTTGACGATGAAACTCTGGCTCTGTGGGACCCTGGGGTGATGCAGAATAGCTTCCTGGACAAAACCACAGCCACTTACATTCTCAGCTTCATTGGAGACAAGTTTTGTCAAATGGTGGTCACTGAGAACACTGCAGCAAATTGGGTCAAGAAAGACAGTAAGGAGTCTTTTCAAATGACTGACATTTTGATTAAATAAGATTGATTTCAAAATGTACATATGTTATGTGTTCTTAGCCAACCTGGCATGGAAGCGAGCAGTTAGAGGGGTAAGGGAGATGTGCGATGCCTGTGAGGTGACACTCTTTAACATCCACTGGGTCTGTCAGAAATGTGGCTTTGTTGTTTGCTTGGATTGCTACAAAGCCAAGGAAAGGAGGAGTTCCAAAGGTTAGTTCCATTTTTTCTTTGGCAGTTAATGAACGAACGAATATGTTTATTATCCCGCAATGGGGAAATTGCAGTGTCCCAGCAGCAGCATACAGAGCAGAAATAAGAAATAAATAATATACAAGACTTTGAGAAAATATAAAAAATAAAAATACATAAATATATGGCTAACCCTATATATTTACAGTATATATTTACAGTACGATGCTGTATATGAGTAGCATGACCATTTCCCATGAGTGAGTTATTGCACATGATGAAGGCAGATATTGCACTTGAGGTAGGATACTGCATTATATAGTCTGATGGCTGTGGGGAGGAATGACCTGTGTTAACGCTCCTTCCTGCACTGAGGATGCCTCAGTCTAGTGCTGAAGGAGCTGCCTAGGGCCTTCACAGGCACATTTCCTAATCTGATCTATCAGGCATATATTCACATTACATAAACAGTTATAAAGTTCAGTTATTTTCCACCTAAAAGCAATTTTTTTTTTTTACGCAAAGTGTGCGCTTTCTTGACAGCTTTCTTGTGTCTCCGTTGGTCTTCTTCCACCCATTAACGTTGAATTTGTGTTTTTGTACCAGTGGTAGAGTTAATTGATTTTAAATTCTTTGGAAACACTTGTAGGAGACTGTAAGAATACCTGTTCACATCACCAATGACAATGCTTATCGGAGCAAAAATTAAGGAACAGTCTAAGGATCAAAACTTTCCCAATCCTTTGATCATCAGTATTGTTGTTTGAATATAGAGCTAGTGCTGTTAGATTAAGGAGAGGTGTCATCATCAGCGCCTGACATCTTAGGCAGCACAACCAGAATGGCTACCTGGTGAATGTAATAACTGTCCTTTAACTGTACTACTGCAAACCAGATGCTACCGTCCACTCCAGGGGACACCTTCGTCACCCTGCCAAAAGACCACATGGCTCTAGAGTTCACTATCTTGACACTTGACACTTCTGTCTCAGTTGGAGGCTTGGGAGCTATTGATGTATGAAGTGGCTCCAAAAATGCTCAGCAATGATTCGACCATGCCTCCTCCTCCTGCTGATGAGTAATTTGCTTGAGCCATACACCACATGAGGGAGGGAGCCATCCCACCACCCCAATAACAGGAGATTTGGCATGATAGGGTCTGGATCGGCGATATCCGTCGCCGTCAGTGCAGTCCGCAGAACTTCTTCTAGGATGATCTGGTCTTTAAAGCATCACATCACTCTCTCCCAGGCCCAACAAAAATGGAGTAAGAGCAGTGGATGAGAGTGGAAGGACTGTGGAGCCAGCTCTTCCTGCAGTATGGGCGCCATCTCCTTAAAGGCCTCTTGCAGCCCTCTGGTCATGGCTGTAAGCCTTTGAATAGCCAACTTAAGGGTTTTAGGCACTGACAGCGATATGATCTGCATCTTTTTATTGTTGGATCACTTGATTTTCCATGTCCATGTTGCCTGAATGCTTTCATCCATTAATGCTATTGCTCCTTAAGACTGAAGTTGCTTATCTCGTAACCAGGGATTGATGTTTTGTTAAGATAGTGATACTGCCATATCAAATTTTGACATAATCTTTGTAATTTGACATGTTTCTATAGAAAAAGAACATGTACGGTATATGAATGAGCATGCATGACTGATCTCTCCATCTGCATGACCAGATAAGGAACTCTACAGTTGGTTGAAGTGTATCAAAGGTCAACCCCATGATCACAAACAGTTGATGCCAACACAGATAATACCTGGTACAGGTATGGTACACACAAGACCCTTTTGTTGATGTCTTATTTTTAGATTTACATCCACAATATATGCTATATATTCACATTTGTTTTATTTGCTCATAATTGCTAAATTACATTATTTTTCTTTTGAATGTTTTTAACTGAATCAATGCAATTTTGTTGCCTCTATCTTGTGTTCAGTCCTAACAGAACTGGTGAAATCGATGCACACTTTGAGGGAAAAATACTATATGAAATCCTACTGTCCTTGCCCAAACAAACAGAGCTTCGTCAGCAAACTGCCAACCACTAATGGAGTCTCACAGGTACTCTGAGTAATCTTATTTGTGTCTATCTGTAGTGTAGTTTCATATCTGAACGTGAAGCCTTCTACATTTACTGAATTACTCTATGTATTGTTCTTGGTACTGTAATGATTATTTCCACTGCTTAAATGTATTCTTAAATGTAACAGCATTAGTTAGCCAGTCATTCCCTTATTGCTTATTCATTTATCTGATGACATACACAATTCATACACAATTACAGTCCACTTCTGTCTATCATGACATTTTCAGGTTCTACAAAATGTCCTAAACCACAGTAACAAACTGGTGAAATCCGAGCTGGGATCTCAGGAGAAGTCGGACCAATGTGGAGTGAAAATAGAGACCAATGGCGGTGGCGGCGACAGAGGAAGCACTGCAGATAGCGATCCCGAAAATTCACCCATTAACCCTCCAGAGTCCCCGTCACCTTTGCACTTCCTGGCTGATCTAGCAGAGCAGAAATCCAGGGAGGAAAAGAAAGGTAACGGCGAAGTATGAGCAACATTTGAATTCTCATTTTATTCTTTTTTTATCATTATTATTCCTTTTGTGAGTATTTGTTATCACTCATTATAAAATTCCCATCTCTAACAGAAAATAAAGAGTCAGTGTTACTAGATACATGCGTAAAGGAAGATAAAAAAGGTGACAACCTGGAGGTCCTGCAGCAGTGTAAAACTACCTCGCTGGTGGCCAACAGTACAGAGCAGGGCTCCACTCTTCGAGACCTGCTCACCACTACAGCAGGAAAGCTTAAGCTTGGTTCCACTGATGCCGGAATTGCCTTTGCACCCGTCTACTCAACTGCATCACAGGTATGCTTTTGCTCAGATAGGACTTTTTGTTTGGAAGATAATTTATTTGATTTCTCTGCCTTATATGATGTGGTTATGCATGCTATGGAATTTGCTAACTTTTTTTTTTTGATTTATGAGTACATAGTGCAAAATTATATTAACCCTTGATAAAATATTTAGAAATTCAGCTTAAACCTATGCAGTGCAATGAAAATGTTACACCATTACACAAGAACTTGGCATTTTTAGGTGAACCGTCCTTTCTTTTTAAAGACAGGAAAAGGTGGGAGAACCATGCCCAACATACTTGATGACATCATTGCTTCAGTTGTTGAGAATAAAATACCCGCCAGCCGCCAGAACATCAACAGCAAGCTATCAGTCAAACATGAACCTCTGACCATTGTAAAAGGCATCAGCAACTCTGTCTCCGCTGTTACTGAAGAGGCTAAATCAGACAGGAGGAAATTGGGGATTGTTGTTACAGAAGTGCCTGATGAATCAACTAGTCTCTATCAAGCTATTCCTTTCTGCTGGTTGAACGACAAACAGTTACTGTGGCTCAAGGATCACCGCAACCAGAACAACTGGAAGCTGTTCAGAGAGTGCTGGAAACAAGGACAGGTATGCAGTGGAGATTATAACCAGAGATAAAAAACAGATTGTCACAGTTAGTGACGTCTCTTCTGAGTAGTATCAGCAAATATATGAATGCTTTGTGTTTGTCCAGCCTGTGTTGGTGTCAGGGATCCATAAGCGTCTGAATGCCAGTCTGTGGAAAGCAGATTCCTTTAACCAAGAGTTTGCAGACCACCAAGGAGACCTTCTCAACTGCAAAGACCAGGTGGTGTCCAACTCTGGAATAAAGGAGTTCTGGGATGGATTTGAGGATATCACTAGTGAGTCGGTCTCATATTTTTTATTCAGTTAGTTAATAGTGTGGTCTCTCTGCTTTATCACGTATAACAGATCAATTAAATTTGATATAAATCTTCTTACAGAGCGGCCCAAGTGCAAGGATGGAGAACCTATCGTTTACAGGCTGAAAGACTGGCCATCTGGAGAGGAGTTCATGGCCCTCATGCCCTCGAGGTTGGGACTCTTCTTTATCTTGAATTTTTTTCAGTGGTATAAATCTAATTTCTGAACGATAACTGCCTTTCATGGGTGGTGTAAAAGTGTAGTAGTGATGAAAAACAATCTTATGCATGTTTTTCAGATATGATGACCTAATGAAGAACCTGCCTTTGCCAGAATACTCAGATCCAGAGGGCAATCTCAACCTGGCCTCTTACCTGCCATCCTTCTTTGTAAGGCCAGACTTGGGACCAAGACTAAGCTGTGCCTATGGTAAAGGAATTTCATTTCATTCTCTCTTTTGTATTGTATTTCAACTGTTAATTATTAATATTATTAGGGCCCGAGCACCAACCTCTCTAAATGGGCGTGCAGAAATGGCTCCACAGCGGAACATGTCTATGTGTTCCAAGGAAAGCCCATGGATTTGGTTTCACCTAGAAGCATGAAATTTGGTAGGGTGATGTAACATCCCAAGACATATGAAAAAAGTCTCTTTGAGACATGTTCTAAGTCAAACAGGAAATCTGCCATTTGGAATTGAAAATTGAAATTTCTATTTTGACCTAATTTTGGTCATTTTCTGACCTCGTACTTTTACGAACTTTTGGTCCTCAGATTGTCTTCATATTTGAAGCATATACTCGCATGGGCGATATTCAACTGCAAAACTTTTAAGAATTCATGGGAAGACGTGGCCATGGCGAGATATCCCTTCATAAAAAAGGAAGTGGCCTTAACTCAGACATCAGACACTGTACACTGTCAATTTGAGATCGATGTTGACATGTGATTTTGGGTAGTGTGTGACCACATACTGATGGGAAAAACAGGGGTCCCTCATTTATTGCGGGGATTACGTTCTGAAAACCCCCCGCGATAAACGAAATCCACGAAATAGTGAGCTTTTATTTTTTCACAATTCAAATACATGTTACGGCCTCGTAATCCCTCCTCGCACTCTATAAAACCCAAAGTACACTGGCTACGGCGCCACTCCACTTTCATCTACATAACTACAAAGTGGTAATATCGCACGGTCGTACGTGATTTCGTTTTCAGCGTCCTGTCTGGCCGCACAGCTCCTGATGCAGCTGGTGTGCTTTGCCGAACGGCAGAAACAGAACGAAAGTGGCTGCAACGCAAACGCATTCAGTGTATTTTCAGGGTGATTCTGGACCAGAGTCCCTTGGCCAATCAAGACATAAAGCACAGCGATTTGATGTTTACTGACCCAATACAATTTAGACATGCAGTACTTTATACAAAAAAAAAAAAAAAATCCACTAAACAGCGAGACCGTGGAAGGTGAACCGCAATATGGCGAGGGACCACTTTATTAAAGAAAGAACCAACAAACAACATGGAACAATTGACAAAGATCAAAGACAGAAAGATAAAACAGGTAGCAGCTAGCACTTGGACATGCATTGTCAAAATGGGATCAAAGCTCACGCTGTTTGACCAGACCTGGAGACTCATTAACATGTGACCCAACAGACAAAGGGGAAGCACCCCAACTGAAACTGAATGAACGACCCTGCCAACCACCCTGCCAAGGACTCTCAGGTGACCACCCGGGCCATTAACATGCCAATGGTCCACAGGGCTATATTTTCAAGCTCTGCCCCAGCAAACTTAGAACTGAAGAAGCTCTCTGGAGAGAGGGCGAAACGTTTTCAAGGAAACCTTTCAGTCCAGTTGACACAGAGAGATCTACTTTGGATAACCATGACCTGGATGACTGAGAATCTACACAGAGATCAAAGCTCACCTGCATTATATTCATGGAAACATTAAAGATGAAAGAAAGAACCAACAACAAACAAGGAACAAATGGTAAACATCAAAGTCAGAGAGAAAGCAGTACAAAAAACAAAGAGAATGGCAAATAAAGATCAAAGAAAAAAGAAGACAGGTTTATCTAGGAGTAGTGCTTCTTAACATACTATATCCTTATGGCTTGGAATTTTATGTACGGGAGGGTTCAGCCCTGAACGTACCCGCCGATGCGCAGTGGAGTGCGCGGGCTCTTTTTGTACATCCACAGTCTCAAGTTTGGGTATCCATTACCAAACTAGAGACTGTCCACAATCTCTAGTTCGGGTATGGATATATTTTAAGGCAACTCAGACATACTATTTTATTCTGTGACATCATGAAAAACCAAAGGAAATCAGCTAAGATGTCAGGAAAAGAATTTTGGACCTCCACAAATGCGGTTCCTCCCTGGGTACAATTTCCAGATGCCTGAAGATGCTATTTGTTAAATCAGTTATACCCAAGTATAAATGCCATGGTACTACTCATCTGGGTCCCAGAGATGAAACTGGTGCAAAATGTGTGTATTCCCAGAAAAAAAACGCAGAAGACGTTGTGAAGATGTTGGCTGTAGATGGTGAAAGAATTACCTTATCCACAGTCAAACAAGTCCTGTACTGACATGAGCTAAAAGGCCACTCACTGAGGAAGACATCACGCCTTCTCTCAAACATCTGTCCTCTTCATTACTCTTTGTAGGTGTTGCAGCATCTCAGGACCAGGACTTTGGAACTGCCAACCTACACCTTGAGGTCTCTGATGTCGTCTCTGTCCTGGTATATGTTGGAGTGGCCAAAGGAAATGGAGTCTTGTCAAAAACCGGTGAGTCATCAATATTAGGCTGTGTGGGAGAACATGCTCACATGCTTTCTTATCGAAAGATATAAGATGGATTAGATCAGGGAAGCGATGTATTGTTCACATTATCTTTAAATCCTTCGCCCACTGCATAGCTAATACACTCCCATTCTAGTGAATAGCTGCATTTCCCACAGCAAGTGCCACGGCACATCTCTTTGTCGGAGATTCACTCCGCTTCTGTTTTTCAGCAGCTACGCCTCCACAACGCGCCAATCTAAGTTGTTTAAATCACAATAAACCAGAATCACACACAACATCCTGTAAATTTTATAACTTGACACAATCTAGGATATCGTCGCTGCCGTGTGAAAAACACGTATCTGAAAAAATTAATTTTTTTCAGGAGCATGAAATAACTGTTTTTCTCCAAAACTACCTTATAAAGGAAACCCAAAAACTGTTTAAATAGATGCATTTAGGATCCAAAATAAAAATTTGTTGACACATTTATCAATAAACTGTTTAAATTAGTTTAAATGGACTTATGTGTTTTGTTGGGGGCGATAGTGGACATACGTGTTTTTTTTTTTTTTTTTTTTACTATGCGCTCCAGTGATGTGCGGTTATTTACAATCCTCCAATCTCATTTTTATGTCCTACGAAACTTAATTTCAGGCTATTCTACATTTCCACTTAGCACATTACAGTAAGAAAAGCTTTTAGTTGGCATTTTATATTGAAATCAGGATAATTTATAGGCAAATAGTAATCTAATGTTGATGTGCACACATCGGTTTGACTCGTTCAGGGAAATCACGGACGTAATCTTATCCTTGGCTTAAAAAAAAACTATCTAGCCAATCCAAATTTCTTTTCTGGACTTTGCTGCTCCTCAGCATTGAGAAGAGCCAGATGAGGTGGCTCAGGCACCTAATTAGGATGCCTCCTGGACGCCTCCATGATGAGGTGTTCAGGGCACGTCCCTCCGGTAGGAGGCCCTCAGGAAGACCCAGGACACGCTGAAGGGACTATGTCTTTCGGCTGGCCTGGGAACGCCTCGGGATCCCCCTGGAAGTGCTGGACGAAGTAGCTGGAGAGAGAAGTCGGGGCTTCTCTCCTTAGGTTGCTGCCCCCAGCCTCCATGCAGTCATCCTCCCATGAGCTATGAAGCTCCTACCAGAGTCCTGTAATGTGTAACTACGGGACTTGACCATTTCCACGCAAGGATCAGCATTTATCAATCTAGACTTGAGCAGATGAAAGAATCAAATCTCACCTGCGATAGGCCGGCGACCTGTCCAGGGTCTACCCCACCTCTCGCCCCTTGACAGCTGGGATAGGCTCCAGCAGACCCCTGCGACCCAAAGTGTGGATAAAAGCAGGTATAGAAAATGGATGGATGGATGGTATTGCATCATGTCACTGTTGCAGTGGAAATTGGAGGTGTCTCAGGCATCAGCAAGGTGGAGGTGGTGTACTGGTATTGTCTGGGATTATAAAAGATGAGCTTGTTGAACCTTTCTGGGTTGAAAATGGACTTTGCCTTGACAGTGGCATGAGGACTTCCAGAAAGCCAAAGCATACACTGTGTAATATTCTAATGTGTTGACAAAATATTGCTGTTGGTGCCACAATACTTTTGAAACATCTGCAACTTTGCTTCTGGCATCTTCTTTTTGAGGCTAATCTTGTCAATATGACAGTGTGTCTTGAGTTTAATGTGTGATATTGCCTACATTCCATATAGGCAACATGATTAGGGGCCAGTCTCAGTTATCGCTCATCATTCCTTGCCCATCATTCGTTTCCACACCCTCATGTCAGATCAAGACCATAAGCCTGGTCCTAAAAAAGTACAATGTGAACTTGCAGGTGAAAAACACAACAAGCTTATTTCCCTTCAAAATTGGAAGATGTCCAGCAGTGCCATCAGCTCAGGACTGGCAGTAACCAGTGGATCCCAATCTACTGTTTGGAGAATTCTGGTTTTTTAGGAGTTGCAGCCAAAGAGCCATACCTCCCACATGGAAACAAAGCCAATCGACTCAACTATGCACAAAAACTTTGTTCCTGGGGTGCAGAAAAATGGCAGCCGGTGCTCTGGACTGATGAGTCAAAATTTGAAATATTTGGCTGTAGAGGAAAGCAGTCTGTTTGCATAATTGATGAAAATTCACTATTAACTCTTCCATCTTTGAAAGAATTCTTAGTTTACTTCCTTTTTTCATACCTGCCTATAGCTGTTAGAACAGTGCAAACTACAGTACTTCCAGTGATAGGACATAATGTATACTGTATATTCACTTGCCCTCCACATGGCGCAGCGGGCTCAGATATAAAATAACGATAAATCAATGATTGTTCTAGTGGTTGGTTGGCTTCACATACAAATGTTATCACAAGTTTGTCAAAAAATCCCAGTGTTACCTGCCAAGAGCCAGTGAGGGAATCTGAGCATTGTGAATTCTTCATAAGTGGTTCAGTAGAAGAGGAAGACATTTATTTTATGTGGGAGTCTGTTATTTATGTATACATCTTCATTTTGTTGAGGCGACCCCTCTAACAGCTACATGATGCATCATGTTCTGTATCTGCCAAAGCAAACCAACATTTCAGTATATAAAAATGCAACCTCTAACCTGAGGAAAAATTTGAGTTGTACCTAAATTCCTTTCTTTGCTGTGGTGAGGTGAAATTTAGTCTTGTTCGGTTAAAGAATAACAAAATTTAATCCATTATTCACCATAAATCTAACTTTAATTAAGCTATCTTGGAGACAGTTGCCTCTGCCATCCTTTCTGTTTATTCATTCCCTATATGCTGCACTTGAAGAGTTTGTTGGTAATTCCACCAAAATTTGTGTGTGATCACATGTCTGCATCGCTGCATGTGATTAGCAAAACAGGTTGCTGCTGCGTTTAATTAGTAAAATGGAGTTATTTGATTACTGTTTTTGATTTTGATTTGATTACTGCTACATCTGACTAACTGGTTAAATAGTCATGTGGTAGATCTCTGGCAAAAATAAGTGAAAGTTATGGTACCGTAAACCTACTCTTAGGTTTACGGTACCATACTCTTACCAGACTCTTAGATTAAACTTTTTTTTTCAAAAAGTTACATTTATACTGTTACATTTACTTGAGTAACTCGTTACTACTCACCTCTGGCCATGGGCAGTCAAGGCTCATTGATACATGTGGGGACAAAAGTCCAACAGATGAGCTTCAGTAGCTCAAATCTGTTAAGAAGTTAACGCTAGGTACAAACTAACTAGATACAAAGTGCGTTTCAGTTTGTTGGTTATGTAGATGCAAAGCTGCGGTGCAGTCAGAGTGCCCATGCCCGGCAAATAGAAATAACCATCAAAAGCACCAACTCTAACATGAGCATCATAGCCTTGGGGGAGGTGGACTAGCCTGATTAGTCATGTCTTGTTTTACATCAAACAAGACACAATGCAAAAATTGCTCCAAAATGGTTTGAGGGGGAGAACCATTAATTTGAGATGTTGACGTGTCATCCAAATTCCCCTGATCTCAGTCCAGTTGAGCCTCTATGGGATGTGTTGGACTCACAAGTAAGCACCAAGGGTCAGGGCTGTTTTGGCAGTAAAAGGCGGGGTGGGGGGCAGGTGGTCATAAAATTGTGTCTTATGGGTGTATGTCGTACAGGAATGAACTGAACTTATTGTGAATAATTCTAAAGAAGGAAGAACCTGCTGAATATGTATGTATGTATATTAAGGGGTGTTAAAACGTTTGGAGGAGGAGGACCTAGACGAGGGGGTTCGCAGAAGATTGAAAGACACAAGTGAGACACCAGGGGCGCTGTGGCACATATACCTCAACAAAGACATGGACAAAATGCAAGAGTTTCTGCACAAGGTAAACACAACGACCCGAATCCAATTGCAGTTTCATGTTTAATTCGTTGTCACATTTGTAAAGCTCTGGTTTGTTAATAGCTATTTTTACAGGAAATAATAAGTCCCCATATTCTCTCAACCCCACACCCCACACACACACACATCCCAGCTTTGTAAGGAACAGGGATTGGACATCTCCTTGGACCAGGACCCAATCAGAGAGCAGAGTTTTTACTTGAGCAGAAAGCAGCGTCAGCGGTTGCTGGATGAACATGGGGTTCAGTGCTGGACCATTGTCCAGTTCTTAGGAGACTCTGTGATGATCCCAGCAGGGGCCATGCATCAGGTAAACACAAGAGCTTCTAAACACTTTCCTAGATGAACCACGAAGCTTCACGGGAATTAGAGAAGCAGAAACATAAAGAGATTCTAGTTCTAGGGGAACTTCTCCAAGGGTCTACTTCAGACACAGTAGAATGTCTGGACTACTCTCTTAACATTCTCCTCTTTAGAAAAGTTTTTTTTTTGCAATGATTTTAATAAATTGATATAAAAGAAGCCAGGAAATGTGGAAATTGGAAGTTTACTTCTATGGTGGTGCTTGATAGTGAATTCTGTAGGGTGCAACAATGAATCGATTAAATTTGATTATCGGAAGAGTCGACAACTTATTTCATAATCGATTCGTTGTGTTGCGCGATTAATACATCAACTTCTACATCACAGCACTACTTTGTCGCAATTTAGCGGAGCCGCAGACAGATGCGCACTGCCATTAAACACCGCAGAAAAGTGTAGCGGAGGTAAATTCGGCTGGCAAGAGCAAAGGCATATCCAGCAGAGCTTGACTTCTTTAACATGGCTGAAGCGGACCAAACAGTGAGTTAGTTAGTTAGTGAGGAGGGCGAGAGCTCAAGAGCAGGGTGAGTCAAAAACCGAAAATCTTTTATTTCTCTTTTTTTAAGTGAAGAAACATAACGTCAGTCTCAACCGGCGCTGGGCTATACTTACCCAGCTTGACAAGCACGAAAAGTTAGTTCATTAAACAGACGTTAGCATTAGCTCGTAAATGACAGTAGGTTATGTAGACTAAAGTTCGCCATCAATATTCATTTGCCATTTTATTCAGATTTTGCGCAGGATGTGTGGAGGGAGGAAGGGTAGATTGTGTCCATTCTAAGAAAAATATTAATAACATACCACATTTTCTCAAATTTGTTTAATTAGAATAGAAGAAATATTTTTCTCCGTTATTTATCATTTATTTGTTGTTCACATGTTGTTGTTGACAACTCAAGTTTCTTTTAAAAAAAACACAAAACCTTTTTTGTGCACTTTTAAAGTTAATTTGAATGGTTTTTGTTTTTTTGTTTTTTTTTTCATATTTAATGTGTTTGTAATGTTTCTGCACTTTAAATACCTTAAATACTTTAAATAATTTCAGGGTATTTAATCTATTAAAAATCATTTAATAAAAAAAAATTGACCAACTAATCAATTATTAAAATAATTAACTGCGGCCCTAGAATTCTAGAACTTTCTATACCTCAAATATTACCAAAACCTTAGAAATAAATAATAATAGATCATTTTTGAGTGTTTTATATGTTTATTATTCTAGTCCATGTTTTGATCCAATATACAATCAATGGCAAATTCAGTAAATAATTAACCAATGCACTTGAGATGTTTCCTCTCATGTGTGATGTTACGTTTGATAAAATATTCCTCTTGAAGTTGATATGAGGCTGTCGTTGACTCCTTTTTGTTCCTGTCCGCAGGTACAGAACCTCCACAGCTGCGTTCAGGTAATCAATGACTTTGTGTCTCCGGAACACGTGGCCAAAGGCTTCTACCTGACCCAGGAACTCCGGTCCAGCAAGGAGGAGATCAACTATGAGGATAAACTCCAGGTGATGGAGAACCCCATTATTTCTATATGAAAACAAACTTGTTGACAGATATTATATAATGAATATTTATTCATTTTAACCTGTCATCACATTTAAAATTTGATGTCATGCATTTATCAATAAAAATCCTAATAAACATTAATACAGAATATTTGAAATGTTGAATATTCATGTTTCAGAGGATAAATAACTGCTGCAAGTAATGTAATGTATTATGCCATTATTTCTGAATAGTTTTTTCCCATTATTATTACTATTACCTTTGATTATCATCCTGGATTATATCAATACTTTAGTCGAATATGTAGAAAAATGTCAGTTTTTTACAATAATATTTTTCATGCTATTAAGGTTAAAAATAGAAATTCTTCTATTACAGAAAAACAATTATTCAATTCATTTCAATTTTATTTGTATAGCACCTTTTACAAAAAAGTTGTCTCTAGGTGCTTTACAGAGGTAGAAATCCAGAGCCTGAACCCCCAGGTAAGCACAGTGGCAAGGAAAAACTCCCTTTTAACAGGAAGAAACCTTGAGCAGGACCAGGCATACAAGGAGGAACCATCCTGCTGAAAGTTGGCTGGGTAAAGGAGGAGAAGAAGAGGGAGGCAGGACAGAGAGAATAAAGAGAGAGGGAGAACAAATACAATCATAAGAACAGATACAATCATAGAACCATAGAAATACAAAATACAATCATAGAAATACAAACAATTCAGACAAAATACATATATACATAATACCGCATAGTAGGTTGTCATAAAAAGAGGAACAGTATAGGCAGGTTTTAATAAAAAAGGGAATAGCATAGGCAGGTGCTGACAGTGGACCCTGGGTTTGTCAGAGGCTGAGGTCCGTGCAGCATGAAGGTCTGGAGATGGAAGACCTACAGAGAGAGAGAGAGAGAGAGAGAAAGAAAGAAGAGGGGGAGAGAGACACAGAACAGCTAGGAAGATTGGACACACTGATAATCCCGGTGAGAAGAAAGAAAAGGAGGAGGTAGGGAACTGCTCAGTGGATACTGACGATGCTGCTGGGACAAGTCAATTTCCCATGTCTGGGATCAATAAAGTACTTCTATTCTATTCTATTCTATTCTATTCTATTCTATTCTATTCTATCATGTTTGTATCCCCAGCAGCATAGGCCTATAGCAGCATAGCTGTGCTAAAAATTGAAGAATAAGAGTATCTACCTGTAGCTGTGAGAACTGACTGTAACTAGATCTATCAGCCCTACACACTTTGTTTGAGGCTAACTGTATGCTTTACTAAACAGAAAGGTTTTAAGTTTGATCTTAAAGGCAGACGTGGTGTCTGCCTTTTGGACCCAGGTTGGTAACTAGTTCCACAGTAAAGCTGCCTGATAATTAAAGGCTCGTCCTCCCAGTCTACTTTGGTGAATTCTGGGAACTACAAGTAAACCTGTACTCTGTGAGTTGAGTGTTCTTTTAGGAATATACGGAACTATGAGATCCTGCAGGTATGATGGAGATAGTCCACTGAGAGCTTTATATGTTAGGAGAATCTTGAAATCTGTTCTAATTTTCACCGGAAGCCAGTGAAGTGAAGCTAAAACTGGAGGGATATGCTCCCTCGTGCTGATTCCTGTCAGAACTCTGGCGTTCTGGATCAGCTGCAGGTTATTAATGGAATAATTTGGACATCCTGACAGTAATGAGTTGCAGTAGTCCAGTCTAGAGATAGAGGACAAAGTAATGCCATCCAAAGAGAGAATGCTATCTGACAATCTAGTCCTCAGATGTTTAGCTCCAAGAACAATGACTTCAGTTTTGTCTGAGTTTAAAAGTAAGAAATTGGAGGTCATCCAGTCTTTTATGTCTTTGAGACATGCCTGGAGTCTGGCTAATGGCTCTGTTTCATCAGGTTTCATGGATAAAAACAGCTGCGTATCATCGTCATAGCAATGAAAATTGATGCCGTGTCTCTGAATAATATTTCCTAGAGGGAGCATGTAGAGTGAACAGGATTGGCCCAAGCACTGAACCCTGTGGAACACCATGATGAACCTTTGTACACCCAGAGGAAACATCATTAACATGAACAAAATGAAATTAATCTGATAGATAAGATTTAAACCAGTCTAGAGCTGTCCCTGTAATCCTAATCTCATGTTGTAGTCTTTGTAATAAAATGCTGTGATCTACAGTATCAAAGGCAGCACTGAGGTCCAGTATAACGAGTACGGAGATAAATCCATGGTCTGATGTCATGAGGAGGTCATTAGTGACTTTAACCAGTGCTGTTTCTGTGCTATGATGAGCTCTGAAACCAGATTGAAACACTTCAAATAGACTTTTCTGTTTAGATGATCGGTTATGTGACTGACAACCAGCCTCTCAAGTATATTAGAGATGAAATGATGTAATTTGTTGGGCATTTTAAAAGGTTTTCTGCTCTTCCTCCTCCTTCCCTCTCGCAGGTGAAGAACATCTTGTATCACTGTGTGAAGGAGGTGGTGAGTGCCCTGACAGGAGATGAAAATTCTGAAGGGAACCCTTGATGTTCCCCGGGGCCACGCTCACGTCCACATCCTCAGTTCCATGCTGTTCACAGCTCTTCTAATATGGGGATGGACTTGAGTTGGACCAGTCAGAGACATGATGCAACTCCATCATTATGCTAGACCTTCAGTGCCAAGAGGAGATGGAAGATGAGCAAAAGGACCAATGAGGATTAAACCTTAGTGTGAATTCTGGGAAACGGGAGAAGAAACTATACCCACAAAAGCCTTGCAGATCTTAACAGAAGCAGATGTTAACTGTGAGTGCGGCCTTTTTCTCAGTTTCCATCCAGATGCAGTGACCTACTGAAGACTGGAAAGGTTTAATCCCCATCTGTAGCTTCATCTCAGATTTCACCAGCAGCATCTTCAGAAAAATGCAAAACCTTGTGTTTCAGTTGGCATTTTCGCTCGTCCCTTGTTTGTTTCCTACATATTTGGACTTGTAATTTTTGTCGTTTTTCTTGTTTTTTTTTGTTTGTTTTTTTTTAATATACTATATGTACCAGTATTTATTTTATAGTGCTATTATGTGTGATATTGTTGCAACAAGAAAACTAATGTAAATGTGACATGTACAGTTTTTTGTTTTGTTTTCTTCCTTTTTTTCCTTTTGGCTCTTTTGTAATACTGCTCTTCTGTGACAGAGGACACACACCAGCTAATGAGTGTAACTTTGTAAATTTGTGATGTTCTGCAGTCCTCATGCCATAAAGACACTTTTTTGGAAACTAAATTGCCAAACTATTGTAAAGACTGTGTAAAGCTGTAAAAAAAATGAACAAAATTGCTTAAAAATATAATCATTTTATGGAAAAGTTTGTGCTGTAAAATTTATTTACAAATAATGTAATTTATTTAAGAAATTGATTAATTGTCTTTTCTTTTGTTGAGATTTATTACAGTGAATATTTGAAGTTAAAGTAAAATAAGATGAAATAATGAAAGGTTTACTATACATTGTACATATATACATTGACAGGTATTTTTTTAAAAACATGATTTGCTCCAGTTTCAAACTTTTAAGTGCAAGTGTTTCATGCTTTGTACATCAAAGTAAAGGGTTTTACATTTTCCATTAAAATGGATTTATCAAACAACAGTGCTGTTATTTGACATTGGATATCAAAAAGTAAAAAAAACAAAAGATGAACAGTAATGGGTCTCTAATATATATTTTTTTTATTTCATTCAAATCTTTTTTGGTTTTAACGTACTATATGATGATTTACCACAAAATGGTTCTGGTGTCACATAGTTGACATCTCTGATAAAGGCAACAGTTTGTTGTAGTTTTAACATCACTGTCAGCCACTGACAGAATCTGTCAGAGCAGAACTATTGTCATACCAGCCTACGAACAGAAGCTGTTCTTCTCTGTTAGATGAAGTGCCGTAAATCCAGAGTGTTGACAGCAGGCAGCTTCCTGCTGCTCCACCCTGTCTGAGACTGCAGAAACACACACACCCATCTTTGTACTTCTATGTTTGTGGAGAATTTTTCAGGCCTTTGAAGTTGTGAGGACCAGCCTAAAAGTCCTCACATCTCAAAATTTCCTTAATTTGCTAGTAGAATGAGTATTTTTGTACTCAGTATGTAGCAAAAAGAACACACACATACATGCACATATGCACACAAAGGGAGGTTCTCAGGTTCTTTGTGGATTACATATGGCATATTTTATTGGTTTTTCACTGATCAAAGCAAAAGTGTAATGTTACATATAAAACACAAATTTACAGCACAATTCTCAGTTTGAACTGTGATGTATATATTTTTTTCCCTGTCCAGTATGGAGCAGACTTGTACCTACTTTACACCCTCATAGTTATCAGCTATTCTGGTTTTAAATGCAGACAAATTTTAAATCACACATGGGCTTCAACCATTCTAGCAAAGGGAGGAACATTAAGAAACAAACTAAGATGTTTCCATGAAAGGATGTTCGTGAGGATGAAACAGTCCAATGGAAGAAATGGAATTGGACTGGAAGTGCACGTGTTGGGGTGGGTGGGAGAATGTGCAAAGGAGAGAGCAGGAGAGGTAACAGGATGATAATGCTGTGTAGGATATTTGGTAGAGGGGGTCTGGGGTAAGATTAGGGTGAAGGTTTAAGTTGAGGGCAAAGGGTGTGTGTGTGAGTAGAGAGAGAGAGAGAGAGAGTTGCGGGGGGTTAAATGAAGGGCAGTCGAGAGACTGCCTGTTTGTGCCCTCTGAACGACCTCCCTTATTTTACACATGAACGAGGAGCTACCATCTTAGTGCCCATCTGTGTGGGTGTGTGTGTGTGTGTGTGTGTGTGACAGAGAGCGAGAGAGAATTTTACAGATAAATGTATAGGTGGGACTACTGTTTGTCAAACCTATGAGTGACTTTTCCATTTTTCTAATTTCTTCCCCATTGTTTGTACCTCGACCTTGTAGTTTTCCCCGTCAAACAATGGAAAACTTTTATCTGCAGGTCGATGCAACACTAAGTACACATTCATGCAGATCTCAGAATATTAGAATATGCCCGCCATGATGCATTTCAATTTAAATTTAAATTAAACTAGTCTTATTGTCAGGGAAAAACAGGGCAAATTGGGGCTTTTCTATGTAGAGATTGCGTGTTCTCTTTGTGTCCGCTTGGGTTTTTTCCAGGTTCCTCCCATATGAATTCGGGGAAATCAGATGATTTTAAACTGACCTTAAGTGTGAACATGGGTCTCTGTGCGACAGCAACGTGATAACCTGGTGACTAGTCCAGGGTTGTAGCCGGCCTCTCGCCCAACGGCACGAGGGATTGGCACCAGCCCCTCTGAAACTACAGACCGTGGTCTGAAAACCACGGGAGGAAGATCACAACATAGACATGAGGGAGCGGCAGAACAACTGATTATTATTGATTATCCTCATAAAACAGAGTTATTTAATTTATTTTGCCATCTTCAGCTGTGCTGCTACAGACCTGGGCTGGCACGGTACACAAACATGATCACATGACAGATTTCTGTCAGTCTGCTTGGTTCATGACTGCACATACATTTGGTCAGTGTAATTATTTGGATATATGATATGAATGGATATATGTCCATTCTTTACTAGTTCTGCTACTACTCCCCCCCTTAATTAAAAAACATTAAGGACAGGAAATAGTTCTTGATTAAATTCCCACTGGTTATAAATTCTGAGGTATGTGCTGTTTGTCAGCATCTTTCGTCCTGTCAGTTTCTTCAAACTTCCCCATGTGTGAAGGGCATAAATTGACTTCCTGGGTGGATTGCTTTTGACCCCGTTCTTAGTGTGAGGTTTAGGCTGTGAGACAAAGGGTGTCCGCTGTCTCACACACAATTTAACAGATGAGAGGAGGAGGAGACGGATGGCGGCTCCAGATGGAAAGCTAGTCAGAGAGGCGTTGAAGGAATACAACGCAACAAACTTTCCTAAAGCAATTTGTCAAAGTATTTCATCAGCGATTAGATTGAGCATTTGTGTGATTTTTTTGTTGTTTCCTAAGTGTTCTGAAGTGTTAATACTCACTACATGTTGAAATTCCCTGGCTTCAGTAGGTGTGAAGCCATGATGGCTTCAAGATGATGCACATACTTAGACGTACCTCCAGTCCATGACCCTCAGCCAACCTATGTCCTGCTAACCTATATTTATTGGTCATTAAAGGCCACAGTTCACTCATTCCTGACAACATGCAGACTCATCACACCGTCTTTCTGCAGCACTCATGCTCACCTCCCAGTGCAGGTACTGAGAGGGTCCAGCCGACGGGTCTCAAAGGCAACATGATTGTAACACTTCTGTCATGTAATGGAGAAGAATGGAACAAAAGAGAAAGGGAGACTTTTAAGCGTTGGGCCATTACCCATCAGCCAAACTGTGTGTGTGTGTGGGTGTGTGTATTTTCTTGTACTTGTTACTTTTTAAGGTTTTAAGGTTCGGATAAGAAGTTTAGGTTAGGGTTATGGTTAGGGTCAAGGGGTTAGTTAGGGTTAGGGTTAGGGTTAACTATTTGCAAAGAGGTAAAGACTACAAAATTCGATGAGAAGAGTCTGTTATGTTGGTGCAGACGCAGAGGATGTATGAGTCAGGTCTAAATGGTTGTGGTGTCATACTTTGCCTGGTTTTGAAGCAGCGGTGGGCTTTAACAGGAGCTGTTGTCCCCTGAAAACATCATGTTGAAAAGTAGACAGTGTTTGGGCCAAATAGTTTACAATCTCAGATGTATTTATCGGGATATGTTGCGTATACTCTTTGGATTTAACCCGGTTGGAACTAATTGGAAAACAGACTTTGAAGATAATAGCAGCTACTGATTCTGGAGATATACTATGAACTTGGTATGGATGGCAGGGGCAAATAAGCAGATTTGATTGTTTTCATTTTTAGTCAAACATACAAAATAACATGTTACACGGGTGTACCTCTCTGTCCTTAGGCAGCTATGGGTCAGTCATCATTTGGTCCTGCTTACGGCAACATGCGGGACAAAATTGAATCTTTAAAATCTGAATGAACTGATGTACATCCTGCATCAGTGTCTGAGAAGGTATGTGGGTGCCTAGCAAGCCCTATTGTTGATTCATCAACAAGCTGTGGTTAAACTCTACAGTCTATCACATGCTTGCTGGAGTATTGAAGGACCATAAAATTCTAAACTAGTTTAGAGAGTTAAGAAGGAATTTCTTGAGGAAGATGAATAACAGGTTTGCAGCTGACAGCCACACGTCCATGCGGAGGTCTGCAAGACCTCATCACCTCCATGCGGAGGTCTGCAAGACCTCATCACCTACAGACCATCCTCCTATAGGAAGCTGTACAAAGCACTGGCAGACGATCTGAATTCCTTCTTCTGCAGGTTTGAAAGAAATCACACCCATCACCCACTCCAGCTCATCGAAAGAGCCCGTCAAACCTTCAACAGCCTAAATGGTGCAGCAGCAGGAAGTGATCCCTGCCTAGCTTCACTATTTACACTTACAATAATAATAATAATAATAATGATAACAATAATAGAACTAGAACAGTGATGTGGTCATCTTTATGAGCTAAAATTCCTACAAACTCTAATTATTATAATGTCCCAATTAAATAAATATTAATAAGATTTTGCTCTAAGAACTAAATTCCAACCTTGACATAATTCACGAAGTCCAGCAAAATTCAATCCAGAGCTTTATTTCTGTCCCGGGCTGAGCAAAAGCAGGAGCCATCCCTCAGAACAACCGAAGCTTCCGTCGTCACACTTAACCTTTAACACAGATTCAATCTGGGCGTGGAAAACACCCATGATATCCATTTATATCTTTCATCTTGGCTCCCACAGCTGGCCCTCTTGAATTTTATTGGGGACAAAAGTCTTCTCATATCTGTGGTTGTTCTGAATGATGTAACCCTCATATCTTATCTTGTATCTAGACAATTTAAAATACTATGCCAACTGACAACTCATCAGGTTACCAGCCACAGGTGCAAGCCTCCACACATGCACACACAAATAGGAGGGCCTGCTGCTCTGGCATATTTTTGGACTTTTCTACTTGAACTTTGGGACTCTGATACTTCTGTTTCATTCATTTACACTACTGCATAATGTGGAATATAAGAAAAAATGGAGCTATAAGAAAGAAAAAACTAAAATTAAAATACAAAATAATTCATATTGAATTACAACAGCACTTGGAGAGCAGAGATGTCCACCAAGTGTCTCATCTCCATACATATATAAGTTAAAAGTCCCTTGGCCTTTGATCTTGGCCTTTGATTCCTGGATGATCAAAGGTCAATGTTCCTCCGGAATCTTGAACGTCACCAAAATGTAATCATGTTCTTTTGTCCAATATCAGCATTTCCTGAAAGTTTCATAAAAATCTGTTCAGTTATTTTGCTCATGGACAAACAAACAGATTAACAGCGGCTGTCAAAATGTGACAATGTCAGAACACAGAACATGCTTGTCGTGGTCTGGACAATGATGACAATTCTCAGGTTGTCTGTTTTGCTTGGGAATTGTCCTGACACACTGGCTGGATGTAAAGCCACAAAGATTGATTTGAAAGTCTTAAAACATCAGTTTACTTACTTATGTTTGTGGATTTGTTTCTCTCTCTCTCTGTCCTGTCTCCCTCTTCTTCTCCTCCTTTACCCAGTCTGTTTGTATACATCCAAATACATGACTGTAATTTACCACAAGGTTATTAATTGTCTGGAAGCAGTGTGGCAAGGTTTATATCATCTTCATCATGATTAGAGTTTGGCTGTCCAATATGATTTTTCACTATTTATAGCATCAGTAAACACAGAAAGCATGACTTTAAAAGTGCATCTAAAAATACCAGAAACTACTCTTCTCTTCATCATGAAATAAGTTAACTGGACTCCCTTATGATTTCTTAGGTGATGGATTCCAGTGGGAAATAGGTCCATGTGACCTATTTCAAGATGAAGAAACAAGACTTTCAAGCAGGATGACTAAATATGTTCACCGTCAGAAACCGCCTTGTTCAAGATATCTAGCTCTGTTTTCAGAACAAACTAATGGAGAGAACTAAGGGTAGGTTTATATATGCACATATACAGTATACCTACATATACACCTGGAGGGGTGACCTGCTACACCTCCAGAGGACTGCCGAATCCTCAAACTACAGTCAAAGACTGCATTTGATGAAATAGACCAGCATTGTTAACATACTGTACGTGTCATGTTTGTGTTAAAGTCTTGACCCCTGGACAAGGCCCAGCGGGGCCTTGTTGTATATGTAATGTTTATTACCTCCCTCATAGTTACATAGCCCCTTGTAAATTAGCCACTAGAGGGCGGCCAAGACAATAGGACCACTACAAAATTCCAGTTGTGCAAAACACATCAGCACGTATCATGAGGTATCAATGCTCACGAAGTGCTGGTGATCACACAATTGTAAAAGCACCTTAATGGCGGTAGAAAAAAGAATGGGTCTTGTTCAATTGCTGTGGCATAGATCTTTCACTCTGTACACCACATTTCAGTGCCTTTGAACACAGAAGAACCATAGAAAGTCCTAACTTTTTAATATGAGTTTTATTATTTACAAAACTTTTATTTTTATTGTGTTTTATACATTTTACATTTGTCAAATGACTTTTTAAAGTAAAACCTTCTTATATTAAGGGCAGTCAAAACCATGATCATGTTAAGTCTTGCCTTGTATATGTGATCTGCAAACCAGTACAGCTGTGAGATCAACAGCCATGCCCACATCCAACTGAAATGACAACCCAGAGCTCTGATCTTTTGGGTGCTGGTGTTTTGGAGTTTGTGTTCTGTGCTTAAACGACACAGTTGACCAGCTGCCTGGTTTTAACTAGACTAAGAAGCCATTAGTTTGCTGCTGCTAATGATATTTTTCCCCATCTGCATGAACCTCTAGCTGATGGCAGACAGATCCATTTGCTATATTGGCTATCATAATATCAAACAACTTATTCATTCAAATGAAACACAGAACATAAAATAGCATACATGTTTTGGGACAATTATAAAAGAAAGACTGACCAATCATGTTGCACACAACATGCTTGCATCATTACTGCTTTATCACAATAAAGCAGTAATGATGCAAGCAATGCCCCCCCATTGTCTCCCTGACCTGCTGAACTTGTCAACAGTGTCTGAAATTATGAAAAAGCACACAGAACTACCAAAAGTAATGTTCCTGTAGACATTACCATGTGTTATCAGCCGCTTCTATTAAACCGGTTTTGAAAGGCAACAGATGTCAAATGCAGAAGAATGAAGAAACATAAGCTGGTTGACCCTGGGTGACCTTATTCATCAGACCAAATAACTGCCAATTAAAGCTGAGTGCCTCCCTAAGTGTGTATCAATGAATTTCCTTTGATAAGGTAATTTCCGGTGTAAACGGTATATTCAGTCCTAGCGGAAATTTCAAAAGAATAAACTCAGCTGAGTTCTAAGCTCTAAACTCTTGCATTTAAACCACAGTAATTACCCTAACTAAAGTTTTCTTTAGCCGTTAAAATGAAAGGAGAGCCATAATGACTGTCTACTGGTTTGCAACTGGAAACCTCTGACTTTATTGCCCCAGATTGTAACCCCATATATGACACATCTGAAAAAAAGTCTAAATTGTCTCTTTTCAACTCAGCTGGTATTGTGATAATGTAATAGCTATAAATATGGGGTCCTATGTGACCTCATTTGTCAACCGATTACATGGTAGCATGATGTTTTTCTTTTGTTTTTTTAAATAAAAAAACAACAATTGAAACCACAGAATGAGAAGGTCTGTGGTCATTGTTTCAGCAACGAATGTGTGTGTCCACTAGTTACACCAGTAGGGTCAAATACTGTATTTATAGACAAACACTACCCGTAAAGGTCCTAATAAAAGCACTTTTTTCACCTGTTCTCATAAAATGATTGCGACAATATGATTTAGTCCTGATAGATAAAGTATCTTCTCCAAGATTTATTGATCTGCGGGTCAAAGGTGATAACTAATGCATGTGAATAGGAATAAAAGAGGAATGTGTGACACAAATATTTGCTCTTTATGATCCATAGTGTATTAAAGCTACAAAACCAACTACAGTCCTTCATATAAGGGGGAAATCCCACTGCTGCCGTCTATATTCCAACTACTATCCTACTTCCAAAGGTCTAACAGCGCCCTGAAAGTGAGCCGAGCAGTATGAACTCTGTTTCACCCTCGCCCTGTCTGCTCATCTGCCAGGGTCATCGCTCTGTTTTTCTCTCCTCTCTTCTATGGTTTCCAGATTTTCTGCTATTTTTCTTTTCTCCTCGCATTTATTGATTGATTGTGTGTGTGCGTGCCACTACCCACACTTTGATGAAACATGGTACGTTGGCCTTCATGTCCGATAGGGTCACGAGAATAGTGCAATTGCGATGTTGTTAGAATATTTTGGAATTGTTGCTTATGTTGTCTGTACAGTAAATGTGTCCAACTAAATATTTTTGTAATATTTAATAAGAAAAAAAAAAGATTATTTCATAAAAACAATTTGTTCACAATGATGACTTTACATTAGTAAGACATTAGGTAAACGTTAAGGAGATTTTCAACTATTGATAAAAAAAAAACAGATTTGGACCTTTTAAAAAAAAAAACTACAGACAGAACACTTAGTGAAGAAGAAATGTCAGTACGTAACGAGTCTATTCTTCTGCCTAAAATATAAGAAATTTAATTTTAAAATTGGTATTTTAACTTTCTGTTTTTTCTGAACGACTTCTTTAGAAGCACAGATTTGACAGAAAGGAGAATACTTCCTTATTCACAATTAAAAAAAAAAAAAAAAATGCAATCCCCCCAACACACTAGTTTAGTCAGAAGTATCTAAAAATAAAAAGAGAAGTGCCGTCATATCAATATCATTACAGTTTTTATTACATGTACACATATACACTTCAGCCCTTTTAGAAAAGTACAAAATAAATCCAATTTGAAGGTTCTCACTGAAGTAAGTTACAAATTATATAAACAGACTGTATATATACAGACCATGTAGACAATATGTTAAAGTGTGCCAAGTCAGTGGAGTGCCTCTTTTTTGTTACTCATTAAAAATTAAATGTTTGCAAGCATCTACAATATGTCTACAATATGTACAGTTTATGCATGGAAAGTCCAGAATAAAAAAGATTGGTATGACAGAATATTAAACATCAGGAATAAATTCACATTTGAACATGTGTCTGGTCATACTGGTATCACACCTTAAGTTTGCACATAACGGCTAAACTTGGTAGGCAGATTGTCCACAGGATAAACCGTCGGTCCCATTTTCATGGTGGGTGGCCCGTTCAGAAGACTCCAGCGGCACATTCTGACCACTTCTACCAGAAAGATCTTCAGCAGCACTTTGGCAAACTCCTTCCCTACGCACATCCTGGCACCTCCTCCAAATGGGATGTACTGAAACCTGGAGGGGTCTCCGCGGTGGCTCGTCATGAAACGTTCCGGTTGGAAGTCGTCCTTGTTGGGGAAGATCTCCGCCACGTCGTGGGTGTCGCAGATACTGTAGACAACGTTCCAGCCTTTGGGAATTTGATAACCCTGAAACAGGGATGGTGAAATGGTGATTTAATGTTCTGATGAGTTTCAAAATTGGAAACTTGATCATTTTGTGGACGGAGTCATTTGTTCACCTACACCGAGTTTGAATGTCTTGAGGGCAACTCTGAAGCCTCCTGGAACAGGAGGGTTCATCCGCAGAGTCTCCTTAATGACGCAGCTGGTATATTTTAGCTGCTCTAAAGACTCAACACTCAGACTCCGGAGGTCCAGGCCTTGTCCTTCCTGTTGAGACGTAGGGAGAGCACTGCATTAGAACAAGGTGCTTTAAAGGCTTCACCTTGACATAATCTGCTGTGGAGCGTTAAATGACCTTGTCACTCAGTTCATGTCTCAGTTTGTCCAACACCTCAGGGTTGAGGCCCAGGAACATGATCAGAGATGTGGCTGTGCTGGCTGTGGTTTCATGGCCACCAAACAGTAGCTCTGTAGCAGACTCTTTAAGGGCCTGGACACAAAAAAAAAAAAAAAAAAAATGCAGACACAATGTCCACAGGCTCTTCTAGGAGGTACAGGTTCTATTATATTTTAAGGATTGGATGATATTTTTTTTTTACCTGCATGCTCAACACGTGTCCACTTTTTTTACTGCTGTCAATGAGCTGCTGCAGAGCGTCTCTGTGTCTGGACTCACTGTTCGACTCTTGTAACTTCCTCTTGATGTTTTCTTCTATCTTAGCGTGGATAAAGTTCCTCGCCTTCAAACCCTGCAGGAGAAGAATCTTAAGCATCAGGATTATCTCTACAACGCAGCCCTCCTTTGACATTCAAGCAGCTGTATATGTCCGATATGAAGAGTCTCACATTCTTACCCTGTACAGTCCACTGAAAGGCATGTCAATGGGCAGAGAGAACAAGTTCTTGATCATCTCCTCGAAAGCTTCCACCAGCTGCTGCTCATCTGTCTTGATTTGCTCCAGCTCAAAACCCAGGAGGAGCCGCATGGCAATCCGGAACATCAGCCGCTTAATTTCGGGGTAGACCAGCACGCAGGAGTCCTTTGCCAGCCACTCCTGGACTGCAGCTTGCACCTCCTCCTGCATAGCAGGTATGTAGCGCTCCAGAGCCTCTCTGGAGAAGGCCTGCATGATGGCCTGGAGGGAAAAATTGTGGATGCCATCACAAGTAGTATAACTTCAAAATGATTTATTATTTATTAATGACGTTTCTGTACAAAAAAGGTAGCATTTAATGGATGCCTTGTTTATGTTTTTTTTTTTACGCAATACGTATGCAACCCAGAAACACTACGAAAAAAGGTGTTTGAGACTTCACATCAAATTAAATTATGTTTTAACCCACCTTTTTTTTCGTTTTGTGTTGGGCTCCATGTACGTTGGACAGCGTGTCAGAGCCCAGGATCGTGCGCACAGAGGCGGGCCACTGCACTGCTACCAGCCGGTGCTCCCCGAGCAGAATGTGTCTGACGTTGCTCGCTCCGGTAACACGCACCGTGGGGTTCCCAAAGAGGTGCGTGCGGTAGATGTAGCCGTACTTCTGGCGCTTCATGCGCAGAAATTTCCTTCTCTGAGCAAATTAACAAAATAAATGTAAACGATGAGGCATGTTTGTCATGTGGAAACATTACAGTCTCACATTTTGGTCATTTAGAAGTCATGATAGACAATTATCGGTAGATTTTCGTTTGCAAATTGAAAATTAAAAACAATAGTGCGCAAACTCAAGAGAAAAAAATTAAACAAGTTTAAGAGCACCACTTAAGAAATAAGAGTAATCTCACATGCATCATTTCACACATTGTAGTATTTTACCTGAAGGATGAGTTGCAGCGTTTCCCCAATAAAAGGCAAGCCCATGGTTCCCGGGGGCAGGGGACTAGGGCAAGCAGCGTCTCTGCCTCGGATCATATAAACCTCCCACAATTTAACCGTCACCAGGAACAGCAAGAGAGGTAACACAATGGTACACAGGAAAGTGGCCAGTAGCGCGCTCAGAGCCATGGCGCGTCGTCTGCGCGGGTGACCGGTTCGTGCAGGATCAGGTGAATCAATGTCGGCTGCAACTGCTCGTCTGGGGCTTTTATGTGCGTTTGGGGCCGCGGTCAGCCTGTTACCTTCTCCTCCCTCAGATAAAATTAGTTCACTCAAAGTTCATCTTTAATTGTGGGTGTCGCACGACCCCGCCCCCGGCCCTGAGCCCACTGGCTGACTCCTCTCACCATTTGTTTCGAGAGCCGCATCTTTAATCCCTACCTACTGTTGCACTCAGACGACCCAAAGCAGATTTCCCTGAGAAGAAGGTGACGATCGGCCGAAACAATGGAAGAACGTCCCAAGACACTTTTGTTGGCAATAGGGCATCTAGTTTACACACTCATTATCGCAGCTTCAAGCCTATTGGCTGGATCAGCGACCGTGCCTGCAGGGCGGCCTGCATACAAGAGGAAAAGCTTCTAGCGGCTCATTTTCAGCTGCTTCACAAAATGGAAAAGAGGCTAAAAGAATGTCTTAATCCGTCTCCCTGTGGCTCCCACAGCTGTCAATCAGAGTTCGCGTTTCAGCAGCAACTTCGGTGTTTTGGTCCCTCGAACTGTTCGCTCATTTAGTACGTTTGAAAGTGGGACCCTTATTTAATATTTAAACAAAATACCAGCAAATCAGTAACGATGATCAGCCCGCCGCGGATTTGTTGGAAATCTAATCTAAAATATTTGCGCTCCCTTTCTCTCTGCGCACAAGCTCGCGTGTGTTATATAAAAAGATGCATCTCGGGTTCAAACTTGGGTCAGCAAGGACGCAGAGAGGACACACGGACTCAGTCACAAGGTTACTCCCGGCCGGGCTACGTCACCTGAAAAACAAACACCTCGCAGAGAAAGTCTCGGGACATAGAGCAAGGCGTGTGCGTGTGTGCGCGCGTGTGTGAGAGGGAGGGAGGGGGACAGAGAGAGAGAAAGAGAGAATGCTTTGGATACCTTTTTCCAGCCCAGTCCATAGGTCCGCGGGTGAATATGGATCTCGGCCCTCTCACCCCGGTAGGAAGTCTTACGGAACGTTTGGATGGAATGATGAACGCAACGTTTCAAAACTTTGCGTCACAAACAGATGCGGCAGAGTTGCCAGTTCACTTGGACAGTTTTTCCATTTTATTCCATATAACTATGCTTTTGTATAAAAAAAAATAAAGGCATTTGATTAGTATTGCTGTCTTTGCAGCTGTTGTTCTTATTTTTTTAAATGCTGAAAAATGTATGTATTTTCTGAAACACATTCTCTGGTCATGAGACTGGTTTCACATGTAAGTGAGTTAATGTTCCCCCCCGTCAAACTGTTTGAGATCTTTAATCTGGATATATCAGAGTCAACATTTATGAGTTCATAATTTGGGAAAAAATGTTTTAATTACGCAAATGTTTTAAGACACTGCCAAATTTAAATGTATCCGTAAATGGGAAATGGATAAAGGTAGATGAACAGGCACAGTTTAAAATAATATTAATGCAAAAAAATGGTTTGACTAAAGCAGCGCAAACGCACACACACACACACACAAAGAATGCACTGTCAGCACAAGTTAGAACAGCTCCTGTGTTGGCTGACCTGTTTGCGACCCTGACATCTCAGTGAACTCTGCATGCAACCAAGTTCACCAGATGAAGGGAAGGGGGAGATCTATCTATCTATCTATCTATCTATCTATCTATCTATCTATCTAAGCAGCTTTATCACTCACCTCTCTCAGCGATTGAATGTGCATATATTCTTTTTATGTTCATATATGCTAATGTTAGATCCAGAAAATCCCCTCTCTGGGGATGAATAAAATTAATATTTACACCTGCACTGAGCCAAAACATGGTAGTTGTGCTTCGAGTAAAGAGGTGAAATTAATGGTTTATAGTTTGCTTATGTAAAATCTAAGAAAGGAATGAACCATACTGCTTAACTTTTAACACTGACTGCTTCAGTACTCTGTAAAACTCTTCATAATTAAATACACATCCCCATAACACATAAACCTTTCTCTGTTTGTCCCGTGTTTTGAAGGCTAAGGGAACAGATTTTATACTTTACTTATACAGTTAAATGTAGAGTTCTTGTCTCTGTTGGAAGAGTAAGTAGTAGTAATCCTTGGAATGCAAAATCAGTTATCATGAATGCCTGTCCACACATTTTTCAGCATCATAACACACACATATCCTAGCTGGTCATTTTTAATGTAAAATAGTATTATGACCCTCTCAAAGTTCTAAAATGTACATACAACACGTTTATCTGTAAGACGGTGGTATAAAATAGAATTTCTCAGAATATCTTGGCATGCACAGCTGCACTGCACTGCAAGAAGTAAATCCATCCATCCATCCATCCATCTTCTTCCGCTTATCCGGGGTCGGGTTGTGGAGGCAGCAACCTAAGCAGGGAAGCCCAGACTTCCCTCTCCCCAGCTACTTCGTCCAGCTCTTCCGGGGGGATCCCGAGGCGTTCCCAGGCCAGCCGAGAGACATGGTCCCTCCAACCTGTCCCGGGGGCCTCCTACCGGAGGGACGTGCCCTGAACACCTCACTAGGGAGGCGTCCGGGAGGCATCCTTACTAGGTGCCTGAGCCACCTCATCTGGCTCTTCTCAATGCGGAGGAGCAGCGGCTCTACTCCGGGCTCCTCCCGAATGGCAGAGCTTCTCACCCTATCTCTAAGGGAGAGCCCAGCCACCCTGCGAAGGAAACTCATTTCGGCCGAAAGAAGTAAATCAAACTGAAAAATCGGAATTTTATATAGAACTCCTGCAATCATATATTTTTAAAAAAGAAAATGAATGAAAAGTCAGCTTCATCAATGAATGTAAACACAGACAGAGCAACAGGTCTGTGTGAATGTTGGACAATAAAACTGATTCTGATGTGGCCGCCCTGCACTTCCTCCTCTTGTCTGCTGCATTGTTGCAGGGAGTGTTTATTACCTCGTCACGATGTTTGATCCTGCCACTAGCAGGACACTTAGCACTAACGGCTACATGCAGGAAGGAAATGCAGACCCCACCACATTAACACAGAATTAACACAGGAATGTCACAGGTAAAACTGTGACAATTATGATAAAAAAGCAGTGTTAAGAGGGTTTGCTGTTGTCATTCTCATACCAGATGACACACGAGTCAGTTCAATTCAATTTAACTTTATTTATATAGCATTTCTTACAGTCAAAATTGTTTCTGTCAGCAGTACTGTAAGGCCCTTGCAAGCAACAGTGGTAAGGAAAACTCAATTTTAAGAGTAAGAAACCTTGAGCAGACCAGACTCACATGCAAGGACCTACTGATGGCCGGGGACAGAAAGAGGACAGAGAGCTAAATCACACATACATCATAGGTTACTAATGAATATCGAAGAAACCTGAGCGGGTCGATGGGCCTGAAGGTCGAGGCATCACTGACTCCATGTTTTCTATCTAAGGTAGACAGAGAGAGAGTAAAAGAGAGAATCATTTTAGGCCAGCTGGAGGCTTCTCAAATAAACATCCAGATTTCCTGATACCAATGAATTACAATAGTCCAGCCTAAAAGTAGCTCAGTGAGGCTAAGATTAGCTGAATGATCTACACCCACAATATCAGCGAAACATAGCTATATGTCTTTAGTGATGAGTGAGAAAAAAATATTTTTTTATTATAATTATTGTAGCTAAAAAAGGGCTTCTAAACCTTTGAAAATGACATGTTAAAAATGTCAAAAAAAATGTCAGAAATGTCATCCTGAAACCAGAAGAAAAAGGAGCAGCTATGTCTCAAACGTCCTTCTCCTTAATTCTGACAAAACTGAGGTCACTGTGTTGTAAACACATACAAAACAAATCTGTGCATATGTTACCTTTAGGTTGGACTATTGAAAACACTTCTCAAGTACTGTCTTCTCTTCATTGGCTGCAAACCCCCCCACCCCCAGGATATCAGGTAAAAAGTAAATGCTTAATCTTAAATAGTTTCAACATGTGCTGTGTATATTCCCATAAATATTTCATTGCGTAAAAAGTGAGGTTTATTTTTCTAAAGCATGACAGTAACAGAGAGAGGGGAAGCACGTACAGTATGGAGACAGTGGAACTGCGAGTTCACAGCACCGGCAAACAAACACATTCTGTGTTGTTTCCAGTGATAATAGACCACTTCAAATGTCTCTCACCTCATTACAAGTATGGCGACAGAGATTCCTACATTTAAACCAGGGGTGTCAAACCGATTCCACAAAGAGCCGTGTGGCTGCAGGTTTTTGTTCCAACCACGCAACAGCACACTAGACTGAAGTCATTTAATCAACTGATCTGAGTCTTCAGACAGCTGATTGGTCAAACTCTGTGTGCTTGATTGGTTGGAACAAAAACCTGCAACCACACGGCCCTTTGTGGAATCAGTTTGACACCCCTGATTTAAACGCTGACCCAGGCCAAAGTTCACTTGCAATTTCTCAGTTTGCATGTGTGGTCAGATAGAGCGAAGCACCGAGAGGTGATAAATACCGAATACAATCCTGCAAGTGGCGCTTCCATTTTGGGGAATTTATATTTGAGTTCTGTTGTTTGGAAATGTGATGATTTCCTTTTGAGTTTTTTCTTATACTTACAAACACTAGAAATAAGTCTATAATCATCTCTTAATGGACATTTTCAAATATAACTGAAATGTATTTTGTAATAATACAGTAATAATAGTGACATGAAGTGAACTAAGTGGCTTTTGTACAATCACAATCAACTTTTCAATCTGCTCAAGGTTATTAAATTCTAAAAAATAAAGTGTGTGCTATTTAGAAATCTCTTTAATGTTTTTCATCTGTTGCTAATATCATATACCGATACTCCAACTTAAAAGTATTAGATTATATTATATGTTACAGTAGTAACTCGGCTCAGTGACTCCCAAAAATGGTTTAACAATGTTTCACACCAAAGCAATGCCTACATCTTTTTTAAAAAGGGAAAATTCATATACAAAATTTCTAAAGCAATCTCTACATTTGTGACTACAAATCACTAGATTTGTTTTCCTGAGGAATTGTCAGTATTTACTTAGCTCTGCACGCCTAAGATATTTTTATACTGTTTGTAGTACATGTGTATTTTGAATATTGAAGTTTTCTATATTCACATCAGTGAAGCAGAGACATAAATAGAGGAAGGCTGTAGAGGAACTTTGAGCACTGTCGCCTCACAGCAAGAAGGTTCAGAGTTCAAACCTTGGCTCCGGCCTTTCTGTGCGGAGTTTGCACGTTCTCCGTGTATGCATGGGTTTTCTCTGGTTCACTCCTGTTTCCTCCCAGTCCAAAAACATGCTTGTTATATGAACTGATCAGTCTAAACTGACCATAGGTGTGAGTGTGAGTATGAATAGTTGTCTGTATTTGTGTTAGCCCTGCAATAGGCTAGCGACTTAGGGTGTACCCTGCCTCTCGCCCCTTGAGCTGGGCTCCAGCAGACCCCTGCGACCCAGGTGTGGATAAAGCAGGTACGGATGGACAGATGAAAGAGAGTCCATTGTCTAAGGCTAATTATTTATCAATATTTTCTTTTTTTGTCCTATGGTAAACTCCAAGCCCTCAATGGAAAATTGAAGACTTGGCAACTGGCAACTGATTTTTTCAACTGTTTTCTGGCAACTGATCACTGAAAAATCCTTCAACAGTCAGTAAAAAACAAGCAAAAGTCACTGATGAACCAATCTTTATTAGAGCACAGAAAAGTTGTTTCTCATTGAGAACAATGATTAAGATAAAACAAAGATTCCTTTAGAAATCAGTGTACTCTTAGACTTTTATTTTCCTTCTTTATAAAAACCATCAAGCACCGTCCTATTTTGCCAGAGAATAACTGAATCTTGCTGATGACTGAAGGACAATGAAACACTAGTGTATTTTGGACGTCATTTACTACAGCATATTAAATGTTAAAAGCACACCTCTCAACAATTTAGTCAAATTTCTTTAGGAGAACCTTGGTAAGGTAGATAATTTAAGGTACATTATACTAACAATTTTTGTCTAGTCTTTCATTGACAAGTGATGAAAAACTGCAAGAACTAATGCAAAATAGTTTTAAGGGTTTTTTTCAAAGAAACACTTTACATGTGTTTAAATAATAAAATACTTTGACTTAGATCTTTGGAGTTGTGGTTGCATGTTGTTAGTTGTTAGGATCCGGGATTTTGAAGAACCCATGCCAGACAGGTTATCATAACATCTATTTTAACAAATGCAGAAAAGGTAGCATTGTATACCGCTGTGCTTATCACACTAGGCTCCTTCACAAATCCAAACTCTTATTATGTATTTACATTAAGGGTTGGCAAGGATGCATGCCATCAATCTGCAATATTATTTAAAGCAAAAAAAAGGTTGTTGTAACATTTTATTTACAAAATGTAAATTTGTACATGTACAGTGACATTTACAAGATTATTTTTAAAAGGCAAAATTATCTACATGGGGTGAAAACCAAAAATGCAGTGCAAAAGTCCTTGTTAGACTTGGGGCACTGATTTAAAAAAAAAAAAAAGAAAATATCAGTAATAAAATAAGCATTGAGTCAAATTAATTACTGCAGTTTGTGGGCCAAGGAATTCTAAAGCTCTGTTTCACCCTGTGGACCTCAAACAAATAATAAAGCTGAACTGGTATGGGACAGATCCGTGTCCTTTCAAGCATAAACCAGTACTTTTAGTGGGTTTGTAAAACAAAATGGAAAGGTGTTAGATATTCCAGTTTCTGTCAACATCTCAAAATGTCTATATGATAGGAGAAATTGGAAAATTTTTATAAAGAAAGTAAATTGCAATTTCCATGCCTAAATGAACAAATCGCTTTCATCATGCCGAACACTGTATAAGTGTAATATTGGAGGTGCATAAAAATTCACCTGACTGATAGAATTTGCAGTCAGGTGAATTTTCATTGCCTGCAACCTTGAATTTTTTAAAAAAAGGTATCTTTACTGTGTCCCTTATCATTAGTTCCACTATATTCCGTTTTACTGTGATGGCTAGCGAACATTTCTTGCCCAATACTGAGAAAAACATGGTGACGAACATCAGCCTTTATAGACGTCATTGCCCATCCATCTGTGGCTTTAGCAGTACTTGTACTTTATTTCTTCCTGCACGCATGCATGAACAGCAGAAGTTCAAGTATCTGAGAAAAATATTGAACTGGCTTATACAGGGAAAACAGAAAAAAATTATAATGCTTCATAAAGTGATAAAATGGTTAAGATGGCTACATTAGGATTTGCAACTGTACATTTGAATAATACACACAATACAACACAAAGATTTTGGTTTACTCGCAGTAAATAGCAAAAACCCAACAAGAGAAATAAAACTTTGTTAATATTCCTATATGGATGAATAGATGACAGTTGATCAGCTCTGTACATTCACATTCATTTCTTGCAGAGCGTGTTAACACGCTGTGACCAGTACTGCGGGATCCAGTAAGTATGCAGTACTTTCAGTAAGATTCTCATCTAAGAAAAGTATCTTTCTGGACACATTTCTTAAAGTTGAGCTCTGGTTGAACGAAAAAGGGATCTAATTTTCTGCAGGGGTTCAATGACATTTAAATGTTCTATACTGTGTGTGTATACAGCTATAATTACTGTTCAGTTGACGATCGCGTCACATGGTAACGTATTGCGTCACTTCCTGTTTCTGCTCGTTCACTTCTTCAGGTGGATTAACTGTTGATTATTTTATGTTAGCTTTTTACCGTTCCTGTTTTTGACAAAATAGTACACAAGCACCTTGGTGAGTCCTAAGTATGAGTACAAGCGTATGATTTTCCACTGGGATTTTCATTTTGTGTAACAGTACAAAAGGTGTGGTTGGTAGAAAATGTGGTCAATGCAGGCTTGCTCCTCTATATTCACACGGTCTCTTTTCTGTTCATTTTTTTCCTTGTGATTATAAGATTATGAACTTTAAATGTGTTCAGTGTGTGCGTTTATGATGACATGCCGTTGACCAGGCTCCTCAGCTGTTTGACCACAGTCTCTATCAGCTTTTGTTTGTCTCTCTCATTCTTCCGGAACTGAGAGAAGATATTGTTCTTCTTACTCGTGTCTTTCATCCTACACCAAGAAAAAGAGGAAGATCCAATGTAACAAGGTGCATACATGCTGCCTGCTTTTCACTGAACATTTTTCGAAACTATATGCTATTAATATTTAGTCAGTGTGACAACATGTAGATCAACACTATTTGAAATTGGTTGTCTGCCAGTCTTTGTTATGCTGAGACAAAGTGTTACACATAACATCAGAGCATAACATCACCTTTGCTCTTTGAAAGATCAAAGGTCAAAGTCTCTCCAAAGTCAGGAACATTACCAATATTTAACCATCTATTCCTTGTCTCATTATCAACATTTCATGAAAATTCATGAAATCCTTTTATAACCTTTCAAGTTATTTTGTTCAAAATCAGATGAATGTGACTGTGAAATATCCTCCTTGGCGAAATTAAAAAATGAAAGAAGCCCTAAAATTACATAATAATTTTATATGATGATCTACTCTATATGATGGTCTTGCATTATAATAATCACGACAGAACATGTATTTGGATACCATTTTCATATTGTGTGACACCACAAATGAAATGTCTGCATTTTGTATTAAATTAGTAGCTAGCTTTAAATAAAATCATAAAATTTTAATTAAAAAAGTTAGCACTTGTTTTACTAGGAATTAGTGCAATCAGTGTTGATGCTTTAATGCGTATTAATGTGCATTCCCAGGAGTTAGCATTGAACTTCGTTATGAACTTCAGGAAGCTTCTCTTCAGCCACCACCGAAAGTCAACAAAACAAGTGCAGACAGCAGATTGATAGCTGTAGCCAGTCTGTCTGACTGGCTACAGCTAGTATGGAAATAATTTAGGATTCACTATATTTTCATTTATCTCAATTCAATATAGCTCAGGTTCTGGAAATATGAGAACATGCAACATAAGAGTAGAAATGAAAGAAATGAAAAATGCACCTACCCCTTGTAGACTCTGAACAGCAACAACCACAAAAGAGAGAAGGTTTAAAGGAAATGCAAAAAAAACAAAACAAAAACAAAACAAGCAGACAGAGGTAGCAGCGTCCACTCACTTCTCTAGTAAAGACAAAGCAGTGGCTGGGTTCACTCTCAGGTATTTGGAGGTTGGTTGACCATAATCTGCCAAATATGCTGACCAGTCCCAAACCACGAACAAGTCTAGCAGCTAGAAAACACAAAATGATAAAAACAGGAAGATAAAACAATACTAAAAAGAAAACTGACTTATTTTACCTAATTTTAATTTGTAAAGAAAAAGTTTATGCAAGGTTTAAGCGTTTCTCATAGGATGACAAAATTAGGACAGAGTCCAACCATTTTATACCGTAACTTGAACACCAACCTGTTGTGTTTCTCATCATAATCATCTTTTAAACTGTAAAATGCAGACCCACTACTGGAATCATACAAGAAGGAAACGTGATAAATTCTAAATATAACAATACAGTCCCCCAAAATAATTCCACTAATCGAAAAGGAAGCACTTTGGGAAACACCCAATGTCTGAAATAGCAATAGTAGTTTAGTCCATCTGTGTCATTGCTTAAGAGATATAGAAAAAAAGTGAGGAGGGAGCATTATTGTTAAATAAAGACCGTGAAACTATGACCCCCATGGGGGACAACACTCGCAGTGTATGCTAATTTCATAAACAGCTGGGTGTGTGGATCTTGTTGAAAGAGCAGCTTAGTGATAATAGCATTATCCAGCTGACTCATGCTATGACACTTGGCAACAATGACATCACTCTCACCGACAGCACAGTGATGGGAGGCAGGCAGAGGAAAAAAGAATCTTAAACATCCAGCACCTTCTAAGGAAGTAATTTTATTCTACTTCACAAGGATTTAAAAGAGTTTGCAGTGATAAATATTACATATTTATTTTTCCTCTGTGGACCTAAAACCCATATAAACATACCGCTGTGGTGTAGCTTGATTAGTTTTGCCATGTGATCTATGTACTTGATACATTTACAGAAAAAAAACTGCAAGAAACAAGACCAATACATTAAAATGTTTTGAATCATGAATGGAGCGCATACAGGAGGGGTTCAGAGTAGCTGAGGTTTTCTGGGCATGTCCAACTGAAAGGATGCCCTGGGGAAGACCCAGGACATTCTGGTGGGACTATGTGCCTTACTTTTGGTTTTAGCTCCATTTACGCTACCATATGTCGCATTAATACACATCTCATCGCTTACAAAGTTTACAGAGCCAGCACCTTTTAGACTGCAAGCCAGATGCAGAATGAAAAAGAGGACAATGTGTCCTGAAAAGTAGTCCTTGTTGGAAATAGCATCGCAGTCTTGTTTTATATAAAATTCCAGACTTTTCTTAGTGCCAAATGCTATATTTTAGTCAAACCCTATTAAAATGTAACATTAAATTCCAAATCCATTGTACTGGGCGACAGTAAAAAAAAAAAAAAAAAAAACAAACATAATTGGGCACCTATTTATAATATTGAGGTCTGCAACCTACATTTTACACACATTAGACTAAAATATAAAATAAAAAAAGCAGAAGACGTTAAAGGATTATGAAAAAAAATTAAATTCTTCTTACAGAAATTACAGAAATATAAAACATCAAACCACAGCGAATACTGTATTGTCATAATGTGTTCTGTTTTTGCTGAAATATTTTACCTGTCGTAGGTCAATAAAGGCCAGTTGAAGCGTGTCTCCTTGAAAGCCAGGAACGGGCTCTGAGCTGGCAAACACTTCACAAAAAAACAACAGTAGAATATAATTACATTACGCCACAGGCATGCAAGTCAGTGAAAAAAAGGACTCTCAGTCGGTCAAAACACCTGTTAAGTAAAGAAGTGTGCGTGGGTGCGTATAAATGAACATTTTAGGAATTTCTTGTACTCACATTCACACTGAATCACGTCTAAATTAAATTGCTGAATGGCCCCCATACTGATCTGCTTGAGTTCTGTGTCCAGGAGCATCTGCATCAGTGATGTGGACAGATGTTTGCAGGCTGACATACAAGCTGTTTGGGCCACTTTACCCTACAGAGAAAATCAGTGGAGGGGAGGAAGGACAAAAAATGTAGTGAAGGGAGAGAGTATATATATATATAAAAAAAAAAGAAAATAAGGGATATAGAAAAGATTACAATGTGGAGGGAAAGAAGATAGAGACAGAGGGTATGAAGTCATTGAAAGGGTTAACAGTATACATGTGTAATATGGTGGTAAGATGGATCATTCAGCAAGAGTGCAAAACAAAATGAGGATTTTTAAAAATAGGAGAAAAATAGATGCGAGGATGGCATCAACGGAGAATCAGAAAGAAGCAAAGCAAAGAAGGACCAGGAATTAACTTAAAGACACAGTGGCACAAATGTCAGTTAAACTGAAAAATACAAAAGTATAGACAGGCATACTGTGGATAGAATTGCCAATGATAATCATCAAGATTATGACTGAGGATGTCCAAATGTTTTTTCAGGTCAAACAGTACCTTAAAATGCTCCATATGTAAAATAAGTAAAATCTTATTCGCTTAATTCAACAAAGTATGGTGCAAACAAGAGAAAACATGAGATAAATGAAGAAAATAACTAAGGATTAGTGACCCTGCCTTGAAATCAGTCCCTAGAAGGTCAGTTCTACAGAGAACCAATCACCAGTTAGTCACTGGTATGTTTTCTGACTCAGAAAGCAGAACCAAGATTACGTTGGAGGAAATAAAGTGTATCTTCCTGTATATGATTGTATAGCTGATCAACTTCATTCCAGTAGTCCCACCAGTCAAACTGTCTTGATGTGAAACTAATCTGGTGCAGGAGTTTAAGTCACTGTACCAAGGAGAACGCCAAACGGCATCAGAGTTTGTGTTACCCAAATAACTAACATCCTTTATTTTGACGAATTACAGAGATCCCTTCTAAGTTATGAATGTGTTGGCACTACTGTCCAATGTGTGGCAAGAGTTTCCACCATCTAAAACCCTGTCTTAGTGATACATATTGCCAGCAAAAAAGAAAAAAGACTAAAGACAGACAATAGAAACATGGCAGCTGATCAAAACAATTATTCTTAGGCAAAATCATGTGTTTACTGGAATGGTGTATGTATTCAAATTCTGCAGATAAAAATAAAAAAAAAAAACAAAATTTAATTATAATTAAGGAGGAAGAAATACAGCAATCAGGCAATTACATTATGACCACATGCCCAGGGGTGGAGGAGGGGGCAGGGGGTTAAATGATAATGGATATTTGTTTTTACATGATTGGAGAAGTCCTTTTTTAATTTTCTTTGTATGAGTATTTCAGAATTTATAATAAAGAGTAAAATAGAGTATTTACAGAGTACAGCCAGATAACATTATTGCCTCAGTCATATAAATTACTCTAAAGATGCAGAGAAAAGCAACAATGCCATTCATATCAACAAGGCCAACTATCTGTTGAATAATTGTATCTGATATTTTACTGCTTACCACTGAAGAGGGGCTTTAAGTTTAAAATAAGCATGGGGGCTTACTTTGAAAAGAGGGTACCATACAATATAAGATAAGCTCAATACTTGAGTGTTCAGAACATTACAAATTAAAAACAAAACTATAAAGATAATATTGACTGATCGTACTACCTTAATGGAAAACTACTTAAACAATTTTTCTGACTTTGAAAAACTCTGTTTCTCTGTGGCCAGGAAGGTGGGAATCTAGGTTGGTCAGTATTTAAAGGCATCAGGCACTACCAGGTCTATTTAGCTGTGTAAACTGGAGATAGCTGTGTAAACTGCAGATAGATTGTAATCGTAATTTTTATGGGTAAAACAAGATTTATGAGAATGAATATGGCACACAAACAAATTTGGAGATGTCGTCATGGCATCAGTTCACATAAGTAGAGGAAAAATATCATTTTATACTAAACTGAAAAATAAAATGTATTGTACTGTTAAATTACCAATGTTTCCTCTTTAAAGTTCCCTAAAATAATTAAGACTAAATGGCTTTCTCTTCTTCTAACAGACTCAATTATTTTTGACATACTGCTATACATTTAAGGTTTTTTCTTTTCTAGGTTTATTTCTGGATGGCTTGGCTTTATGGGTCATTATTTTAAAGAACACAGCCACATATACGCCTTTCAAACTTCAAGTAAGGTTATATCTAATATTTAGATTGTGCAGAATTTAATTTTCCCCCAAATGATTGGAACAATTTTAAAATTTCCAAAAACACAGCTAACTATGGCTTAACAGTGTCAGAAGAACCAACAAGCATGGAGTCAAACAAAAAGCATGCTTTTTGTCTTTATTCTGTCTGCACAATAACAACCAGGAATACTCACCGACATTGATCCATGGTCATTGTTGTTATTCTGAGTCACCCACAAAAAAACAACATTGAAAGGAAGGGAGGAAAAAGGGGGATAGGACAGGAAAATAAATGTGGCAAGAATAAATGGACAGGAGGATGTAAAAGTCAACTAGAATCTTAGTTTTGTTGGTTTTCAAAAGTTAAATTTATCAATGCATTAAAACTGTCTGAAACATCTCTATTGCATAATTTTTTATAATATGGGATGTGGCTGGGAGGACAGGAAGCATCTGTGAAAAACACAATACAGTGGAACTGAACAGGCTATGGCTGTCAGCTATTTGGGCAATGAACACATAGATACCGTCCTGAGCCGTTAATTACAAATATGTCTTGTTGAAGATGAAGTTAGAATTTGCATGTCAGTCATGACACAGTTGCCAAGCATTACATGATCAACAGCACACACACAGACACAGACAGCTTCACAATGTAAAATGATTGATTTTCATACAGAAGACCTGAAAAGAATGTATACAGAAAACACTAGATGGCAATTTAGACGAACAAATATAAGTATGGAATTAACACAGCTGAGTTAATGAAGAGAAAAAAACATCAAAATGTTTACAAAGATATTCATCAGACTCACCGGAAGATGAGTGAAGACCTGGAAAGTGGAACGCAAAAAATTGATGAGGTCCATCAGGTATCCGGAGGCACGGCCGTCGGACTCAGCCATGTTCCATTCATAGTCTGCCAGTTGGATGAATTCATCAATTTTCTGGTTAAGCTTGGTGTAAATCTCTCCCTCTGCAGCATGACGAGTATCCTTAAAAAAAAAAAAAAAAGCAATTTTACCTAATTTGATTTAGGAACACACAAAAACACATTTACAATTGGCCACTGTACTGGGGCCCATTTGAGAAAGCGGGTTTACCAAACTAGGGGTCAGAACCAAAGCGCAGGGTATCCATACTCTGAAATGTGCAACTGAGAGTGTTTGGTTTCAGAACACGGTTAACAATTGGTTTAATTAACTCTGAGCTACAGTTACCCCGAGTGACGCTTGTGCACGAGGATATAAAAAGCCTTCTCAATGGAATGCAGAAAACGTGATTTATTATGGCAACAAGTGCAAAAAAAAACGATCGCCACACTTCTCCCTGTTGGAGAAAAAAAAATAATACTGCGGCAGCAGCAAACGAGAGATCATGTGGCTGAAAATTGCTGACCGAGTTCATGCGTGATTATTAACTGGAGAGAGATTTAAAAAAAAAAAAAAAATGTTCTCATGCGTTTCACTCATTTAACATTTCTATTCTATATATGTGTTTGAGCCACAGGTGCAACCCAACAGGCACAAAACAGACTTGGCAGAAAATTAAGATGAAATACAAAAATATAGTTCAAACATGTCAAATATGATTTAAATACAAGCTATTGTGGTGTTGTTTAGCCTGTCCTCATTAAACAGCGTTCAGTCGCTTCATTTAACCCGTGATAACTATATTTAATTAGAGAAATCCCCTAAACAAAGAAAAAGCCAAATCTTTAGCCTTCCCATCACTGTCAGTATTTACTACTGTCTATACTGTTATACATGCATATCTCCAAAGTTATGTTTTCTGAATATGTTTAAATTTTATCTCCATTATAGCCAACAGAAAATATGCTGATCCAGCGCTACCCAGTGTTGGTTCACTAATGCCATCCATTAATCACAGCCACAACTTGACACACTGATTTTTCTTGTAGCAAAAGGAGTTCTATGTAATTGGCTGCTGTTGCGTTCAGATGTCAATCTATTTATTGCTTAAACTGATACCCACAATTCTGTGGAACACTTCCATGAGATGTCTGTGTCTTTTTAAGACTACAAACATGTTTCAAAATCGTTTGAGTGCAAGAGTAACGTTTATGACAGCCCCACGGTTACCTTGGACACATGCACACCAATATTATATTAAAAAAAGTGAGGTTGTTGATTTTAAATGCTACGGAAATTAAGTGTTGCTTGACTAGCCTATATTAAGGTGATGTAATGTGTAAGTGTGATTCTGTATGGATTCTCGAGCCATGGCATCATGGCATGAGGTGGCATGAGGTGTATTAAGTATGACGTCATTGAAGGCCTAGGCGTGAAATGCACGGCCCGCCACTGTCTGTGAATAACAGTGCTCACTACTAGTTGTAAATTGACATACTTTAACACAACTGGACAAGCCTCATTTATCAACAGCACATACGACAGAAAGCTGTGCACACGGCTATTTTCACGCTAAGCTGTTTTTTTAAAAGCAATCTTGTCCTTTTTGACAGAATATCTAATAACTGGTAAACCTGCTATAGAGCAGCAGCGCAGCTTCAACAGTGCGCGCACACGCGTGACTGTCAGGACAGCGACACGTCTGCTTGTCCACGGCGACGCTGCTCCCATCGCTGTTATCGTTCTCCAGACAGCGTCTTCCTGGGCTCCTTTAACACCAGTTTTCATGCTTCCAAAAGTGCGTCCTTGTTTAACTTCCAGATCAGACTCGAGGGGAACAACTTCCAGCTTGAAAAAGTTTCGATTGTTTCTAAGTTTTGTCCTCTTAACGTTTGATTTCAGTGGGCGATGCCACTGAACCATGAATATTTAAGGGCGGGACATGTTAATGACGATCGGTTTCAGCCGCCACATTTATAAAAACCAGCTGAGTCATACCCTAGGATCGGCCATATACGGAATTTTCATAAATTACACGTGCGTCTTTTCGTACCATGATTCCTGCACTCAGATCTGCACACGTTCCAACAGGAGGTTGATAAATGAGGCCCACTGTATCTGCAACTTATTGGGATTTTTTCCCTTGATTTTCTGCAATGAAACTTTGTGCTGCTTCAATCCTCAATGTTTATTGTCACCTTTTCTTTTCAGTCTCATTCAGGAACAGTGGAGAATACAACCGAACTTTTAGCTGTGATAGCTGTGATTCAATCCAAAATGTTAGCCAATGTTGGTAATCTTGAAGGCACAAATCAAAGAAACCTTTTCTTTTCTTCCTTTGATTAAGCTAAATACACAGAAAAACCAACGTAACATATAAATCCTTACCTTGAATGTAGACAAGCCATAAAGTCTTGTGGTGTGCACAGTTTCAGCGGAGACATTAGTGATGTTCGTTATAAAATCCTCAAGATACCTACAGGCCTGTTCCAGGTGGGTGGTGTTAATGATGATCTGCACCAACTACAGCAAGAAAACCACAATTGTTGTGAACAATTTCCTGACGCTGTACATGCAGGAGTATAAATGCATTTGTTTGTACCTCAGTTAGCCCTATGTAGGGTTTCTTGATGAGGTTCTGCAAACAGCTGCTGAGTGTTCTCGTCAGTAGTAGATTGGTGGATTTTCGCAACATGTCATCAATCTCTGTCGAACTTAAGTCACAACATTTATGATTGGGGACGGGACAATACAGTGAGATCCATACAGATATTCTACTGTCAGCTTGGATTGAAACGTCAAGTGAGTCAGACCAACCTGCGGTGCAGTGATTCAGAGAATTTGAGGCTGGCATAAATGAACTCTTTGACCTGAATATAGATCTGCGGAACAGATGGGGACATTGGCAGCTTCTTTGGAAAATCCTGCTACTCACACGCACATACAGAAAGACATAAACAGCACAGGATTAGAAGTCTAGTTCAGTGTCCTATATTTTGATTTTAAGCGCTTTTCTTCAAACCTTTGACTAATCATTTTACTACTTCACAATGTATTTTCAAACACCGAATAAAACTCTTAATATGCGGTTTGGTGGTGATTTTTTTCCACTTTTCATAAAGATAGAGGAGTCAGCATTGAGGCAAAAGTTGTAAGTCACCATTATTAACCAATGACTCATGAATATACATTTCTGCATGTAAGCTTAACTAATAAACACTTGAAGGAGACGTTACAGATGTTCCAAAAGTTTATGGTACTTAAGTCTGTTACCTTTTCTATTTCAGCATCATGGAAAGGAAAGCGCCTGGTCACCAATTTGTACTCCTCCTCAGTCTCCACTGGAATGGGACTGTAGTTGTCCAATTCAAAAATCTCCCTGTGGAAATTAAACAAATTTCATGTTTGAGCACATTTTGTTTCTAAAATTAAACCCCTGAGAAAATCAAACTTACAATTTGTTGAGCTTTATATTTTGCATATTAATTAAGACTGTCCGGTACTACTAAGCCTAAACATTTGATATTTCAGGACATTATTGCGAAGGACTTCTCTTACTGTGCAAAGACAAAGTAAATCATTCCTGGTTAATGATATTGTGGGAAAGCAAAAGTACTCAAAGAACAGCACATCAGAGCCAGACTAAGACTTGCTTGTTTCAGCTCATCAATAGTTCATCAATACAATATACCAATCTAACTTCGGTTTATGGTCATTTCCATTGAAAAATCAAGGTTTTTTTCCCCCTTTTATTTCCAATGTGGTATAACATAGCCTTTAGGGACTGATCCAACACCAACAATCTCCTTTTACTTTTGTGGCTGAATGATAAACAGTATATATACCAGCACTCCTACCTGAAAACCAGTGACCACTTCTTCAGTAGAGTCTCACTGTACTGGTCTCTGACTTCAAACAGCAAGTCAAAAAGTCGGTTCACTGGGAAACCATATCCCTGAACACACATACAACAGTTAAAAATATGCTAACATATTTTTACAGCATAATCTTTTGAAAATGCAAAAATCTCAACCTGTAGTGTGTCAGCAAATATGACGATGAGGTTCTTCAACTCCAGGACCAAGTCTGGATCATCACAGTATGACTGAATAAGAAACAGAATTAAAAAAAAAAAAAAAAAAATCATGTTGGAAAAAGACAATCACAAAGTATTTAGTAACAAATATTCTATTCTGTCACCAATCTGATTCTGTCACTAATCTGATTCTGATTTTTGCTAACTCTGATGTTTATTTAATTCAATTCAATTCAATTCAGTTTTATTTATATAGCGCCTTTTACAATAAAACTGCCTCTAGGTGCTTTACAGAGGCAGAAACCCAGAGCCTGAACCCCCAGGTAAGCACAGTGGCAAGGAAAAACTCCCTTTTAACAGGAATAAACCTCGATATATATATATCTATATATATATCTATATATATATAGATATATATATACATAATACAGCATAGGCAGGTTATAATAAATAAGGAACAGCATAGGCAGGTGTTGACAGTGGACACTGGGTTTGTCAGAGGCCAAGATCCTTGCAGCATGAATCTGGAGACGGGAGACCTGCAGAAAGATAGAGAGAGAGAGAAGAGGGGCAGAGACACAAAACAGCCAGGAAGACTGGACACACTAATAAACCCGGTGGGAAGAAAAGGAGGAGAGGAGGTAAGGGAGTATAGATGGTGGTTGGAGTTGAGGAGGTGGGGAACTGCTCAGTGGATCATGTTTGTGTCCCCAGCAATGTAGGTCTATAGCAGCATAGCTATGCTAAAAATTGAAGAATAAAAGTTTGATGACCCTATTCTACCTGTAGCTGTGAGAACTGACTGTAACTAGATCTATCAACCCTACACACTTTGTTTGAGGCTAACTATACGATTTACTGAACAGAAAGGTTTTAAGTTTGATCTTAAAGGTAGACGTGGTGTCTGCCTCTCGAACCCAGGTTGGTAACTAGTTCTGTAGTAAAGCTGCCTGATAGCTAAAGGCTCGTCCTCCCGGTCTACTTTTATGAATTCTAGGAACTACAAGTAAACCTGCACTCTGTGATCTGAGCGTTCTTTTTACTGGTTGAGGGCAAGGTCTCTCTTTCAACGGCGTCCTGATTGGAATAATTTGGCTCAGTTTATAAGAGTTATTCCAGTTATTGGGGCATAATAGCTGAAAGCTTCCTTTCCTGCCTCTGTATTGAAATGTCCTGGTCTGATAAAAATTGACTGGTGGTTTTTGGTTGACTAGAAATGACGACATACACTGTGGAAGCTTGCCAAAGCATTAAAAAAAAGACAGTATTGCTCTTGATGAAAGGTAAGAGGAGGCGAGCCCACATTTCTATATAGAATACAGTCATGGGTAGGAAACCCATCACCAGAAATAAAGTGTAGAGCACTGTGAAAAACTGTATTACAGGTCTTCAAAATATTGGAAGAGGCATGCATATACAAAATGTCTCCATAATCATATATACAAGTTGATTGTACAGTGGTTTGTAACAAAAAACACCACCTATTCCTGAAAAGGAAACCTAAATTTCTTTTTAGCTTTATGATTAGATGTTTAACATGAATTACTGAGAGGTCATTCATACCTATGGTGGTCAGTTTAATAAAATGTAGGGCTGGAACTTTAATTTTAATTTAATTTAAAGTCAATTATGATTATTTAAGTACAGAAAAAATAACGCGACAAAAACAAAACAAAAAAAAACAATTGCAATTAATTTTTTGCACTTTAAGCAGTGGAATGTTCCTGTAATACCAATGCACAGGACACAACATGAGAAATGGGAAGTTGAGTCATTGCTGGGTTTGGTGGGCGGAAACTTTAGTTTTAAAAAGCCAATGGATAAAAGCATAGTTGTGTGAGAACTGTGCGAGAAAGAATTTGCCCATCACCGGGGAACTTCCAGCCTCCGCTACCACCTCACTGCCAAACACGTCGCAGCTAACACAGACAACGCTCCTAGTTGGAGCAGGTAGTGTCACCTTGTCAGTGAAAGTTCTGCATCAGAAAAAAATTGATCTTTTTTGCTTAAAATTAGATTTCTTTTTTTACAGGAACAGCAATAGTAGCTCTCAGACTGGTTTATTGGTTCAATATGGACATGAAGCATGAGGCTCCTAGTGCCACTGCCCAGGAGAAGGGCCACAGGGGAGACCAGGGCTTTTGTTAATCCTCTCACACCACACTGAGGGCCTTTCTCTGATCTGTTAGCATAATCCTCTTGGTAATTTACAACCAACAAGAGCTCACCAGTCACAAGTATGCCATATAAATCTTCTGTTATTGTTGCAATCTGTCTCCCATTAAGACCCCCAACAACCTTGTGACTGCATGAGTATGTCCTCATTTCTTCTAAATGATAGCCATAATCTGTTCTTGGGTGCTCAGGTCTGACCTCCCCAAAGTGTTTGTGTGTACAGTATGATTAATTAAGGCCCTTTTCTTCCAAGATAAACAAATGGATAATATGCCCTTATCACTGTTAATCTTTCTTTTTTTTATTTATAATGCACTCCCCAGTTGCTCCATGTCCACGTGTGTGTCTGTTCTTGTACACACTAGAACAGTACAAAACACAATTATCACCTAAAAATTTTCCTCATTTCCTTTGTTGTTTGCTAAATTTGTACACAGATTTTTGAAATGTACCATATGTTTACATTCCAAGTTTTAAAAATGGTTCGTCAAACATATTTGTGGTTTACACCCTAAAAAGCAAAACCTTTTTCCCATGGAGATTTTATGTTTTTGTGTGACTTTTAGGTCCAACATTTTAACACAAAAGTTTAAAATGAAAAATAATGAATGGACTGAGAAATATTTTATGTCTATGAAAGTCATTAGATAGAAGTATAAGCGGTACAACAAACTCTGTGTGTGCCTACAGAATGTGTGCGAAGAACAGCAATGATCTTGGACAAGGCCATGTTCCACAGTTCATCCGTGAACGCTCTGGTTACGAGCCCCTGTGTTGCATGGAGGATGTGGTCCTCCACGACAAAGAACCTTACAGAAAAAAAAAAAAAACAAAACAATAAAACAAAATGTAAAGCTGTTTTACAGGGTGAGACAATGTGACATTTATATTGCGAAATAATGTAAGGATTATCTTACCCAACAATCTGATTGAAGTATCTTGTATAGCCTTCCACTGTTTGATGCTGAAAACAAAGACAAACTACTCTTTTGTATGCTGCTATACCATCATAAATGCTTTTTCCCCTCCCATATTGATCCCATTGCTTATTTTGCATGATTTCATAAATAAATAAACATTTCACTGATCAGATCACTTACCCTTAGACCTTTTAGGAGCCGTTTTCACTTTAACATGACGTCTTCTGTAACCATGTTAGACATTATCTCACTTTAGTTTTTCTATAGTTTTACTGTGGTAGTTTGCCGTAATGAGGATAATTATAATTGAGACAAATCTGAAGACAGATGGACCCCAGCCAGCAGTGGAAAACATTTTTGTGAGTTTAATCCCACAGATTATAACCAAGAGTGAAGCTATGCCAGGTAGATGATTAAGAACTATTTGTTTAAGGTATCACTTTCACATTGATGAACCATTTAGCCAATGGATTTCTTGAAGTGTTTCCTAGACCAGGGGGATAAATTACTATGACTGGACACCAGCGTTGGCTTCTCTGACACTCTAATTTGACATATGCTATTTTTTAACTTTTTATTAAGTGAAAAGCCAAAATCACAAGTTTTATATTTATTTGCTTTAACTATTTCACTATTGATTCATTTAATATTCTTGTTATATTATATGTAATTACAAACTCTGATTTTTAAATAAATAAATAAATATAAATAGTTGCCTGTCGAGGCCCAATTTGGGCCGCACCCCCTTGACTGAGCAAAGCGGGCTAAGAATCGGGCCAAAAAAATCCGCTGAGGTGTCCCTCGACTTACCTGCAAAACTTTGAACTGCACACCTGTCATTCTTTAATCTAAAAAAAAAAAAGAGTCCCTCTCATTGCTCATCTCATCTGTTATCACTGCTCTTCTTTCTATTTAAACCAGTCTCAGATATCAGGATTAGATTCCTCAAGTATTCCCAATTTAATGCATCACTCCCCACCACCTGGCCAACTCAAGTCAGGTTCAAAAAAGCATAACTGAAAAACAGTCTGAGCTCTGAGTCAAAAAGTGTGCTATGTAATGTGATTACTGAGAGGAAGGGCTCTCAGTGCAGAAGTAGTAATGACTAACCCTTAGTTAAGATGAAGTTGCTGCTCAGTAAAGAGCATCTTTAACACAAAGATCACCTGGGTATTAGTGTAGTATTTCATCAAGATCTAGAAATGAGCGGATGATGTGGACTGGCATGTAAAGGCTCTTAATGCTGCTTCTAAGTGAAAAACTTTAATACTGCAGCTCCACCTTCATCATCAAACCTCTCTTCTGGGAAAAACTTGTGCAACGCATTCAAAAAAATGAGGTCAGACATTTTCCTGCCACCTGTTCCATCCGACCAAAAGAAACAGGCTCACCACTGGGACACCAGCAAGCCCAAACTCTTCATTCAACCCATCAATACCTTAAAGAAGACATGAAACACTAGAACAAACGCTAACCATATGATAGATGTACATATTGTAAAGCATAACGGTGAAATAAAACATCTGATTAATCACTCGTTTTAAAGAAAATCCACTTTTTATATGTAATTACGGGACGTTTTGTGGGCATACTCGCTGCTTATTTTACGTCACTGCCTACGTCACCAAATTGGTTTCGTGTTTCGGTCTCATAGAAGAACACGTAGGTTACGAATGAGGAAATGTCGGAGGATGAGGCAGAACGTGAAAAGTTTTGTACGTCAAAGCCAATGGCTTATGCCTTTGAGCCACTGACAAGACATAGGGGTGAGAGACCAATTTTTGCGGAGGATTGTGGAGGTGCCGCAGCTCTGGACAGAGGCGGCACCGAGGAGACAGTCAGTAACAGACAATCTACTCCCAGAACTAGTCAGCTGATGGCTCAGATCCTCATCCAGCTAAACTATTTAATTAATTAATTAATTTAATAAATTGATAACTAGTTAAACTAATGTTTGTGGCTTTGTAATAAAAACATGCAGTTTTTTCATCATTACCTACGGAAGCGTATTGCAGCCACTTTATGTAAATAAAAATTGATCATTATTCCGTGTTATGTTTATTGTTAGAACAATATATTTTCACGTTATAACGTGATAATATTTATTGTAAGAACGTAAAACATTTAAAGTTATAACATGATAATTTGTGATACTGTAAAAACTTAAGTTTATTGTAAAAACGTGAAAAACTTAGGTAATGTGATGAGGAAGCGATGAAACTGCAGGAGAGCAGATAAGTGGAAGGAAATGGCTCGTTTAAGTGACTTAATTAAGTTAAACTTCATGCTTGGAATGACCCATGGAGAGATTCTGTTGCTACTGAGCATGGTTGATGAAATTGTGATAAGTATGCGCACGCTACGAAAGATCCTAAGACGCATGGGACTGTATAGAAGGAAGAGTCAGTTCGACCCTCTGGAAGTAGCATCATTTCTCATTGATCAGTTAGAAGGATATGGCAGGTACCATGGATACAAGCTATACCATCTCAGCTGCATCCAACTTATCACGTTTTTACAATATAATTATCACTTTTTTACTATATAAATTATTACGTTTTTACAATATAATTATCATGTTTTGACAATATAATTATCATGTTTTTACACTAACAAATTATCACGTTATAACGTGAAAAGTTTCACATTCTTACAATACATATTATCACGTTATAACATGAAAATATATTGTTCTAACAATAAACCTAACGTGTTACTGATCAATTTTTATTTACATAGAGCAGCAACAATATGCTTCCTACAGGAGCCATGCAAAACATACCTCCATTTTTTGTGTTAAGTTGATCTTTTCCTGCCATTTTCTAATTGATCTCTAGTTATTTTTAGGTAAGATCATGGGGCTGGCAAGTTCAGCAACCAATACTGTGACGTCACTTCTGCTGACAAAATAGCAGTGGCGCTGCCCGTTGGCTTAACAGCTAAACTTTAATGGCTGTATTTCGAAATACCTTTTGCCATCCGTGTTGAAACTTATATAATAGTTTAAGGGTTGGAGAGCTTTTAAAAATTATGATAACTATGTTTTGTGTTTCATGCCCTCTTTAAGGACTCAAATTCCTAGCAAACATCACCATCGACAATACACCCATGCCATTGACTTTAAATAACCTTTAAATAAATTAGGAGCTGGTTATTCAAATTGGGGTCTCCAATGAGTTTCCCCCATAGGGTGGCTGGGCTCTCCCTTAGAGATAGGGTGAGAAGCTCTGTCATCCGGGAGGTGCTCGGAGTAGAGCCGCTGCTCCTCCGCGTTGAGAAAAGCCAGATGAGGGCACCTAATTAGGATGCCTCCTGGACGCCTCCCTGGTGAGGTGTTTAGGGCATGTCCCTCCGGTAGGAGGCCCCGGGCAAGACCCAGGACACGCTGGAGGGACTATGTCTCTCGGCTGACCTGGGAACGCCTCGGGACCCCCCGGAAGAGCTGGACGAAGTAAGCTGGGGAGAGGGAAGTTTGGGCTTCCCTGCTTAGGCTGCTGCCCCCGCGACCCGACCCTGGATAAGCGGTAGAGGATGGATGGATGGATGGGGTCTCTCTTCAACCTCCTTTAACTCCTTTTCCAGCTAATGTTCTAAGTCAGACATAACACAGTCTCAGTGTCATTACTGCTCAACATAACTCCTGACCATAACGAAACGATACAGCTTAATGTCGTCTCACCCCCCTTAGGCACCAGTAGGTTTTGGTCCCTGGCTCTCTTTAAAGCATGTTACATACTAAGTAAATATTTCAGAAGATGTACACTCAACAACCTTCATGCAATCTGTGCATGTCTGAGTGCTGCTGCTCACCATATTACCCTGCGGCTGCAATACAAGCCTTGCCTGTTTCTTCCTCTGCTTCCTGTAGTAGTTCTCAAATGTTTCTTTGTCACCCTGCAATAAAGGAAACATCAGACACCTCAACAATCATTCCACTACCCTTTATTCGTAAGTGGACAGAAGCTGTGTTCACTCTCGTTAATGCCTTCTTAATCTTAAGACTTTGAGAATAGTTTTTAGTTTAGTAAAGACAAAACTCTGCAAAGACTGAGGAACTTACAGGGTCACTAATTATAAGACAACAACTAGATTCTGTTGAGATTATTTCCCATAATGCACCTCTTGCAAATTTCCAATAACCACTTTGGAGCAGAGAAAAATGGAGGAGGAAGAGATGTAGCTTTTGGCAGTAGTAACCATTGTGTGTGCATAAGTCCAAAAAGAAGAGAAAACGCCGGAGCTTACTACTTCCTGTTTGGTGCTAAGATAGCGCACCCATTGGTTGTCTGTAATGGTGACGTCATGTTTCCTATACGACAAGACTTAAGATTTACGAGAATATAAAACATGATTAATATTGTCGCAACGCGGAAAAGACGGGCTCAAATCGGGTTGTACGGCCACCTTACACCAAACAACGGGGTGTATTACAACTTTTGAATTTTGTGTGTGATTTTGAAATCAAGTGAAAACTGAAAACTCAGTGAGTGTAAGGCCAGCTTTAGACATTCTGAGGTGGAGTTAAGACAGTATAGTCAGCAAAGTTTTAAAGCATTTTGCCAGAATTAAAAATGGGCACGCTTGAGGCGTGGAAGTCAAGTATTGCACAGAGCCAATTGGTTGAAATATTTCAAGCTTGCATGTGAGCAAATCCCTGAACTAGTTTTGCTCAGTGTACCGCCCCCCAACTCCTGCAATTGGTCTAGATAGATGTCAGTATGATCTAACTACAATGAAACACAGAAGCTTGAAAAGAAAAGAAACAGTTGACAAGCATTAAATCCTAAAATTAGCGGCGTTAATTTAATATGGCATTAATGAGATAAATTGTGTTAACTTTGACAGCCTTATATATATAGTTTATATGTATATGTGTGAAACTGAGAAATACCTACCAGCACAGTGTAAATGTGCAGACATCTGTATACAGGGGAGAAATCAACCAGATCATGGGCTGTAAGAATCTGTCAGACATAAAATAAATATATATATTTGTATATTTACATGCAAAAAATTGCAGTCATTTTGATGGTGTTGAAAATAGCTTTCTATTAAATTAAAACCATTATAAACCAAACCAGTCATTTTAAAACAATGGAGACTTGAAATGCTTAACTGGGGAGAAAAACAAACTGTTTAAGAAGAACAACAAACCAACACATGGGGTTTTACCTCTTCATCTGCTTCCTCCTCAATTCCAGCCTCACCATCATCTATCATCAGGCCATTTTGAACGTGTGCATGTGCTGGTCCAATCAGGGAGCACACAGGCTTGGCATAGTGACCAACATAGGTCTGTTTTGTCAGTGCACTGTGAAAGGTTCTGTGCTTTTGTGCCTTCAGAGACACATAGATCAGTGAGTTGAGAAGCATTTTTATAGTCCTTTCACAAACAGCTGAGTGTATCTCTTATACCTGTCTCATAGCCATCTCTCCAACCTTGTCTGAGTGTTTCCTAATGCTTTCCAGGAAATCCTTGAGGTCTGACATAGAGATCTCCTTAATTTCCTCTCTCAATCTAGGCAGGTTTTCGGCCATAATCTGACAGAATCTGTACTGACTGACCCTGCAGACAGAACCGCAAAAATCAATAGGTTGTTGCACAGAACTGATGAAACATCTTTCAGGAGTCCAGTTGACTCTCTGGTAGACCTTCATAAATTATTATGTCCTGGGTAAATCACAATCCTCATGGATTTATTGCACTAATGTTGCATTAATCCATTTCAATATAAAAAACAGTATGTGTCCAACAATATGAAGAATACTGTATATAGACAAACTTCACCATATCTTAAGATACTGTATATGAAAAAACCTTGGTATAGTCCAGTAATTGTGCGTGTACTATGTATTAAACCACCTTTAAAAACAGTTGCTTGTCTGGATCATATGAGCTAAAGGTAACGTAAAAATATATATGCTCAGTAGTGTTTCTCACTGCTTCTTTCTGACACAAATTGGACAAATACTAAATACTGATATTGCAGTTTAGGAATATAAACAGTTAAAGGCATATTAAAATGCATCATAACATGTTTTACTTGTTTTTGTGATTGATTGCATTACTACTAGAGGTTGACTCCATAATGTGTACTTTTTTCTCTTTTATGATCGGTTTTCAGTTTTAATCTTATGTCTTGTTAGTCTTGATGTGGAACTCCTTGACTGTATGTTTGCTGCTGCCTATCTTGGCCAGATCTCCCTTGAAAAAGAGGTTTTTAATCTCGATGGTATTTAGCTGGTTAAATAAAGGTTAAATAGAATAATAAATAAAACTGTTTGAAACCTACCTGGGGATGTACACCGTTTCCAGCTGCTCCATCATTTTCAATGCAGCATAGTATCTGCAGAAAAACAATATAATTTTGTTAAAATACTCTGCTGTGTGTATTAATGATGGGATACATTCTGAATTCGGTTTATTAAATTCGTACTTGTGTCTTTAGCTCAATCAGGGACATTACTGTTATGACCATGCAATTTCCCTAGGTAGATTAGCAGTACGGTGTATCATTGTAGCGCACTTTGGTATTATTAAAGTGGCTTTAAACGTCCGGACTGTAAATTCAAAATAGAAAAATGTATTCCCATTTCAACTCTTTGGTGTAGATTTGGTCCCAGTGAGTAACCATGCTTAATAGAGGAAGAACAATGAATGAACAATTTCAAGCACAACCCTCATTTTAAAGCTTCCAGTGTGTTATGCCAGTGTCTTACCCATCATACAAATGAAAAAAAAAATCACCATGGCCATATAGTGTAGAAAAAAAAGTAGATCACATTTTAGAGAGCCTTGTTAATTTCTGCAAAACCATACAAGCTCATATTTTGCATATACAGTATTAAAACAGTACTGAGTAAATAGTTTTTACAATGACTATTACCACAACTACTACTATTACTAGTACAAAAAACAATAATAATAGAGTTATGTAAGATCAGGAGCAGGACAATATATTGGATATGCCAATTGCCCCGGAGGACATCTATGGTTCTGCATTAACCACAATGCAGCAGAGATGTGAGGCAAAGAAGAAGGACAAATAGGCCCTGAAACTTTGTCTTCCCTGCAAAGCATCCAAGCCTTCACCTCCAGTGCGGCGCAAATCCTTTGTTCAAGTTGCTTCTCAGCCGCCGCATTTCAAGATCCCAAAGCGGTCGCAACAGCCCCTCCCACCGAGGAAGGAGCCCAGAACTGGCTGGTACAGAAAACCTCCTGCCTCGACCACAGTCCTGTCGCCGTCCCCGACCTCCACGACCTCAGTACTCCAGGTGAGGAAGAAGAAGAAGAGAGCAGCCTGACAGCCTCCCTCTCTCCTGGTGGAGTATCCTGCTGTTCCCCGTTAAGCAGGTTCATTGATTTTGGCTTATTCCGGTGCAACTGCAACTGTGAACTTGGCCTATGAATAGCTCAATTTGACCATTGCTGGGCTCCCTCAGTGCATGCTTAACACTATCCAAAACGCAAATTGTCCCTCCACTAGGTCTCATCACATCCCCTTAAATGTTCCGTGTGTTGATATTGTTGTTTTTACAGGACCAGATCGATTAAGGAAAAGCCTTTTCCATGGATAAAGTTTATCTGGCAGTTGTAGCAGCTTGCCATATAGGCTTTGGGGACAAAACAGTGGGCCAACACCATTTGGTGTGCCAGTTTATGAGGGGAGAGTGCAGGCTTCTCCCTGTCTTCAGACCACTGGTGCTTCTGTGGGATTTGACGGTGGCTCTGAAAGGGCTTAAAGGCCCCCAGTTTGAGCAAGTGTCAAACACCTGTCCCTTAAGACTGTGCTTTTACTGGCTCTTGTTTTTGCAAAGAGAGTGAGTGATATCCATGCCCTCTATGTTAGCCCTGCATGTGCGCAGTTCATCCCAGTAAATACTTGTATGGTTCTTAAGCTCAACCCGGTCTTTGTACCTAAGGCGGGGTGTTCGCAGCATTCCCCACTCCCGGCAAGCAGCATGTTGTGTCCAGTTCGAGCTGTCCCCTCTTATATAGACAAGAGGCAGAGCATCAAGAGGAGCGATCAGCTCTTTGTCTCCTGGACTGAACCCCAAAAGGGACAGCCAGTCACAAAGCAGCGCCTTGCCCACTAGGTGATGGAGGCTGCTGCTCTGGAGTAAATGAGCAGGATCTGCAGCTGCGGGTGCGAGTGCGTACACATCTTGGGCTTTATGAGCGTACCTAGTGCTGTCCTCGAGTCTTAATTAGGACCCTGGGAAACTGGCTGTTTCTTGTTCAATAAGATCTCTGGCAATACTGGAGCCACCATATCCCATAGTGAGACACCGAGTGAATATTTTGAAGAAGAACGCTTGGTTATATAACATAACTGCAGTTCTTGGAGTGACATGAATGAGGTGTCTTGCATAATCCTTCCTGCTGAGCGGTGAGAAGAGATTTGATCAATCAATTGAGGGTGTATCATCCGCGCACACTATATGTAGTAGATAGGACTACTAGGTTGGCAGGTGAACACCTTTTATCGGCCAATCAGGATTGGCAAATTGAGATAAGTATTTCTATTGGTGCAGGAGGCTGTATCCCATAGCGAGAAACCTAGCTTATACTAATCTAAGAACTGCAGCTTATGTTAGATAACCAAACAGTCTTGTGCAGCTGCAGCATAGAGTAAGCCCTTCCAGCCTCCACCCCCAGTGCAAATTCAAGCCATCACACAGCCCAGCTGTGAATTACCCCCACACTTTCCCCTCCCCTAGATGGGTGAACCCTGAATACAATAATACTTGGACATCAACAATTACGTGAGACAGCAACAGGCACTTGAATTGTTCAAACTCCTTCCAGTGTGTATTTATTGCATAAACTATGCATTTCAGTGCAAATCCCACAAGTTGACCAGAATGATATAGAGCAGGGGTCGGGAACCTTTTTAGCTGAGAGAACCAAAAAAGTCACATTTTTTAAAATGTATTTCCATGAGAGCCATACAATAATTTTTTAACTCTAAATACAACTAAATGTGTGAATTTTTAAACAAGACCAACAATTTTAGAGTTTAAGAGGTCTCTGAATTTATTTTTTTTCTTAATAACATTGTTACACTGAAGCTAATACATAAAATACTTCTTACCATTAATGCGACTTCTGGTGCTGCATGGTTTTGCTGATGGCTTTATATTCTGGCTGATATGTGGTGAGGTTAAGCTTCATGCAGGTGTTGCATGAATGTTTTGGCAAACTCACCAATGGCTGTGAATGGCTTTTCGTTCCTCACTATTGCTAAAGAATTGCTACGAAAACCCAAACAGTTAAAATAGATACATTTAGGATCCGAAATAAAACTATGTTGACACATTTATCAATGAACTGTTTAAACTATTTTAAACGGACTTACGTGTTTTGTTGTGGGCAGTAGTGGACTTTTTTTTTTTCTTTTTACTATGCGCTCCATTGACGTGCGGTTATTTACGATCCTTCAGTCTCATTTTGTCCCACCAAACTTGATTGCTGGCTATTCTACATTTCTACTTAGCACATTACGCTAATGATTTTTGCTGGCATTATGCAAAAGTTTTTGGTTGGGATTTTATATTGAAATAAGGATCATTTATGGACAAATAGTAATCTAATGTTGATGCAGACATCAGTTTGACTTTTTTTATGGAAATCACAGACGGTAATCTTTATCTTTGGCTTTAAAAAAAATTATCTCACCAATTTACATTTCTCTTCTGGACTTTGGGCTCATGCATCCTTGAGCTATGGAGGTCCTACCAGAGTTCTGTAATGACGCTATGTAGGTACGCTACACGACCATTTCCACGCAAGCATCGACATTTATCAATCTGGACTTGAGCAGATGATACGATCAAATCTCACGTCATGAACTTAAATTCGAGACAGTGTGGATTTGTGGTGCAGCCCAGCAAAATCTGAAATTAATGATTAAACAAACCTCAAACCAATCATTAAGCACAGGCTGTCATACATATTCATATACATATTCCGTACAGAATAAAAAGTAAACAAATGCAATAAAATAAATATATTTGTTTTTTACAGAAGCATTTTGCCTTCAGATGAAAAAATAACAACTTTGTTTTTCCTGAGAAATTCATTTTTGGTAACTGGTGAACCTGTCACAGAGCAACAGCGCAGCGTCAGGGCAGCAACACATAAGCTCGTCCATGGCAACGCTGTTCTGTGCCGCTGTAATCATTCTAATATTTAATGTTTGAATTATTTATGGTTTCTGTAATGTTTTACTATTATTCATTACTTATTGTGTTAAGAAAGATTTATCTGAGAGCCAGATGCAGTCATCAAAAGAGCCACATCTGGCTCGCAAGCCATAGGTTCCCGACCCCTGATATAGAGTAATTGTTCTCCCTCTCTCTCTCTTTATCCTATCTGTCCTGTCTCCCTCTTCTTTTCCTACTTTACCCAGCCAACTTTCAGCAGGATGGTTCCTCCTTGTAAGCCCGGTCCTGCTCACTGTGCTTACCTGGGGGTTCAGGTTCTGGGTTTCTACCTCTGTAAAGCACCTAGAGACAATTTTATTGTAAAAGGTGCTATGTATATAAAATTTAATTGAACTGAACTGAATTAATAGTTTTTAACTGGGTGTAGGCCATGACAGAATAGCACCAAGACGGTATACATCATTAAAATTTTGTCTTCAACACAAGAAAATAGTTACAGCTTTAGTGTGTCTCAGACATTAGACATATTAAAGCTAATCTTACAAAATTGTTCCTTTTTTGAAGTAAACAAGCCTTTTGGTGTATGTTTGAACAGTCAATACAGTCTGATATTGTCTATGAAAAAAATTGTGGCTTTGTGTTTAGCCAAAACAACCTGAGATCCATCTGTTCCCACTATATGCTGCTGTGGCGACGTGGGACAGACGTACTGCACAATGGTAGCAATTAAAAAAAAAAAAATCTTTTAGACCTAAAGTAATTTTATTATTAGGGAAGTACATTATTTCAGTACCTTTTGGCTTCCAGTTGCTCCTTCAGTTTGCTGTACATTTCCAACACTTCAAGGAAAAACATGGATAGAAAACTGTTTTGATCCGTTCGTTTCATTTCAAGAAGATACAGTACATTTGCTATTTAAAGACATCAAAATGCAAAAATTACATTTTCATCAAAATACTGAATCAATAGCCTAAGCTTCAATGCATGCATTTGCACTTAACCTCGCAACCCTCCTCTGGTTATTGTTTTAGTTAAATGAGCAGGTGGAGTACTGGTAGTTGTGTATGATAACAATAATAATAACAAAAGTCAGAAAAATAAGTTAAGAAAAGTTCTTGTAATGAAGATGATCTTTTAGATACATTTTAATAAATCACTTCATATTTTCTGTATTATTTGCAGATTTGGATATCTGATTCTAGCCAATATAAAAACTTTGTTAAAGTTGCAAGCAAAATTCTCTATAACACTGGTGTGTCTTGGCGATGCTCTTTTCCAGTTGCAGTGGGCAGACATTATAAAAAAAGAGCTTCTATAGCAAGCAAAATATCATTAACCTTTCACATACTTGGCCTGTTTTAAAACAAATTAAAACTGTGAATTGCTTGGACAGCTTCTATTTTGGACATTTTATCTTATTTCAATGTTTAAAAACATACTCTGGTGAATATAGAATGCTTCATGAAAGAAAAAAGGGTGTTCTGTTTAAGCCCAATAAATAAATTAAATATGAGTTTAAAAATGATCTGTGATAGCATGTATAAATTTGCAAATGAATTCTTACAATCAGTGTCAAGTAAATTAAGCACCCACTTTTATGGCTTAACAGGTGTGCATGACATTACCTGAGGTCAGAAGGATAACTGACTTATTACTCTAGAAATACAATGACTTTCATGTTGACATACACGGACAGCAGTAGTACCTGGAATACAGAGCTGGAGCTTTTCTACAGTGGTAACCATGTTTCTCTGCTGGAGACGACAATGAATCACCTCGTCTGTTTGAGATGACACCTGAGGGAAGATGTACATAATGGATGAGGATGAGATAGACAGCAATGCAGTGTCCAGGGTTTAAGTTACTATTAAGTTACTATGTGTCATGAGAGCACAATTACTACGCCATTCATGCATTTGTTGTCTATAGACTTACCTCCCTCCCAGCATCTTGTAGTCTTTGATTAGTGTCTGTCACTTGGCCCTTGAAATAAACAGAAATATCAGATTTATCATACAGTCTTAAACCCTTTTTAAAAAATACTCAATTCCAATATTTTCAATGCCTCAAACCATCTCCATCTAATGCCACCGACCATCTTAACCATCTCCCAGCTGAAAGGATTCTGCATTAAGGAGTGGAAGCAAACATTCCTCAGGGATCGGTACATGGCTATAAGAACTGTCTTATTATGACGTATCGCGTCATTTCCTGTTTCTGCTCTGTCCTAAACTCGCTCACTTCTCCTGGTGTTTGCTACGATGGATTTACTGTTGTTAATTATTTTGTTAGCTTTTTATTTATCCTGTTTAGTAGTACACAAGCAAGGTTGTATACTTCGCTCTGTCTATTTCGCTCCGCGCAGTGTAGCTTATTTATAGCTCTAGAGGTGAGGCTTAGCGAGCTTGAGGCGAGGCTCTGCACACGAGACACCATCGTAGCCCCTGTAGCTAGCCAGCACCAGTTAGCCTGTACGGACTGGCCCAGTTCAGCTACCCCGCAGCCCCCGAGCAGCCGGGCAGTCAGGGTGGTGGTTCGAAGGAAGCGTAGCCTGACAAAAAAAAACAAAGGCCCGTGGTTCACCACCAACTGCTTTATGTTGCAAACCGCTTTTCCCCACTCAGTGACACACCCACTGAGAAACCCATCCATCCATCTTCTGCCACTTATCCGGGGTCGGGTCGCGGGGGCAGCAGCCTAAGCAGGGAAGCCCAGACTTCCCTCTCCCCAGCCACTTCGTCCAGCTCTTCTGGGGGGATCCCGAGGCGTTCCCAGGCCAGCCGAGAGACATAGTCCCTCCAGCGTGTCCTGGGTCTTCCCGGGGGCCTTCTACCAGAGGGACGTGCCCTGAACACCTCACCAGGGAGGCGTCCGGGAGGCATCCTTACTAGGTGCCCGAGCCACCTCATCTGGCTCTTCTCAATGCGGAGGAGTAGCAACTCTACTCCGAGCTCCTCCCGGATGGCAGAGCTTCTCACCCTATCTCTAAGGGAGAGCCCAGCCACCTTGCGAAGGAAACTCATTTTGGCCGCTTGTACCTGCGATCTCGTTTTTTCGGTCATTACCCAAAGCTCATAACCATAGGTGAGGGTAGGAGTGAAGACCGACCGGTAAATCGGTAAATCTTCACCACAACGGAACGGTGCAGAGTCCGCATTACTGCAGACGCCGCACCGATCCGCCTGTCGGTCTCCCGCTCCATTCTTCCCTCACTCGTGAACAAGACCCCGAGGTACTTGAACTCCTCCACTTGAGGCAGGATCTCCTCCCCGACCTGGAGAAGGCACTCCACCTTTTTCCGGCTGAGAACCAGAGCGGCCAGACATAGAGGGTAACTTAAAGCAGCTGGTGAGAGATAAACGCAAATACAGCAAAATTATCATTGACGTCACTCTAGAAGACCAAGCAGCACATGACAGGAAGGTTCACTACAGCAGGTGTCTCTATGAAGATACCAGAGACAGATTTGTAGCTGAAATTGCAGCCCTGCTCCCTCTAGCACCTCCTACTGGTGCAACAGATCATTCTGATCTAAATGTTACTCCTGCAGATATTGATTGCTTTGTCAATGACACTGCAGCCACACTGCGTATAGTTTTACATTCGGTTGCCCCACTGAAGAAGAGGTTCACACACCATAGAAGACTGGCTCTGTGGTATAACACACATATCCGCACCTTTAAGCAGGCATCAAGACGGATGGAGAGGAAGTGGTACTCATTCAGATCAGCTGATTCCCAAAGCGCTTGGAAAGACAACTTATTAACATATAAGAAGGCCCTCCGTAAAGCCAGAACAGCTTACTACACTTCATTAATAGATGTAAACAAGAACAACCGGTGTTCTCTGTTTAACACCATAGCCAGGTTGACAAAGAGTCACAGCTCCGTTGAGCCTTCTATTCCTGCAGTTCTTAGCAGTGAAGACTTTATGAGTTTCTTCAACAATAAAATCACTAATATTAGAGAAAAGATCGATCAAGGTCGCTCCATGATAACTGATGAGCTGCCCTTGTTAGCAACCCCGTCTAGTCCTGATCTGGACAGCTTCCTGCCCATAGACCTCCCTGAGCTGACCTCCAGCATTAATGGATCTAAACCAACCGCATGTCTCCTGGACCCCATCCCAACTAAACTTTTCAAGGATGTCTTTCCTCTGATCGGGACCTCAGTATTAGATCAGATCAATTTATCTTTGACAAGAGGTTATGTACCTCAGGCGCTTAAAACTGCTGTTATCAGACCTTTACTTAAAAAACCTTCACTTGACCCAGGCGTCTTAGCAAATTATAGACCGATATCCAGCCTCCCATTCATCTCTAAGATACTTTTGACAGGCTGGTTGTCAGTCAGCTAACCGATCACCTAAACAGGAATAGTCTATTTGAAGTGTTTCAGTCTGGTTTCAGAGCTCATCATAGCATAGAAACAACATTGGTTAAAGTCTCCTAATGACCTCCTCATGGCATCAGACCGTGGACTTATCTCCGTACTCGTTTTACTAGACCTCAGTGCTGCCTTTGATACTGTAGACCACAGCATTTTATTACAAAGACTACAACATGAGATTAGGATCACAGGGACAGCTCTAGACTGGTTTAAATCTTATCTATCAGATCGATTTCATTTTGTTCATGTTAATGATGCTTCCTCTGAGTGTACAAAGGTTCATCATGTTCCACAGGGTTCAGTGCTTGGGCCAATCCTGTTCACTCTTTACATGCTCCCCCTAGGAAATATTATTCAGAGACACGGCATAAATTTTCATTGATATGCCGATGATACGCAGCTGTATTTATCCATGAAATCTGATGAAACAGAGCCGTTAGCCAGACTCCAGGCATGTCTCAAAGACATGAAAGACTGGATGACCTCCAATTTCCTACTTTTAAACTCAGACAAAACTGAAATCATTGTTCTTGGAGCTAAACATCTGAGGACTAGATTACCAGATAGCATTCTCTCTTTGGATGGCATTACTTTGTCCTCCAGTACGGCTGCAAGGAACCTGGGAGTTATCTTTGACCAGGACATGTTGTCATTTCTCCCTCATATTAAACAGGTTTCTAGGACCGCCTTCTTTCACCTCCGTAATATTGCTAAGATCAGGAGCATCCTGTCACAGAGTGATGCTGAAAAACTCGTCCATGCTTTTGTTACCTCTAGACTGGATTACTGCAACTCATTATTGTCAGGATGTCCAAATTATTCCATTAAAAACCTGCAGCTGATCCAGAACGCTGCAGCCAGAGTTCTGACAGGAATCAGCACCAGGGAGCATATCTCTCCAGTTTTAGCTTCTCTTCACTGGCTTCCAGTGAAATCTAGAATCGATTTTAAGATTCTCCTTCGAACATATAAAGCTCTCAATGGACTATCTCCATCATACTTGCAGGATCTCATAGTTCCGTATATTCCTAAAAGAACACTCAGATCACAGAGTGCAGGTTTACTTATAGTTCCTAGAATTCATCAAAGTAGACTGGGAGGATGAGCTTTTAGCTATCGGGCAGCTTTACTGTGGAACCAGTTACCAACCTGGGTCCAAGAGACAGACACCACGTCTGCCTTTAAGATCAAACTTAAAACCTTTCTGTTCAGTAAAGCGTACAGTTAGCCTCAAACAAAGTGTGTAGGGCTGATAGATCTAGTTACAGTCAGTTCTCACAGTTACAGGTAGAATAGGGCCATCAAACTCTTATTCTTCAATTTTTAGCACAGCTATGCTGCTATAGGCTACGCTGCTGGGGACACAAACATGATCCACTGAGCAGTTCCCCACTTCCCCAACACCAGCCACTCCGTCACCTCCTCTCCTCCTTTTCTTCTCACCGGGATTATCAGTGTGTCCAGTCTCTCTCTCTCTCTCTCTCTCTCTCTCTCTCTCTCTCTGCGTGCAGGTCGTCCATCTCCAGGCCTTCGTGCTGCTCTGCCTCTGACAAACTCAGGGTCCACTGTCAGCACCTGCCTATGCTATTCCCTTTAAAACCTGCCTACACCGTTCCTCTTTTATAACATGCTATGCGGTATATATGTATTATATATATTATGTGTGAATTGTTTGTATTTCTATGATTGTATTTTGTTTGTATTTCTATGGTTTTATGATTGTATCTGTTCTCCCTCTCTCTTTATTCTCTCTGTCCTGTCTCCCTCTTCTTCTCCTCCTTTACCCAGCCAACTTTCAGCAGGATGGTTCCTCCTTGTATGCCTGGTCCTGCTCAAGGTTTCTTCCTGTTAAAAGGGAGTTTTTCCTTGCCACTGTGCTTACCCTCTGTAAAGCACCTAGAGACAATTTTATTGTAAAAGGTGCTATATAAATAAAACTGAATTGAAAAATTGAATTACACTTTTTTTACCTGAAATTAAATCACTTTCTCTTCCAGTGGTAAATACATACACATTAATTTAGAACTTAATATATTAATCCAGTATAACAAAAATGACCAATTGAAATTGGCTTCTTCAACTCCAACATGATCCTCGTGAAATGTGACTGTTAAGAAAATTGAACATGAAATTAAAAACGAAGTCAATAAGTCTGAGCGGTGTTTCAATGTTTTAATGATGGCGTTGTGCTGTGCTAGACATGATGACATAAATGTTGGAGGAACCCGTGCCTGGGAACTGCACGGTTTGCTAGTGTGAGTGGGAGACAGGAACGGGGACAGAGAAGGGGGGTTATCCGTGCTTTGCTATGGCATGGAAAAAATGGTCCTAGTGTGAGTGCTCCCTAAGTTCAATTTAAAACAAATTCTTCCTCACTGGCCTTAACTTGTAATATTGTGCAATACTGCATACTGATGTCATATGCTATGTTATATTGTTTTTGAAGTCACCTAAATACCCTCTTTTGCCACACACCACTCAGTGTAACATCATCTTTTATTAGTCTTCTCATCGGTTTAAAGAATGTCTGAATAAACTGGGATACATTCAGCTATACGTTGTCACGTGGCTATCCATTCGTCCTCCCCCTTTTCAGTCTATACCTCTCTCAGCTACTCAGCAATGTAATCAGCTCACTGTCCATGAAAGGGCAAGTATAAAAGAAGGCAAATTTGGATTAACCAGGCAGTGGGGACCTGAACTCATCATCAGTACACTGGTCCTTTCATGGGGCTTAATGGCTTGTGACAGGCGCTTTCTCACAGATTCAGTGACAAACTTCTCAATTCCGGTTGGGGATTTTTGAACTTTCAGCTCTTGTCACACAGCTGAGAGCCATGACCTAATTGACCAGTTGGCTTTTTGATGATAATCCATTCAACAAGTAAAGCTTTCAAGGAAGATGGCAAGACGACATAATCACTAAGTTCAGTAAGGGAGCTGCAACAAGGGTGCTTGATAGTTATGATCTATTACCTCCTTTTTACCAGTCCTGAAAGGACTCATTCCTATTGCTTTTTTTTCTTTTGTTCTATTAAATTAAAAAATATTTGTATATCCATTAACTTAAATTTACCAAGTGCAGAAGAAATATTTTTGATTACTATATATACACTTAAGCATTTTACATTTATGTGTATGTAGCTAAACATTTCTCTTACCATCAGTTTCTCCGCATCCGTTCGGACTTTGAGGAGCTCTGTGATGGCATCCACAAAGCCCTGATGATGGAAATTGCACATCTTTTCAATTTCCCGGTCATGGTTCCTTATCCGGGCATCCAGTTTTTCCATGAAACGTTTGTGAGCATTTGGCTGGTCATCATAAATGGACCTAAGAGACACAAGCAAATCAGGAACCAAACTGCAGAGGAAAAGGACTGGAGAACTAGAATTAAAGCAACACACAATGAACATCATTATGTATAATACACATATATTGTTATATACATTGTATAGATAGATAGATAGATAGAGTACAAAAATAGCATGGTAAATATAATTTTGCACCCCTATTTGGGAAGGCTTTTTTTAATCAGAAATTTCTCTCATCTGATTTATGATAAATATATGAATACATTGGGGAGACTGGTAAACATGACTGATCATTATTAAATGCATGGCTTACACATTTTTATAAAAATATATGTACGTATTTGAACTTCATATTACTTGTACTTTATTACAGCCAATCTGAAAAATAATTTCTATTAAAGTATAGAAAGTGCTCTAGATAGAACATTCGAAAACACAATACTGTTAAATTAAAATGTCACACTGTTTTTCCCTTATTATTTCATTAAAACATATTACGAAAGGCTTGATATATGAATGCAAAGTGGAAAAGCTAGAGATTATTTCAAAAGAGTAACCAGTTCCACCTAGTGGCAAAGGAATTAAATGCTCTCAATCAGTGAAGTGAATAGTTATTTGGACAATAATGCAATTTTTAATTATCTCTGTCTCTCTACATTTCATTAAATCTTCACTATAATGGATTCCTATAAAACTAAAAAAGATAAAATGGCAAGCTATTGGGAATAAAACAAGAAGAGCAGACTTCTGAATCGATGTAAACACACAGTATATGTTTGTATTGAAATATTGAAAATAATATTGAATATCAAATCCCAAACAGCTCCTTATGCATCTGCAACAGCGTATGAAGTTAAAAATGCAGACTCATACCTTCATCAAACACGAGTTCAATGTTACAGAATGAAATATTTTATTAGAAATAAATTTTAATGAAGCAATAAATTTTCGAGTAAACCACTGTGATATCATTAGAGTTTTTAATGACATGAACATACTTAAGACACAAATATTTAAGATGGCACAGGATGTTGGTAAATTACTTGGAAAAGAGTGCAAAGTGAAATTTGAAGAGGGAAAAAAAGCTGGTAGAATATCTGTAAAAGATTATGTGGCAACAGATACTTCCTCCCTAGGATGATATACAGGACGTAAGCATTTTGGAAAAACACTACATTTTCATAGTTTTAGCATCTGAGATATACTTAAACACCTATATAATTAAACACCTCAAGATATACTATCTTGCAGTATACACTGCAAGATATACTATCTTGAGGTGTTTAATTTTGCCAAATCCTCACATTCTGCAGATTCAAATGTTTTGGAATACATTCAAAGAAGTTTGAAACTGCAAAATAGAGGAAACCAGTTAAGTAGAGTAAAATGTTGTAGCATTAAGTGATGCGTTCATAAATACTATAAATACTTAAATCCTACACTCGTCATTTATTTTGGCCTTAAACGCAAACTTAATAATGTAGTTTACAAGATAATACTAACAAAACATGCAAACTAATCATTACCAAGAAATCAATAAGGGATCTCAATTAAGTATAACAACAGTAATTACCGAAATAGTGCTCGTTGTCCATATTCCTGTCAAACCAAACAAAAGCTGTACCTACTATTAAGAAATAACAAGATGCAAGATCTGTAGTCCCACAGCCACACCCACTAATAATGTTTTCATGTTAACAGCTCACAAGCCTCCCATCAGCACACAGAACCGGGTAAAATCCGTGCAAACACCGCGGCATTAGATCTGATCTAAGGTAATTGAAGAGGTCATCGTTGGCCTGTTAGCTAACAAGCGAGCTCGGCTCCAGCAGTGGTCAGTTGCCTAACTGCTAATGTTAGCCTAGCGGCAGCTAGTACATCCGGCTCTTTTATGAACGGTCTAAAAATCAAAAGAGAGGGTGCGTTTTCCATCAAGTCATATATTCTTACCTTAAAGTGGGGCCGACACAAGCCGTGTCAGTACTTTCAATTTCTTGTAAAATTCGCTCGTGTTCCGTTACACAGTCTATGGTATCATTCTCCGTCATGATTGTTGTGGATGAGTCTCTGTTTTTGCAGCTACTGTGAAAGTACCGGCCTGTAGGGGACGGTGTTGGCCGGTATTTCTACAGAGTCTACTCTGCCTTTCTTTTTACAACGTAGGTTTAAAGCACATGTTTTATAGTAATACAAGTGGAAATGTCCATTTACAAATTGTATCTGTCTGCAGATTAAATTGTGTTCTTTTTCACAAGTACCTTAAAGTATTCCCAGGGGCAAATCGACAGATTCTAGGTCAGCAGAAAAATTTCCAAAAGCCTTCTCTTTTTCATTATCTCCTTCACTTTGACTAGGAAGATCAGGTAGCACAGCAGCACATACCCTGTTAAAGGCCATCTCTCTTTCATTACCAAAGTGTAATAACTAAATATTTGCATATGTGAATCTCTCTTTCTGTCTCTATTTGTCCCCTTCAGCAGAATCAGTGAGAACAGTAAAATAAAGACCTTGTGATTTGTTGGTCTTTGGAGCCAAGAAACACCATCTCAACTCCAAACCCAACCCACCACTAAGTGACCAGGGTAGAATTCTTATTAACCACTAATAATAATAATAATAATAATAATAATAATAATAATAATAATAATAATAATAATAATAATAATAGAAATAATAATAAATCCACCCAATTGTATCACTCCTCACTGCAAAATAAGTGTATAATCAAAAGTGTTTTAAGTAGACTTTAAGTACTCAAACACGTCCTGGGTCATTGTTCCAATATTCTAATTAGAGTCTGTGAGTGAAAGTGTACACATACACTAGAAAAAAAGGTAGCCATGTTTTTGTTTTTGCAAATGACATTACTGCAGCGAGTAAGGTCATCTCTAGAGTAAAATACAGTATTAAGCTCACCATTGTGGACCAGTTTGTTCTCTCACAAAACAAAATCTCATTCTTATCTAGTTTCAGGAAATGTGACCCACAAAGCACATTGAATCACCGGATGTCAACTCTGAGCTTCCAAGTGGAAGACGAAAACACAACACGCAACTCTAAATAAAAGCAGGGGCCTGTTTCAGAAAGCGGCTTTACCAAACTAGGGGTCAGATCCGAAACTCAGGGTAGCCAAACTCTAAAATGTGCAACTCAGAGTTTTCGGTTTCAGAACATGAGTTAACAATTGGTTTAATTTACTCTGAGTCACAGTTACCCCAAGTTACGCTCGTGCACGGAGATCTAAAAAGACTTATCAATGGAACGCAGATAACATGATTCATCATGGCAACAACTTGAAAAAAAAAAACTTGATCGTCACACTTCTCCCTGTTGGAGATGGAAGATTTCATGACCGCGTACACCGAAAATGCGCATATTTTCAAGAAAAAAATGTCGAGAATAAAGTCGACCTAACAACCAGCGCATGTGACTGCTTTTACAAAATGCCATGCAGGCATTTAGATGACTTGGTGAAATTATACTTTGGACTCGGCTTTAGTAACAAAGAATACTTCCTTTTTTTATAGCTCACAAACACACTGTAGTTATCACAATTAGGACTTTAGGCTTCCTTGTCCCATTGGGCATATTGCCAACACAAGCGAACCTATTTTCGTAATGGAGTTTGCTCGACATTTCGACTTTATTCTCGACATTGTATTTCGACTTTATTCTCGACATTTCGCCTTTTTTTCTCGAAGTGCATGATGATGACGATTTTTTTTTCTCATGGGTGGCCTGTCTTCATTAAACAGCTTTCAGTCGCTTCATTTATCCGGTGATAACTATATTTAATTAAGTAGAGAAATCCCCTAAACAAAGAAAAAGCCAAATTCTTAAGGAAAAGGTTAGTACAGTCTTTATCAGAGTGGTTGAAATCAAACTGTTTGATGTCCACAATGAGCTGTTTAGCTAATTGGATGTTTAGCTAATTATACCAAATGGGTTTCCCTGCCCTCCCTATCAGACTTAGCAACTATGTCACCAGGTGCAATGTCTCCCCACAACCCCCTCCAACCACATGAACCCCCACTAGAAGGTGAGCAGCCTGGAATATCAGTTAGCTTTATTGTAGGGGGGCCGTGTGAATGATGTGTTTGTCTCTTTTTTCTCTTTATCTGTACTAATTAAAGATAACGAGGCTATTTTTTTCCTGCCAAACACCTTTTCTTTTTTCACATAATGCTAAGTATCTGAATCAAAAACAGGCTATAGCCTAGTCTTTTTGGGATGCTGAGCATGTTGAAGCATTGAGTGATTGAGTCTGTGTTAATTTCACAGAGATTACTCAAATAATACCTTGAAATCAGATATTTTGTTGCTTACTGAATTTTGGCGGTCCTACAAGGGGCAATTTGTTGAGGTAGCTTTTAAAATGCAAAACAATTCAGGCATGCATGGGATGCAACTGCAGAGCATATTAGGAGAGGTGTGCATATTTTTTGCACATTGCCTGTTACTGATTCTGGAGCTGAGAGAGCTTTCAGTAAGCTAAAACTTACTAAAACTAAAACCTGTTAAACAACAACAAACAAAACTATTTGAGGTCCACCATGTGTTGTTCAAGTCCGTGTCAACAGCAGGTTATGGAGGAGGAAAAAAAACTGGTGAAACTAGATTGTCAAAACAGCCATTTATTTGAATCAGGACCCTCACTATCACAAAAAAACCCCAATAAGAAATAAAAGGGAGTCTGACCAAAAAAATGCATGTCCCACCTCGTCAAGAAAACAAATAAAAAAGAGGGAAAAAGGTGAGCACATGTCGAGGACGTGTAAATTTAGAGACGGTCTTAAGAGACGGGAACAGAGGAGGCTGGTAGCCATACACACACTGAAATGGGGATAACCCCATCACCGAGCTAGGCAGGGAGTTGTGGGCATACTCCACTATGAGAGAGGATCACGAAGCAGGATCCCGAGAGGCCATGCACCAGAGGGCGACCTCAAGGTCTTGGTTCTTCCTCTCAGTTTGACTATTTGAGTGTGGATGAAAGTCCGAAGACAGACTGTCGGAGGCTACATCCAATAAGGGGAGTCCATGGAGGCAGAAGATATGCTGCACCAGCAACTGAGCCGTCTCCTTGGCCGACAGCAGCTTCTGAAGAGGGACGAAATGAGCCATCTTGCTAAATCTGTCCACGATGGTGAGTATGACTGAATTTCCATCGGAACAGGGCAGTCCAGTGACAAACTCCACATAGATGTGGGACCACGGGTGACAAGGAACAGGCAGTGGCTGAAGAAGGCCCGCCGGAGCCTGGCGGGAGTGCTTGTGTTGATTGCAGATGTCCTCGTTCAAGAATGACCACCAGAACCTCTGCCGGAGCAGTCCGCAAGTCCGCTAAGCCCCTGAATGGCATGCAAGGCGCAAAGAATGACCCTGTTCCAGCAAGTCAGCCCTCAGGTTTGCCGGAACGTAGTCAATTGTCCGGGCACAAATTGGGTCCAGGCTGAGCAGCTGTGGCGGCCCGAACCCTCTCCTCCACATCCCAGGTAAGAGAGGCTACCATGCAGGGTGGGGGAAGGATAGTCTCTGGACCCTCAACCTGGTCTTTGTCAACCACAAACTGCCGAGAGAGTGCATCAGGTTTGATGTTCCTAGAGCTGGGGCGATAAGAGAGAGTAAAGTTAAACCTGGTGAAGAAAAGTGCCCATCGTGCCTGACGAGAGTTCAGTCTTTTGGCTGCACTAATGTACTCTAAGTTTTTATGGTCTCTCCGAACCAGGAACAGAAGCTTGGGTCCTTCAAGCCAGTGATGCCACTCCTCCAACGCCAGCTTCACTGCAAGCAGCTTGGAGTTCCCAATGTCATAAGATCAAGATAAGAGAAGATCAGAATGTCATCCATATAGACAAAAACAAAATGGTTCAACATGTCCCACAACACGTCATTAACTAACGCCTGGAAGACTTCCAGAGCATTAGTAAGTGCGAAAGCCATTACCAGATACTCGTAATGTCCAGCTGGAGTGTTAAAAGCCATCTTCCACTCATCTCCCTCCCGGATGTGGACCAGATGGTAGGTGTTACGCAGGTCCAGCTTGCTGAACACTGTTGCTCCCTGGAGCAGCTCGAACGCTGAGGAAATCAGTGGGAGGGGGCATTGGTTCTTCCAGTGATGTCCAGGCCGCAATAATCAATGCAAGGCTGCAGTCTTCTCCTTCTTTTCGACAAAGAAGAAACTAGCTCCAGCAGGAGAAGAAGACAGATGGACTATCTCCATCATACTTGCAGGATATCATAGTTCCATATATTCCTAAAAGAACACTCAGATCACAGAATGCAAGTTTTCTTGTGGCTCCTAGAATTCATCAAAGTAGACTGGGAGGACCCAACCTGGGTCCAAGAGGCAGACACCACATCTACCTTTAAGATCAAACTTAAAACCTTTCTGTTCAGTAAAGAGATACAGTTAGCCTCAAACAAAGTGGGTAGGGTTGACAGATCGAGTTACAGTCATTTCTCACAGTTACAGGTAGAATAGGCTCGTCAAACTTTTATTCTTCAATTTTTAGCACAGCTATGCTGCTATAGGCCTATGCTGCTGGGGACACATATATGATCCCTGAGCAGTTCCCCACTTCCTCAACACCAACCACTCCCTCACCTCCTCTCCTAAAAGGGAGTTTTTCCTTGTCACTATGCTTTCCTGGGAGTTCAGGCACTGGGTTTCTACCTGTGTAAAGCACCTAGAGACATTTTTTTTTTTGTAAAAGGTGCTATATAAATAAAATTGAATTGAAAAAAATAATCCAACAACAGAATCCAACAACTTACTAATATACTCCTCCATGGCCTCCCGTTCGGACTCGAAAATGCAAGTAGAGCCGCCATTTGGGTGGAGAGATCCCAGGGAGGAGGGATCTCTCATCATAAGGCTGACGAGGCGGTAACAAAGTTGACTTAGCCTTGATGAACACCTGGCGCAGGTTGTGGTAATTTGGAGGGACTCCCGCTAGGTTGGGGGACTCGAGATTGACGGTTGGTGGTGCCCTAGGCGATTCGACTTGTTTCAAGCAGGTAAGGCGGCAGGTGGGCCCCCACTCACGGACAATTCCGGTCTCCCACTCGACGTGGGGGTTGTGTTGTTGGAGCCAAGGGAACCCCAGGACCATGTCCACTGGTCTGGTTTGGTGGGAGACGGTGCCTAGCTGAAGGCCATCCAGAGCCCGGAGTGGAACGAATCGAGGCAGAGGGTCATGGCCTAGTCCTAGCTGTCGGGCCACTTCCCTACTGATGAGGCAGGCATCGGCACCCAAGTCGATCAACGTCAGCTCATGAGGGCCCCTAGGCAGGAGAAGACAGACACGAAGGAGGGGCCACAGAGGTTTGGGAGGTGAAGAGGTCTGACTCACCCGTAACTCCTGACCTACAGGTGAGTCCGCCCTTTTATCGGCCAGGTCGACACGAAGTGCCCCTTTCCACCACAGTACATACAGGGGTTGGACCTGCATCCGTTCCTCTGTTGTGAGAGCAGTGTTGCTCAGCTGCATCAGTTTAGCCCCTGGCTCAGGAGTTGCAGCCAGCGGTGAAGACAGTGTCATCGGCGGTGGAGGCGGCGATTGGCTTGATGGCGGCAGAAACCGCTGGCGCACCACTGACCCTGGTGTAAGGTAGTAAGTAACTCGTGAAGAGGCAACCAAACACCTTACGTAGCTCTGCAGCGAACGCCTGGAACTAGGAGTAAGCAGGCATCTGATGTTCCCACTCCTCCGCTCCCCACAGATGGGCTCTGCCAGTGAGGTGCGTGATTGCATAGGCCACTTTGATGCCTTCTATGGCGAAGGTCCGCAGTTGGATTGAGAATAGCAGGGAGCAATTGGTGATAAAGACTCCGCATGACGGAAGTGTTCAGGAGTGCTGATGCGGAGCTCGGGACCATTGTTTGGAGCAGCTGACGGCAAGGCAGGAACAGGGGTGGGCGGAGGAGTGGTGGTGTTCAGTTCAACGGTGAGCTGGTGGACCTGCCCCGGCAAGCACTGTGTGGGCTCACTCGAGGGCTTTGGTGGCTCGTTTGGCTTCCCAGCCATGGCTGCCATCTGTGCTCCATGCTGGTGGAGATATTCCTTGATCTGGCCCAGCCGAACCACGCGTGGAAGATCGTGTGCTGGGTCCATCATGGCCAGATCATACTGTCAGACTTCAGAGTGGGACCCAGGAGTCAGACAATGGTGAGATAAAGCCATGATTTATTTCCAGGCAGCGGTACAAGGGATCAGACAATCTCGTGGTCAGGTACAGAAGGCAGGCATGTTTATCAGGAGATGTCAGCAGAATCAGGTCAGATACAGGCAGGGTCAATATTAAGTAATCAGGCAGTATACAGAGTGTGGGAACAAGTGACATAGATGCACACACGATCTGGCAAAGAGTCACTCAGAGTCCAGGATTTAAGGAACCGCAGATTAGCAGGTGAGATGCAGGTGCATCTAATTAAGCTAAGTTCACACGACATGATTTTCTTGAGTCAGCGTGGCGCGCCGGTGTTCACACTGCGCAACTCGACAGGATCAGCGGGAGCATTGGGTGTTTACGCTACAATACTCGTCTCAGATAGGATTGTTCACATGGCACGTTTCTCTCTGTCAGGAGGCGTAACTGCCAGCTTCCAAACAAGGACTGACACGGGAAGTACATGGCCGCAGCACACGAGCCTGTTCTTAATTATTCTACTGTTATTGTTGTAACTTGCCCTTATGAATGAAATGTCTATTGTTGGTCCTGGATTTTGTAATAATAAATTTCCCCCACAAAATGCCGCCTATAGTGCAATGTATTTTTCTTATTCATGAAGCATTTTTTGACTGATTCCACTCCCAGGGGGACTTATAGTCCGGAAAACACGGACTAGCACACCTTTATTAAAACTACAAAACAACTCTGTACAGCTCAAAAATTACAATTTACTCAAAACAGATGAGAGGACGACACAACTTCAAATGGCTTCAACTGCGCAGTCTTTGCTGAAAACTTTTGTTCTGTTTGTATTGCAGCGGTAGTGGCGTGCAGATTGGTGCAAACAAATTCGACGTGGAGTGTGGTTGGTGTGGACAGCAGCTGAGTTAGAGTCTCCTTTCAATGTCCTCACAAAACCATTTTTCTATCTCTTGTTTCTTGTTACTCCGCTCTGCCGCAGCTGCTGTACTGCTCCATTTCCTTATTTTGCGGCAACGCCCATGTCTGCTCTCATTGGCTGTACTACGTCACTACAAGCTGGCTAGATATCTAGCACGTTTGATATCCAGTTTTGCGCCTGAGACTCTGTGTGGGGCATCGCCAGGGTCATTACTCGAGTCTTTGAGGTACTTAAGCTAAGTCGCCAAGTGGATTAGTGACTCACCCCGATTTGGGTGAGGGTGAGTCGTGGTGTCTAAGACACCGAAAATCATGCTGTGTGTACTTGGTTTTAGGAAAGCGGCACAGGTGAGATGGAGGGGGAGGGAGGCACACCGGAGCAGACTGGCAGCCATAACAATACTTAGTACATTCTAATTAAAATTGTGTATTGTTGTTTATAATATAATAACATTATGCTAAAAAAAATGAAGAATTATTTCTGCAGTATTTTTATGGCTAGCATACTGTTAGGGTCCGGTTTGCTGGCCCTTTATTGAGTGTGCGGCTTGTCCTGTGTTTTCCCAACAGAGGGCGCAGGTTCCCAGGATCCAGCGGTGACTGCTCACCTGTCGCTGATCAGCTCATCAGCGGCTGATTTATGGAGGCTGCCAGTTGATCCCCGTTGCTGGATTGTTTGTTCTTCCTTCTCCTGCAGAGTGGTACTAGACTGTCTCAGACTGACGCTTTCCTGTGTTTTTTTTTTTTGGATTGTAACTCATGAGAGTTTTTGCCCCAGTTCCCAGGTCGCCATGTTCCTTGAGAAGAGTCTGAGCTCGGGCCTTTGGACACCCTGCAGTGGAGCCTCCCCGTGAAGAGTTTGGACTTTGAGTTTTGCATGCACATTTGTTTTTCCTCCACTGGAGCGCTTTCTGTTTCCCCGTGTACAACCAATAAAAGTTTTTTTTTTGTCCTTTGAGAGCCTGCCTCGTACCTGCGTAACGCTCGTAACAGAACAATCTAGCCAGCATGGACCCACCAGCTATTATGTTCTCGTTGTTAGCAGAGGGCTTCACGCTCCCAGACTGTGCGTATGAGGTGTACGAGCAGCTGTTCCGTGCCGAGAGAGTGGCAGTGCCACAGGCCGAGACCAAGTTCCTGATGACCCTGCTGCTAGCGGCTCCCGCTGCTGCTCCTACTGGTACTGCTCCTGCTGCTGCTCCTACTACTGCTCCTGCTGGTACTGCTCCTGCTGGCACTGCTCTTGCTGCTGCTCCTGCTGCTACTGCTCCTGCCAATGCTGACGCCGGACCCAGTTCAGCTTGCATTCAGCTGACATGATGGTGGGTACACAGCTGAACCTGTCGCCCGGACTCCTCCTCAGTGGAATCCTGCCGGGGTGCCCCCACTTCCCATGAGTCCCAGACCGACTGCGCCTCCAGGCATAGTGTCTGGGCAAAGATGGTCCAGCTCCGGTGCTTCAGGCTTCTCTCCGGGTCCAGACAAGCACGCTGCAGTCTTCGCGTGTGTCTTGAGCCCCTTTGTTCCGCCCATTGGTCCAAGGATTCTCCCTGACTCGGTTCCTGCACCAGCCGAGACAGCTCCGGTTCCTGCACCAGCCAAGCCAGCTCCCGTTCCTGCGCTAGCCAAGTTAGCTCCGGCGTCCGCACCAGCCAGATCAGTACCTGTTCCCGCACTTGCCCAGTCTGCCACGGCTCCCGCATTAGCCCAGCTTGCTCCTGCATTAGCTGAGTTAGTCTCTGCTTCTGCGCTAGCCAAGTCAGCTTATGTGGGCCCCGACACACGAACATCCACGGTCGTGTTTCCAGCGGCAAGGGCTGTAACCCCCGAGACGAAGGCAGGATCTCCGGCAGCCAAGCCTCTGACCCCTGCAGCCAAGCCTGTGACCCCTGCAGCCAAGCCTCTGACCCCAGCCGCAATGGCCGTGACCCCTGCAGCCAAGCCTCTCACTCCTACAGCCCTGTAGCTAAGCCCCTGATCCCGACAGCAAGACCTCTGACCCACGCAGCAAAGCCTGCGACATTTGCAATCGGAACGAACCAACTATTAAAGTAAAAGGAGCTGCGAGGCGTACCATGGCACAACTTCCTCTTGCACCTGGTAGCATCCCTATGTGAAGGCTGCCTCCGCAATACCAGAATAAACCTGAACGGGGAATTAGGCCTATTAGAGAAGCATTTCCTGGTGTCGTGTGGTTGCACCAATCATCAGGAATAGTAACATAATCATACCTGTTTCCCGTAAAGTTGAAACACATAAAATGATTTGGGGGCCCCCGGTGGGGCTTGAATGGTCCTGTCTTAGTATCATTACTAATTGGGGGGTAGATAGAAGTCAGTGTGGAACAGTTAGCCGGATTCATTTCTGTAGTTAGGCACAAGCTACACAATTGCCTTTAATATGATTCCTTGCCTCCTGGGCTAGCCATGAAAGCCATAACTTTTCCTCAGCATATCCCGTACTCATGGAGATTAATTCAGTGGGGGTTAATGGAGTGAAATCTGAGACAAAAACTAAAGGTATGTTAACAGAATCTACTGATTGGGGTTTTACCCCGGTGATGTTGCCAGCTTTTTCTGTCACTAGTACAGGGTCATGAAAATTTAGTCTAACAAGGCCAAATGCATCTTTTCCAGTTAGGCTCATACCCAATGCCAAATGCATAGATGAATTGCTAGTGGGACGCATCGTTCTGGCTAACATGTCCAAGGAGAAAGGATTATGAGATAAATTGGTGACCGATAACATAATGGATTCCTTTGGTCGTTACTCCATCCTCGGGTAAGGGTCAAACTAGTTTGAAATTCTTTCCAAGGACTGTAATATTTAGGTGTGACATAATAACTCTTGTGTGGTCCAGACGTAGTGTACACATGGGACCAATCGGGACACCAAGGGCCATAATATGGGGGACCTCCTGCCACAAAATTGCACAAGTAAACGTCATATCCCCTCTGATTCACAATCAATAACAGAATAAAGGTCAAAAGTAAATGTAGTTGTAGCCCCTCGAGTATAGTTTAACTGTAAAGCACGACTAGTAGCACAAATAGAGTAGTCCTGACTGCCCATTCATCCGGCGCCGCACTAAGGTTGAATTAAGGTGAACAGAGTGGTTTCCACGAACCAGCAATTTTTGAATATGAGTTGTGAGCTTATTAGTGGCAAATGAAATTAAAGCAACGAGAACAATGAACACAATTAGCATAGCTATCCAAAAACAACAATTGAGACATTGTTTCTTCAATGTAGGACGGGTCCTCCTTCGTTCCTGCCGTGGCGGCCGGGGTATCTCATTCTCTGATGGTAATTCCTCTTCAGGGAATGGATCGATGTATCGGGTGATCCCCTGTGTAGGAGCCATCGTTGCAGGGAGAGGTTACTAGCACTTCCCCTGTTACGCGTTGGGGGTATCTGACGTCGCAGTCCCCTTTTCCTCTGATGTTTTAGGCACTCTGGTACACTGTGACAGATGAAACCACGTGGATCCTTTCCCTTCAAGGCAAACAGCTGTGGTGGTCCTTGCAGTGACACGGTGTGGCCCTGTCCAGCGGGGTTCCTGCCACTTCCTCTTGAAGACCTTCAGCAGGAGGAATTCTTCTCCTGCTAGCTCTGGTCTCTCCTCCTTCAAGGGTGGAACCTGGAGAGAAAGACTGATAGCCATATGTTTAAGAATTTTGTACATTACCTTTGGGTTGCAAGTTGCGGACGATCCCACGGCGCCCCAGGGTCCTGAGAAGGGACGCCCGTGTTGGAGCTCAAATGGAGTGAACCCTGTTTGACAGTTCACCGAATATCTTATGGTCATAAGGACCAATGGCAATGCATCAATCCAATTGAGGCCAGTTGAGGCCATTGTTTTAGCCAGTTTAGTTCTGATGTGTTGATTCATTCTTTCCACCTTACCCTGTGACTGGGGGTGGTAAACTGTGCCTTTTTAGATAATTTTTTTCATTTGTTCAATCTGCATTTGTGTGAGTGATTGCTGTGCTGCAAGCTGTGACACAGCTTGTTGTCGTTCTCTGGTGATAAATCTAACAGAGTGATCAGACATTGTGACCATTGGGCCCATGGAGCGCCAGGAATAACTGGTGCAGGCAAACCTGCAATAAGTTTTTCCTTCATCATTACCATTGTGGGCGTACCATCAGTCGGAGGCTCACCTGTAACTCCGATCCACTTCTTCCCATGTGGAGCCACGCCTCAGGGGTGGTTCCCTCCTTGGTCTTCCATGGATGTGAAAAGGATGCAAGTGCTGCAGCACTAACAGGAAACATAGCTCGCATAGCAGCAAAGAAATTCTCAACATGGTCAGTCACAGGCGCAGAAGGTGGCACATCCTCAGTTCGAGCTGCTGGGGGACTGGCCCCATTAGGGAGAGGTGGTAATTCATTTCTCAATCCTGTAATGTCGCCCAATTGCCATGGTTTATATGTTGGATTTACAGCGCCTGGGGCGGCCACTAGAGGGAGGTGGAGCACTGGTTCCACTCCTGTGAACTGTGCTCGAGAGCATGAAAGGAACAGAATGATAACCGTCACTTCCTGGTATGGAGTGAATGGAGAGTGTAGACAGTGGTGTCGTCGGGATGGAACTCAGGAATGATTGACCTGGTTCCCCCTGTTGAGGTGTCATAGGTGACATGTGAGAAGACACGTGTGATGCACCTTCTTGTGGTTATGTCTGGATTTGTAAATTACGCAGCTGTGTTTCCAATTCTGCCATACGCTTAGACATGTCCTCAGCGGGACGCAATAAGTCTGCTGCCATCTGTCTTTGCCGTTTAACCCGGCCATCATCTTCCTGTGTTGTAGTGTTTTTTAGAGCAAAAGGGTTCGATGCTGAAAGTGTCGGGATAGATGCTGAAGCCGACGATTGCGTCTGACTTCCTTGTCCACCAACCTCTCCATGAGCTTCAAATTCCACATTCCCACCAGCCAATTGTACTGTGCCTCTTGCTATTACTTTTTTGTCTTTACACCATTTATTCGCTGCGCGCATAGTCATACACACATCTCTCAACGCTTGCGCCATGCATTTCAAACCTATCTGCCTTCTCCGCTTTACTTTCCCACTTCCTTCTTTTCAACACACTCGCTGTCCCTGCCGTAACCTCTGCTCCCTCCTTTTCACTTTCTGCTCCACAATTATCTGTAACAACTGCGCCAACAGTTGATCTTCACCCAACTTTCCAAGGCTCACTCCAAACTCGGCCAAAAATTCTGCTTGTTTTTTAAGTACTTCTTTTTTTTCTCTTTCTGGCGTCCGTGCCAATTGATGCTCAAGAACAATTTCTATTGCTACTTTCTTCCCGGGCGCGCCCATTTTTAATTAGATATTTTACACAGAAAGGAAAAATATACTATTATTATTATTATTATTATTATTATTAATAATATTCTCTCTACAGTGCACTGTTCAGGTCCTCCCCGAGGCCTGGATAACCAAGGCAGTCAGCAACTCTGACCCCGTGCACTCCTTCCGGCCAAAACCCAGAAGCGAGCACTGACTTGCTTCGCAGTTCACGCGTTTCCCACACAATTTGAAATATACATTTAAACACAGCGATCAGTCCTCCACCACAAAATGCACTTTCGATAAAACAGGTAGTGCTTACCTTTAATCTATGTTGTCCAGACAATCTAAGAGTTGTGGGGAAGGAGATGATCAGCCGTCCACGCCGTCACCCACGCTGGAGTAACGTCGCTTCGTGGTCGCCAATTGTTGTAAAAATTTGGGGTCCAGGCGTGTTTGCCAAAGGAACTCACGGGAAACCAGAACTACAAAGCAAGGTTTATTCAGCACAATCATGGTCTCCCTGCAACACTGTGGCAACTCACACAGTCCCGCGGAGGGGCCAATCAGCACGATCGATCGCGGACTCTTTTACTACACCGGAGCAACTCTCACGGTCCCACGCAGGGGTAAAAGTGCCTCTTCTTCCGCGTACAGGTCTCTTCAATACTTGACCGTGCCCCTTCAGCGTATCTGCTAGTTACGTGAAGGCGTGAAGGCCATGCGGTATTGACGCAAGAGCGCATGATCGGCGCCACTGTGTATGGTCTATCGCGAGTGGTCCACGACTCTGTATGTGATTGTCCTTGGCAAAGTAAGATATGTGTAGGTCACGTAGACACAGGACAGAAAAATACAGCCTTGTATGATTACATGTACATCAACAATATAAAACAAATCATTTTGCTACACTATAGAAGCAGAAGCTGTTCTTGGGGTCTACAGGTCCGATTCGGGCAGGGAGTCTGGCTCAGTCCCTCTGTCCGACACCCGTCCGACACCTGTCCTCTCACCCTGGATGATGGATGTGGGGCCGTCCAAAAGGACCAAGTAGGGCGCCAGGAGGCGCCCATTGAGGGAGGAGCACTGTTAGGGTCTGGCCTGCTGACCCTTTATTGTGTGTGGCTTGTCCTGTGTTTTCCCTGCAGAGGGCGCAGGTTCAATAATAATTGCATGCACCTGTCTGTGAAGTTCAAGTTCAATGAGCTCATCAAACCAATTTTGTGTTCCAATTACTCAGTGTTAATTAGTTACAGGTATTCAAATCAACAAAATGAAAAGGGTGCCCACATTTTTGCAAAGCCTACTTTTCACATTTGATTTAATTTAATACAAATGAATATTACTACACAAAAATCTGTGTCTGGAAAACAACCCAGTACTCAGCTTTTATGGGAAAATGAATGACATGCCACTGTAATCATTTTGTGAAGACAGAGTTAATTATTATGTAACCTCAGAGGGGTGCCTAAACTACAACTGTAGATAGATAGATAGATAATCTCAGCTTTGGGACATGGATAATTGTTATGATGCTATGTGTCGGTGTCCAGTTAGAAAGAGAATATGAGGATCACAGCGGCATGGGTGTAGTGTGACCTGTCGCTGTGCCTATTCTTCTCTCCATGTGCTCTTCCTTTTCACATTCTACTAGCTTCCTGCATTATAGGCTGCTGTACATCTGTTGACCTCCATTGTAAGTAACACTCTAAACAAATAGCAGTGAAGGACATCCTGAAACGGAGACATTTAGTAGTTAAGACAGGAAAGTTGTCCAGATGTTTCAGACAAGGCCAAAGAGGAAAGTAAAACATTTCTTAAGTCTGATTCTGACCCACAGAGAAACAAACCAAGTGAACTGACTTTATTCCGGGATAGAAATGGAGATAAGATGAGATAGTCTATGTAATTTGCAGGGGGTTCTTCCTTCTGGTAACATTTCAGTGCACTTATGTCCTTACTGTCTTGCAATAATTACAACAATTACAATAAGTATTAACAATTCCAAGAATTACTTTAGTGAGTTTATTATAGCTGAGGCACTTGACTTGACCAAGTGGTGGCAACATGAACAGTAGATCAGGAACATGGTAAGTAATAGGTAAGTAAGTTGGCAGAAACAACACTCCTGCAAAACATGATAAGCGACCTTGGATCTATGCCCGTCCGTGCCAACTGACAATGACCGATGTAGAGAAGCAACGCTTTAAAGCTTCAGACTCAATTGAATCTGAAAGAATTTGAGAAGGACTATACCGGTTAGTGGACGCTCTCAGCTGACTGATTCTGTCCGTGCGGTGTTCTGGAGGATGGAACAGCAAAACGGGACAGTAGCTGTTCCTCTGTCACAATTTAGCAATAACATATCAGTTGAGCTGCCAAAAATAAAAATGCTAAGTTTGGTAAATGCTGAGTTTAAATATGAGGTTTGAAGGGGTTGTGATATTGAACTCATCCACCATGTGCTTTAATAGTTTATTTTTCATTGATATTACTGTAATGCTTTTTATTATTAAAGAGTTGTATTATTGTAGTATTTCTAATACGGTTTTCTTGTGTTGGTCTATTCCATGGTATTTTTGTAGATACTCTGATTTAACACATGTAAATGCAATAAATAAATAATGGTAGCTCAGTCTGCTGGGTGCTGTGCCAGGAAACGGAGGGATCTTGGTTCAACAGAAGATGGGAGGCCTGCTGGCAATAGGGCAGGTGCCAAACCCCCAATTGCTTGAATAGGGCATGAAGATTTATTCTTTAAAATAAACAGAATAAGAGGCCTTTGCTTTTGTAAGACATTTGATACACTGCTGATACCAGTTGAAGACCAGTAGAGGTGGAGAAGAAAAGCAAAGTAAATGCAGCTCTCAGTTCACGTCTCCATGGAGAGTTCTTGTCAGTCGGACAAAAGTCTCCGACGACTCCTTAAGCGGCCATTCGGATTGTATCCATCTAACAACACATTTGCCACAAACAAGCATAACCACACAGGCATCAATGTGCGTGCGTGCTTGTCTGTGTGTACAGGCGCACTCAGGTGTATTCTCAACAAGACCGGATTTTTATTGTTCAGCAGACACACATCTTAGAGGCTGTAGAGTGTCTCCTTCAAGTGGGTCAGGGCCCAGGAGGAATGTGCATCATCATCCATTTATCAATCCACCCACCTCCAATTGTGTTTTTAGCTCTTTCACAGAAAAACAAGTGCCTGTTTTTTGTTCTTCTACTTTGTTTAATTTTGTCTGGCAGAAATAGAATGTTGTATTTTCTATAGAGTCTGAGTGTATTATTTGTTACCTTTTTTTTCCTCTGAAAGAAGAGGTCAGGCTTGTCCTTTTGCACAGATTTTTCACAGAAAAGGAAGCCAAATAAAGACAGTGATCTCCCTCCACACTGGATCTTCAGCATGCTGCTGGTCAAATAAGATTTATCAATAAATTTCAGTTGATTTCAAAGTCACGTCTCTTAAACTTAAATGCATTATATTGTTCAAAATCTCCATTGTTTATGCAGGTTAATGTATGATACCTGCACTTTGTTTACATATTTTACATGTTTTTGATATTTCCTTGTTTAAAAAATAGTACAAAATTTGTAAAATAGTTAATTAAAGACTAAATGTAGAACAACTTGTGATCAGTGATCACATGTTTTTGCTAGTTTATTAAAGTGCAAGTGTGTGCCTATAATGAGAAAGAGAAAAAGTCTGTCTGGGAATTTGATCAAATGCAATGTGTGCACACAGTCTGTAATTGTTGTGAAACTGTCTACTCATTTAGAATAGGGAAGTGAAACCCCCCCCACCGCACACACACACACACACACACACACACACACACACACACACACACACATACTCTTATACATATCTATATCAAATAAGTTTATGATTTATCCTATGGTATGTCCTCAGGACTGTAAATTAATTATTACTAATTACTAATTATTATTATTAATTAATAGAGATATTTTGGTCGATCACGGGCTCGCAGCTAGGAAAACAATGCTAGAAAGTCTCGCATCCCTCACAATCCAGAGCTTAAAAACTGCAGCAACAAGTTGCCAGCGTGGCTGATCATCAGGCATGTCGCAGGTGGAGCGGCTAGGAGCGGAAAACCACCTGTGGCAGAACAGCAGCTGTGACAGGTGCAGACTGGCAGATGAGCTGCTGGTGCGGCTGATCAGGAGGCATGGCGCAAGTGAAGCGGTGCAGAGCGGAGAAACACTGGTGGCCGCCAAGCCTTGCCCCCTGCACTGCTCCGTCAGCTCCTGGCACTTGGCACGCTTATGCTGTTGTGCCTCGTCGATGCGCTCCTCCCAGGGCACGGTAACTTCAACCATGATCACCTGCTTGGTAGAATTGAAGAAGATGACCATGTCTGGACGGAGGGTTGTTGAGGTAATATGCTCGGGAAACAGCAGCTGCTTGCCAAGGTCTACTCTCAGCTGCCAGTCTGCTGCTGAGGTGAGGGCACCAGTTGTGGGGCTTGATCGTGGGATGGTTTTCTCTCCAGCCTTGACAAAGGTGATGCTCTTCTTGGGGCTGTGGTGTTTGCTGGCGGTTATAGCTGTAGCTACTGTCTCCACAACTGCTTTCAGTACTTGATCATGCCTCCAGCGGTAGCGACCCTCTGCTAGGGCTTTTGGGCAGCTGCTGAGGATGTGTTCAAGGGATCCTTTTCCCGAGCACAGAACACAAGATGATGATTCGCTCTTGCACCAGATGTGCAGATTTGCCCGGCTTGATAGGCCATCATACACAGCCTGGATCAGAAATCGGACTCGGTAGTAATCTGCCCGTAGGATATTGTCCCACGTGATCTTTCTTTGCGCTGCAGATTTCCGCTTTGTCCATGCTCCTTGCTGTTTCAGACTCACCAGGCTACTTGCTCTCTCTTCTTCCACGCCTGCACGGACCTCCTCCTGGACCAGCTGGCACATCTCTTTGCCCATGGCTTTGCTGATCTGGGTCCTGGGGAAGTAGCCCAGACCAACTCAGCCTTTTACCATGTTCCCCACCAGCTCCCACTGGCTCAGCTGGGACTCCGTGTCATCAAGTGCCTCAGCCACTCTCCACTTCCTACCCGTCCTGACTTTAATCCCAGCTGCTGCCACATTGGGATCCCTTGAGTCTCTGTACAGGAGTGCCTCCCTTGTACATGACACCATAAACTCCTCCTTAAGGCCACTGAATGGAAGATGCAAGATGTTACTACTGCCATACAATGCCACACTACTAAGGCTGCAGGGGAGACAAAGCCATCTGCAAAGATAGCTGCTGATCCTCCTCTCCATTGTCTCTACTGTTGACATTGGGACTTCATATACCAGCAGCGGCCATAGGACCCTGGGCAGGATGGCACGTTGGTAGATCTAGGCCCTAAATCTTCCTGGTAGGCCTGACTTATCTGCCTTCATCAGCCACTCTACAATGTCTTTGGTGGTCTTTTGGATGGAAGTGGAGTCCTTGAGGCTTTCATCAAAGATCTTTCCCAGGCTTCTCCGTGATAGATGAAATTATATCACTAGATAGAGTGAAGCGGGACTTGTCTTGCACTCACCCCTTTTTCAGCACCTAGACTAGCTTGGCTTGAAGCCCATTCTCGCCCATATTATGAGCTTTTCTAGGCCTTGGGGGATCCATCTATTTCCTGGCACTGAGAAAGCTGTGATGGTGAGATCATCCATGTAGGCTCTGATTGCAGACTGTGTTTTGATAGACTTTGTCTTCAGACCTCTGCACTCCACATCTGAGGATATGGCAACCATAGAGAAACTACAGAGACGCCTTACAGAGAAACTTTGTAAGGCACTGAGACAAAATGCTAAAGATCTTGCCTTCTACGCTTAGCAGCGAAATGTGTGAAACTGATCCATGTTCTTCAAGTTCTCCTCTTTAGGGATCCACACTCCCTCTGCACACCTCCACTGATCAGCGACTCTCTCTCTTCTCCATCACTTTCAGAATTTTCCAAAAGTGCACACTGCTGTGTCCCGGGGCTGAGGCAGATTTTGCTCCTTCCACTACCTCCTTGACCTCCTTTAGGCTGGGCTCTCTTAGGTCAAACTCAACCTCAGGGGGTGGTGGTGGTTCGATGAGTGCCTTCTGGGGGCCAAGTGTCGGATCTCTCTGAGTCTGATCACTCAGGGTGTTTATGAGGAACTGATTGACCTCCTCTGGGGAGCATGAGAGGTGGTTGCTGTGCTTGTCCCCTAGGAGTTGTTTGACAAAGCTGAAGGGGTTGGAGAAGAAGGCTGTTCTTTTTCTGGCTCCTTTTCTTCACCTCCTCCTGTGGCCCTCTGCACTGCGTAGAGTCATGAGCCTCTTCTGTAGGATGACTCTTAACTCGGCAAGAGATTGCTTCTCATCCTGCCTTGCGCGTTTGTGCTGCTTCTTCGGTGCTTGTAGCTCACTCCGCAGTTGTTGGATTTGGGCAACAGTTCTTGGTGTAATTAGCCCCAGGGTTCTTCTTTTCCACAAAGCTGAACTGCTCCGTAGCATAACTGATGATGGAGGTCATGCCGTACAACCGGCTGTCAGCGATGCCTTTGGCTGTGGTCAGTATGACGTTGCAGACATCCTCATCAAAGCTCCACCACTCACCCTGTTTCTTCGCTGGGGCCATCTAATCTTCCTCCTCTGTGTTGTTGTGCAGAGTGTATGGGGCAGAAGGACTTGGAGGGGCTTGGGGCTCTGTGGGATGAGTCCCGGCCAGGATTTTCCTGTGTCTCACCAGGGCTAGACCCTGTGCACTGCTCCTCATGCTTCCTCTCCCTGCATCTCATCTTGGCCATGTGGAGTTTCAGGCCGCGCTTCTTCTTACACTGCTTACCAAAGATGCAGCTGACGGTGTTAACGTAGTCGGTTGGTCATTAGCCTGTGTCGTTGCCATTGGGTCTGTCCTTTTTGGGGATCTCGTCCTCACCCTCTTCAAAAAGAGAAACAGGTCCTAGGGGTAAAGCTCCACACTGAGTAAGCCATTGGTATTGTCGATAGTGGCGAGGAAATACTTCCCTTTAACAGGCAGAACCCTCTAAAGATCTCCCCCTGCAGAGCCCTATTCTTGGTTGTCACCCCAATCTGTTCCTGGGTGTCACTGGCACAGCCAGGTTTGTTGCTCTTTAAATGCTCTGGGATGCATCATCAGTGATGTATCCTGGGGTCATAGGCTGCTTCAGGTCTTTTCAAACATCAGAATAGACAGAATATCTAATATCTGCTGAAACTGCCACAGAGCAGCAGCGTTGTTTTAACAGTGCACGCACATGCGTTGCTGTGTCAGGGCAGCATCACGTCCGCTCGTCCACGGCGGCGCTGCTCCCACCGCTGTCATTGTTCTCCAGACAGTGAATCACACACGCGGGCCAATGTGTTCAAAACCAGAGTTAAAACCTTTGGATTATTTGGATTAGACTTCAGACTTATTTGGATAGACTTTTCATACAGTATTGTTCTGTTCATCTGTGTATCTATTAAGCTCAACTTTGAGACTGTTAGTGTTCAGATTGCAAGGCTGTCGAAAAGAACTGTGCTCCGTGTAACTAGCGGTTTGTTAAAGTACTGTAAGGCAGGCCGCTAGTTATGGGGGAGTGCTGTTATGATGTTCTGTGCTGTTGTGTGTGCATGTGATGAATGTGGCGTGTGATTGGTTGTCAGGGGTCACGTGGGCGCATGGGAGGTTGTGACAAGATTCCCATGTGATGTTAAGTTTCGTTATGGTTATTGTTGTTGATGCTCACGGCTCATCACAGGGATATAGTGAATCGCTATCCGTATCAGAGGCAACAACGCAAGAGAAAGTGTTTTAATGTATCCTGTATTTAGCCAAGTGACGTCAGTAAAGTTCAAGAACGAAGATCCCTTGTTGTGTGACGTACTTTCCACCCACGCATGAAAGTCCACTATCAAGAGTTTACCAGCACAACAGTATTCTTCAAAACCTTGGTGTATACAACCCCCAAAGTAGACTGGCCCAATTGCTCTTTTGCATTTCCAGCATGGTTAATGAGATTAAAGGAGTTACCTTTATTTTCCATTAGCTGTGAAACAAGAGAAGAATGCTGTTAGTCCCTAAAAGAGACCAGTATAACAAATACAATTTCAACTGGCTAAAGTTGGTTCAAGTCCAGCCAATTTTCATTTGTTCTTTTGTTCTGCTGTTTTGAATGGTTAGACTAACCTTTTAGTGTTTTAATATTTATCTTTATTGCAGTGTAACATGATTTAATAAGAAAACAATTTGACTTTAGCAATGGATTTTTTTGTTTATTCAGTAGTTAGCTGTCTTTCATCATATTTCTTTTTGTATGTCTCTAAAATGTCAATCACACTTGACTTGCAACTTCATTCAGTTGGATGTTTGCAACATTTGGACATGCCTATTTATAATCTATGTGTGCTCTGCAGGGCAGATTGTTTGAGCAGTTAATCGCTCAGATGGGCTTAATGGAATGATGAAGCGGAAAATCCAGTGCTTTTTTAACTACTGTGTGAATACTTTTAAAACCTCCCTATTTTCCATTTGGATATGCTCTAATTGTAAAGCAAATAGTACACTTGAGTGCACCCATGAATTAGTGAGTGATATCTCCTTAGCTGCCAGAGGAATGAATCGCTACCTGGTGTCCTCCTGGCCCCACCAGCCTTTTCCACTGTTTCAGATACACAGTGTGTGTGTGTTAAATAACCACAATGCCACTATTTATTTCTACAGTAAACAATTCTAGAGCATAGTCGAACACTTCAAGTTATTTTGGATACAAGTATGTCATAATTTGATTGAGTTATGTGAATCTGTCAGGTGTTGGTCAGATGAAGTTGTGATGTGCAGAGGTCTGGACATGTTTGCTGTTGATTTGCAAAAAGAACAAAAACAAAACAATAAAACATTTCACTTCTCATTTATAAAAGTACAGAAAGGGATTAATTGTCCTCGTTCTTTACATCACTACTAGCCCTCAGCGCTTTGCAACAGTAGGTTCACGGTGCCTAATGTGTAGTAGTATTCGTATGAGCGCAAATTTGTCAAAAGTTTGCCAGGAGGTAATATTATGTGTATGGGCATTTCCTTTACCTCTAAAGAAACACAGTTTTCACTTCTTAGTTTTGAACTCAGTGCCATTGTGAGTGTCTTACATGTTTATACTCCAGTTTGTTGTGACTCCATGTTGTGACTCCAGTTTGTCTGAAACGATAAATATTTTTTTACTGACACAGAGACTTAATTGGAGAGGGGTTAATTTTAACTTCCAAGTTATAATGGTGGGCAAAGATCTACATCTGACTGCCAATCTATCTCCTTGATTAAAACTTTTGAGTCACTGCTTTGGTTGGAGGATGTCCAAGAGGCTTAGAATGATGAAGAGTCCCTCCAGCAGTCTTCCTTGAAGCATAATAAGTAAGCCTAATGATCACTATTCAGCAGTTCTTGCTGACTAGTACCCTTCTCAGGCATCAGAATCAGAATTAAAAAAATATCTCAATAAGAGTTTAAAATCAGAAAAAATGATGACTTTTTTGAAAATGGCTATTTATAAGTACAGCTAAAAAATAACTATTAGAAGACAGTCTGAAGAAGCATTGAGTCACAGAAGGAAAATATTGTGCAATAAATACTGTGAATAACAGTTCTAAGTTGCTTTTCTTATGTGTCTTTGTGCTTCAACTAGGTTTTATCTGTTATAACCGTTTAACTATAACTTTTGTAACTGATTTATGGTTGCTGGTGCCTATCTTGGCCAGGATTCCCTTATAAAAGAGGTTCTTAATCTCACTGAGATTTTCTCTTGGGTAAATAATAAAGAAATACTTCTTTTGTAGTAGAATTTGTTATTAGTTGTCCAGGATTTATTTATTTTTATTTATTTATTTTTTATTCTATGCACACCAAGAAACAGTCCAGCTTGCTCTCTTTCCCTGGCTGGTCTTGTCCGCCGTCAAACTAGAATATAGTGAAAATGTCTCTACTCTCATTCAAACAACACCCTTATTCTCTGACATCATGTGAATATTGGCTACCTGACTACTACAGTATATGCAAGTAGTGTGTGAAAAATAAAATCGAAACCATTTTGATTACACAATCCACTGATCCCGGTGGTAAGGTCATGTTAGCAGTCGCTGCTATGTGCCTGCTCACGTCCCTTTTAGCTGACCTTGTATACAGAAATTTATCATTTCCAATCATCAGGAAAGCTGTTTGCCTCATCACACAGCAGAGCGTATATCAGTCCCTGTTTGCCCTCTTTTAACTGAAATCAGTGCACGGCCAATTTCATTCCTAATTGCTGTGTGTTCTAGACACAACTAAGTGCTCTAACACTAGCTAGATTATGTGAGCCTCAGCATGGACTCAAGTATACATGCTGTGATGATTTTACAATTTAACCAAAGTGCTCTAATTTCCATTTTTTAAATACATTTTTATCTGTATTTTGTTATATTTAATTAATGATGTTGTGAGAATTAAGAGGCCAAGGATAAAAACACTAACCTTCAACACCGATCACTTTAAAATCTGAGCCATAACAGGAAAAAAAAACGTATTGTCAAGGGTGGATTCAATTTTTGTGAATTGTTTAAGATTTGTAAAACATCCAGGAAGGCCTCTAGAAATGAAACTGTTACCCTTTCGCCTCTACTCACACCAGGTTTGCCACAGAGAGATCTCATTAGGTTTACCACCAATTTCTGATTGGGTAATTCTTGTAATTTGAATCTTCTTATAGAAACCGATAAATGAAAATGAAAAATTACATTGTTTCATAAAATGATTAATCAGAAGAGAAGATTTCTGCATTTCTGATATATTCTGTATCAGTCAGGGATGACACTGTTATCTCTCCTCACTCTCTCTCAACCCCCCTATCCCCCAGCACCCCCCCACACACACACACAAGTATTCATTCTGCTAACAAAGTGAGGACATTTTTGGGAGGTGAAGACATCCAGCTGCTCCTCACAACTTCAGAACAGAAGACTCTGGAATTGGGTTTAGGTTAGGGTTAGGCTCAGGGGTTTCAGGGGGGTTAGTAATACATTATGCCTACGAACGTCCTCACAAAGACAGAAGTACAAGGATGTGTGTACTCAGCAACTACAATAACACACACACATACACAAACAGACACACACATGGCGACATGAGTATTGATGTGAACTGTCTTCTCTCATTAATTTATCAGTGCAGTTGAAAAGTGTGTGGACCCAAGTTAATATGTGCTTATATTTGCACGACTGAGGAATGTGTTGACTGTTGACCTTGGCCAAATGGAACCCATTACCCCACCCCTACCCACCACCAAAGAGGACTAATAGATAGTGTTCACATCTTGCTTCATCCAAAAGGATGAAGCCACATCCCTATCACTTAAAGAAGTGATACAAAATCCTCTCATCTCTCACCCAGTATCTTAGCTGAATATTGATATTAAAGAGTAATAGAAAAATGATTGCTGGCAATTAATTTATAATCTAACAATTATTTTATCTATAAACTTCATTTATAGTTACAATATAATAATCTATTCTTTTTTGGATTAAGATTATCACCTCCACCAAGGACATTATGTGACAGCTGGCATTTGTGTGTCTGTTGGGCTGTTGGCGAAATAACTCGAAATGTTATGAACAGATTTTAGAAAATTTCAGGAAACGTTGATAATGGAACAAGGTACATCTTATTACATTTTGGTGATGTTCTGGATTCCAGAGAAACTTTGACCTTTGATCTTCCAAAGTTCATAGGGCAATCAAAAGCTGAAGGACTTTGATCATAAAGCAAGCTACTATGTTACATCACCTTATATTACTTTTAACTACATATAATACACTACAGGTGTACATCACAGTCTGTGGGGAAAACGAGCTCCTTCGCAAAAGTCTGCGCTCTTCAAGTGCTTTTCCAGTTAAATAATTATTGTTAGAAACAAACATTATTCGAAAACAACTGGGGATCTTGCCCTTTCTGTGAAAGCTACTTCCTGAGCTACATTTGCATGGAATAATTCAGTCTTTCAATTAAAATTTTATAAATTTTATAAATTTAGTAAATCTACGCATCCAGTCACAGCAATATCTTTTAGATAACTGTATCATTTAATCTTTAAAACAGCCACTGTAGTTAGATTAGAGCAGATGGAGAGGCACTTTGGAATCAGTCAGCTATCTATTGAACGTTTCATCCACCAACTGTGTGTGCTATACTGCCAAATGTTGACTTTACCCTGCACAATTTGTGAACCATTACACAATACAGATGCTGAGATCAATGTGCATACTGTTGGTTTTCGCATAGACTTGCATGTGTGAGGCCACTGAACCTCTGCAATGTCACTCAGAGGTTTGAGGGTAATGAGCTTTAAATTTCCACATCGGTCCAACTCTGTCAACAGCAATCCTCAGCACCTACTCCACTGTTCAATATAAAAAAAGTACTGTGAACATATCGTATGACCATCAATCACTGCTAAAACTATCTCTGTGCTTTCTTTTCTCTTCTGATGTTCTACTCAATCATTAACCTAATCTACTTTCTAAAAAAGCCCTGTTCACATTGTTTGTTTGAGAACTTACTGATAAGATATATTTAGTTTAATATAGTGAGACTGGTATTATGGCCCTATTATTCACTACTCACTAGCTGTGTTTGATTCCTTAGGAATCTTGAGGGTTGTCAAACAACAAAAAGAAAGCTAATGTCAAAATTGCAAACACCGTGAAATATATTTATTAATGACAGTTGTTATTTGTCAATCCAAAAATAGGCATATTAAAAGCCACCCTTTATGGTGTTTGTTATGTTGGATAGGTTTAATGAATATGATAAAGTGATGATTTAATTTGTAGAAAATACATTTACTGAGACCTATTTTTTTTCATGAGAGATCTATATTTAATAGAAAGGTTAGACCTCATCACAGAAAAAAAATGAGTATACTTTTATCGACTATGCACAGAATAATTTCTTAATTCATAAACCAGTAAGTTCTGGAATTGCTAGATAACTGATGTTTTAACTAATAATGACTAATGTTCCTTAAACTACCCACATCACAAACTCCTTTTTTATTTTAAGTGTTAATATTGGTGCATTAATTAATTCAAGATGAGCTGTGATACACAGTACAAAATAATCAGGATAAAATTAAAATTAAAAATTAAAGGTCTATGAAATGTAATAGCCTTTTGAATTTTAAGGACATAAACATCACTTTAAAACTGCAAAACTGGCCTGTTTTAATCAAATACCCCACAATTATTTATGATTTTAAAGATATAAAACACAAACATTCAGACACTTTCAGTGGATTACTATTAGATTTTAGTTTCTTTAGTGGTGTAGCCAATAGTTAAATCTGCAATTCTATCATCACTAACACTAGGTTTCCTTGTTCTGTCACACATTGTTATATGTAGCAAAAGATGAGGCTGATGGTTGCTGTGATATAATCAGTACTGTGCAGTCAAAAGTGTACAGTACAGTGAAAAGTGGGTTTAACCTTGGATTACAACATGTCGGTATTACAAAAAACAAAAATCAAATTATACATTTGCCTACTTTCAAGGATATGGTAAAGCAGGATAGGTCTGTTTATAGTTTTTTTATTTGTTGTCATTGTATAACCTAGGTTTTTTTAAGATTTTGTTTGTAAGACGTATTAAGAGGATTTTTATTTTACTTGGCCATATGTATATATACGTTTATATATATATATATATATGTATATTCCAGAAAACCAGTAAATTCTGGAACCCCACTGGTTGGTGGGTGCCGGAAACGAAAATAGCCTCAATAAAGTTGTAAAATTTTAACAGAATTTTATACATGTTCTACGGTCGTTTGTGTCCTTTTTTTAATCTACATGATTCTACTATATACGGTCCATTGTATCAGCCAATATGATTCATAATCATAATAATACACTATGACACTAATGACACAACAATAATAACAGCATATAACATAATAAACGCTCGTCTGCTTGTGAAAGATAGTTCTTTCAGTTTGGCACTGAAAAGTCCTACAGGCGCCATCATCCTGCCATAACTATGTGTCGCTCGCTACGTCCAAGTCCAGGTCTGTGTCGTCTTGCCCATCAGAGTCCAACAGAGCGTTCGCTTGGTGCGAGGACGCGGAACTGGCAGCACAACAGCCCAGCGGCGCCAGCTCCGAGTTTGGCACGGTGTGTTTGTGCTCCGCAGTCTGGATCCCGCACGACTCGCTCATATCACCACTTTTATCTCTGGCGCTTTCCTCGTCCACCTCTCGTTTACCACTCTGAGGATTTTCCTGGAATGCGGGATAAAAAAAAGATGAGTTAAGTATCAAAACGATTAGTATCTAAACAAATTAAATCAGACTCACCTGCTTTAGTCTACGCCACTTGGCTCGACGGTTTTGGAACCACGTTTTTACCTAAACGAAAACAAAACAAAACAAAAACACATTTAAATACTATTAAAAGACTATCTTCGTCTGGCAATTCATTTTTAGATTAAAGGGAATTTATCTAAATTATAAATCTAATATAATCATGCTGAAATTACGCTTATATATCAAATTCGTTAAATAGATGAACGGATAAAGTAATATTTGATCTTGTGCCTCACCTGTCTCTCACTCAGCTGTAGCACCTTGGCCAGACGCTTCCTCTCCGGAGGTGACAGGTATTTTTGGGTCTCGAACATCTTCTCCAGCTCGATGGTCTGATCATTGGAGAAGCGGACCTGACCGCCCTTTCGTTTGTGTAGTGGTCGCTGGATGTAGGGGGACCACAGCAGCGGCTTCCCTGCAGAGCAGGAAGAAACATCTTTTTAACACGAAATCTAAAACTATTTCATGTATACACCTGGCACGATAACCCAACCGATATGCCGACATGATGTTGTTGCAGCCTGCAGATTTATTTGCGTATTTCTCTCTGTTATGGTTTCCTTGAATTTAGGTTTGTCTGTTGAGGAAGGTCTTGACAGTCAAGACTATGGCCAAATATCCGCTTCATGTGCTTCCTGCTCTGCGTGCTGATTATAGGCAATGGCATGCAGCAGATCCAATTCACGTCCGCTGCATTCATACGCGCGCGCATACACGCTTCCGTTTTAAAACATCATCAAAGAAACCCCACACTTTCATTCCAATTATCTAATTCATCAGAAATCAATCAATCAGAAATACTTGAATGCTGCAGATTTTCGTATGTTTTCTTGATATTATAAAAGGAAGAAGTAGCATACAGTTTTTTTTAAAAAAAAAAAAGTGGGGGTAGACATTTTTCTTTAACGTTAATTTGAGCATTTTTTTTTTATTACAAAGCTTTAGAAATATAACTTCTGTGCTGGAATAAAATACAAAATTTATTGTTACAAAGAGTCGAAAAGTCAGTTAACTCCAAGTCTTACAAAACGAAGATAAAAAGACGAAATTATTAATTAATCTACAATCAATCAAAATATAACCAGTTTCATTATATACTCAAGATGAACTGATAAAATAAGATTAAACAAAATAAAATAGAGACGGCAAAGATTCCCAGGGGCCTAAGACTAATTAGAACATAGCACAATGTTTAACATGATTTGACACGGACGAATCACCACAGAAACAATTATCAACATGTTTATCTAATTAAACTAAGAGCGTTGTTTATGTTGCTCATTATTTTATTTGATTAACTGTAAGTAAATATTTCATAAAAGCGTTAACGTTAAGCGTTACCGTCGATAATCATTCATTCGTCTCATTTACGTTTCAGATTTTTTTTCAATCGTTTTAATAGTTAAAAAAACACACAAATAGCGTTTGTCCTTCTCATTCTTCATTTTCTGTCTAACACTCATAGTCACATCCTCGTTGGCCAGGCAGAGGAAGTGCAACAATATGCGAACAACGGATCCCGGGCTATCAGAGGCCGAGTGTTTCCTGAATATGTCTGTATTGAGGATGTCGATAAAATAATCAGCAGCGTGCAGCGAGCTCCCCCGGAAACGGCTGTTTGGAGTGAGCCAGGAAAACATTTAACAGCTTCTGAAACCAGATTTACTCCTATCGACGGACCCACCGCTTCCTCTATGAACGGAAAATGGGCCTGGCTGCGTCATCGTGCAGACAGACGGACCGTCACACCACAGTGGAGGACAATGTCTGAAACAAAGTGAACTCTAAAAGGCCTGTAGTTGGAGAAACCTTTACAATCAGATAAATATAAAATAAATAAATAGAACTGGACGATTATTCGAGATCGTTTGGTTTAGACCTACAGTTTGTAATAAACCCTAAGTATTGTATAAGTATTGGAAAAACTTTTTACGTGTCAGGTTGTCAAAGGTCAAACTTTTATTTATTTCAAAGGGAGAAAACACAGCATAAGGATGCTACGTTGAGGTTACTCATTATGAGGGAAAAAAACAGGAGGGGGTATATTTAGCACGCGTAGGCACGAACAGACACACGCACACGACGAAATAACAATCCATTCGGAGCTCTGTTATGTTATGTTCAGTCATTTTGGTTTCTCTGATGTTTCAGAACAATGGGAGTCAGGAAAAGGAGTCAAGGTTGCTCCCTCCCCTCTATTCACCCACTGTTAACGCGGCTGCTAAATGATAAACCTGCTGTTGCGCCTCAAGCACGCCTGCAAAATGTGTGCAAGTGCAATCCGAAATCACATATAAAGTGAGCTAACTCTGTTCATGTCAGTTGTGAATGCTCCTTCGCTATGCATGGATGACCAAGAGTGACAGCTGTGCAAAAAATTTCACTGTCGCTGATCGATGCATGTCGAATACAGAAAAGATCAAGTCTAATTTCGTTTGAAAAGATGATAGACTTTCAGCAGACAATCGTCGATTAAACAATGTGTTTTGTGTTTTGTTCTGTATTCTATCAGCATAACTCACCGATGGGATTGTGCCGCAGCAACGTCTGTGTGTACTCCCCCATAGAGCGGGGGTGCTGGTAATGGAACGGGTAGATGGATTCGGTTAAAGTCCCGGCAGAGGCGTACGTTGCCGCCGTGAGTGCAGCGGCCGCGTGATGAATCGGTGTGGGTTCATAAATCGGTGTCCTGTACGGGGAGATAAGACTCGTGAATGAGAAGGCTGGCGAAGGCAGAGTCGGCGTAGGGATGATCGGAGTGGAGCACACGGAGGAAGAACGCGAAGAGGTAGACGAGGTGGCGGCAGACGTCCTTCCGAGAATGTTTTCAATATAGAAGGGTGTCGGGTGAGCGGGCTGGATCGGAGTCGGTGCGTAAAACGGGACGCTCATTTTTCCTTCTGCTGTCAATGTCTAAGGGAACTAAGTTAACGGAAGGTTGCGCCACTGATCTGTCTCTCTATAACCTTCCTCTTTATGAAGATAATATTAAAAAAAAAAACAAAAACAAAAAAAACCCCTCACTGTTTTTCAATACTACTGTGCGTAATCTATGTGCTCAAAAATACTCGAAACTCATCAATGGCAAAGCATCTTTAGACCGTTACTGGATCGGAATTAATCAGTTTGCCGTGGCGAACTCGCTCATCCAACTGTTGAATCTGTTATCTGGCCGCAGGCAGCGGTGTGTGTGTGCGTGTGTGTGTTGGTGGGGGTGGGAAGATAATTCAACTTCCTGCAGGTGGCCCGCCCGTGATTGGCTGATTCACAGCTCTAATCGACGCGCCAGTAGGAGCGAAAAGTATAGCTATAGGATCTATTCAATAAAGACTCAAACCTAGTCAAAGTCCACAGCGTTCCCGAATAAATGATTTTAAATCGTGTTTTAAATCGAAATACGTTACGATTGGTTTCAAGTAAGAACTGTCTGTCTGTCTGTCTGTCTGTCCGTCTGTCTATCTATCTGTCACGCTTTAGTGCGTGATGAAGCGTGGTGGTCTGATTTACCGCGAACAAGAAAATGTAGGTTTATTTGTTTATTTTATTTGCTTGTTTAAACTTTTTGGAGGCGATTCGAAAGAAAACTGCAAACTTTCTAACGGCTGTAATTTAGATAAGGAAACTAGGAGAACAAACACGGATATGAGCAGCCTTGGAAACATGAAAGAAATCACCAAACGACCAATATTTGGGTTGAGACAATCATTGCAGTTCATTGATCCCCGCGGCGTCAGGCTGCTGTCCAGAAAAGGCGCTAACATATCCCACCGGGTTAAGATTTCAGGAAAATTCCACGTATCTGTCTGCCGATCATGTATTCATTTGTGAATATTACAGTTACACATTATATTATACATTAAACATACCCAGCCATCAATGTGTCTCAAGACAACTAAAGATGTCTTAAATAACTGAACTCAAGACGTCTCAAGGCATTTTTGTAAATCAAGATGACTTAGGACATCTTAAGGCAAACATTTGAAGACGCCAGAGCAGAACATGCGGTTCAGACAGGTTTTTGTGTCTTGAAGACATTGAGTGTCTTAAGAGATCTTAAGACATATTTCCTTTGTCTGAACACATTCACATCAAGCTATTATGATATTATTATGATAATGGTCTATATTTTACTGTAAAATCGTATGACATTATTGGAGTGTTAAATGCTAATTAAATGCTAATTATTTTTATAATGAATATATAACACTTAACTTGCATTATTTTTAATTTGAGAGCCCTGCCTAATGGTAATAAGATAAAAACAAACTGAACAAGTTAATGTAAAATGTTGCTTCAGATGAAGGATATGGCAATATAATGTGATTAATTTTTTTTAGAAATGTTTTCAACAGAAGATGAACATAAACAGAAAGTGAAATTAAGTTTCGAAAAATGTTTCTTGAATAAATTGTTGAATTTGAATATGAAATAAAATGATTATAGAAAAAAAATCTAATCAATTTTAAATGTATAATAAAATTATGTCACACCCGCAGGTTTCGGACGAAAAACGTTGCATATTCGCTCCGATAACAACAACCCTCAGCCCCTCAGTCAGAAAAGATGTAGAATGTAAGTTGTATTTATCTTTTTTAGTTCTGAGGCGGCAGCTTCTGAGTAATATTAGGATGTCTTAAAACAAGTAACCGTTAATCCCCCCCTCAATCCAGCTAACAGATAACTGTTGCATTTACGAGTCCCACAGACACACCGGCGTCTCCTCATTTTGCTGCCGGTTCTATAGCTTAAACGAAGCTCCTCTTACCGTTGGTAACGTACGATTGGTCAGTGATCGTCTGACAGCGTAGATTGGAACAGAAGCAAACTGACAGTGGAGGCCCGCAGCCAGAGAGACAGCCATATCGATTAGATCAAAGTTACTTTTTAATATTATTGGGTGAGTCATTACTTGAATACATAATTTGATTATTCATTATGTCAATTCATTACAATTTGGATTAATTGAATGTAAATATAATTCTGTTTATTGTATGGAAGCATTCTTTGCATCATATGCTATTATTTCTTAGGTTTGGCTCATTAGATTTGTCATTATCATTCAAAACCCTTTTTCTGGATGACCAGAGATGCATGAACCACTAGAGTGCTACACTGTCCCCACAAAAGCATGTTATCAATGTGTGGAATATCCCCTCTATCCTTATATAAGATAGAGGGTTATATAAGAAACCTTTTATAAAAAAAAAAAAAAAAAAAAAAAAAAAAAAAGCGTTCTAAACATATCTTCTCATTCTCAGATTTGACTTTAAGACCATCAAAGTTGGCTCATTTGTGGAGACAGGCCCCCTCAATCCAATCCATGTGAAGGAAGCGTTTTACCTTCCCACTCTTCTGCTCCCCACAGACGAGCTCTGCCAGTGAGATGCATGATTAGTTAAACCACCTTGGCGGCTTCTGTGGCAAAATTGCGTGGCTGGAGTGAGAACAACAGGGAGAAATTGGTGATGAAGGCTCCGCATGATAGAGGGTCTCCCGCGAAGCGCTCTGGCGCGCGACGCGGGGCTCGGGACCGTAAATCGGTGGGGCAGGAGCGGGTGGAGGAGCAGGGGTGTTCAGCTCGGTGATAATCTGATGGTCCTGTGCAGCGAGTGCAGCTTGAGCTCTCTCGAGAGCGACGGTGGCCCGCTTGACTCGCGCAGACAGCGCTTCCAGCTGAGTTCCGTACCGGTGAAGATAGTTTTCTACGTGAGCCAGACGCGCTGTGGCAGGAGGGTTGTGCGCTGGATCTATCATGGCCAGATCGTACTGTCAGGATTTATGAGGGGGATCCAAGAGCGACACAAGTAAAACAAAACTCAGCTTTTAATTCCACACAGGCAGTTCGGAAATCATGCAGTCTCGTCGACAGATACAAAAAAGGCAGTCAGTTTACCGGGGCGTCTCAGCACAATCAGGACGAAATCAGGCAATATTCAGAATACTGGAACAGCGACTAAAAGCGCACGCGATCTGACAATGAGTCTTTCAGCGTCAGTGGTATAAGTAATCTCAATGATTAAAGATGAGGAGCAGGTGCGGCAGATCAGGAATGTGGCGCAGGTGAGGCGGAGAGGGGAGGGCGAAAGCCGGCGCAGACCGGTAGCTATGACACACTCTCATACAGCGTAAACACTCCCTCAGTACTACTAGAAATAAAATCTTCAAATAAAAACAAGAGCCGAGAAATTTACAATTTTTCTTTTCAGTCAGGTGACTAGAATGCCCCTTTGAAGGCGGATCTAAAATAAATAGATGGCACATCATATTTAGCCTATGTAAGCAACTTCTCTGTGGGGGTAGAGGAAATCGTGTGAATCACTTTGTGTTGTTATAGCCTGGGACTGATACCAGTCCAAATTACTGATGTTTTCGTTGTGTCTGAATGAAACAGGACAAATAGAGAATTGGTCTTATATGTGTACAATGTGGTTTTGAGATGTAGGGGATGGAATTATGGGAGAGGGTACCTGTATAAATGTAATCATTTTGTAGACATAATCATTCTGTACATACTATGATTTATTATTGAATGCTGAGTATGTCATATAGTTTTTCATTTTTATTAGTCAAATCATATCATCATATTAGTAATGAAAGACCTGAAAATTATAAATTATTCATTTAAACGCATAAAAAAGGAAAGGTAAAAAGTGATTACCTTAAGACATCTTGAGACATTATATTTCCAAGACATCTTAAGTCATCGCAAGACAACTAAAGACATCTTAAGAGCCATGTCTTATAGACATGTTTTGGCTGGCCAAGACGTCTCAAGGCATCACAACAAATGACAATCTCAAGACAATCTTCAAACGTCTTGAGACACTTTGATGGCTGGGTATGAAGTTAAGAAATATTGTAAACAAGTTGCCTTTTATTACATTTTTATTGTATTGAAATTGAAAGAATATTTTATTGAAAATAACATTGCAAAAGAGGCTGGAGCAATGCATGTCCCTTCAGAGCAAGAAGCTTTTATGATTCCTTGCCATTTTTACATACTTTTCATGGATGTATTAATTTTTGCACAAGATTGATTGGTTTTGGTCCTATGTAGTTGACAGTGTAGTTAACTGTGGTGGAAATGGTGATTTCTCCTCAAATTTTGTTTAGAATGACTTTCAACTAGAGATGGGCAAGTGAAGCCTCATGAAGCGCTGAGGCTTTGCTAAGAATTGTGCCAAATAAGATTCGAAGCTTCAAGACTTCGATAACGGTGACATCTGGTGGACAACTGAAGCCATAGAAACTTCGAAAGAGCACGACTGAATCACTAACACTGTTTCAATCCCATGACAGCAATAAAAGTTCAGAAAAGTCGTGTGGTCATTCAAGTGTCTTGTTCATTCATACCAAATGATTATATCATTATTACAATAAAATATGCAGATGCTCTCCCCCATACTCTAAAACACATTCCAGATTAACCCAAATCAATGCAAATTATATTAACGGTTAAATGTTGGTTAAGGGTTTACTTAAAGCTTTGAGCATTATTTAAAAACTCTGCTAAAAGTCACTAACAGGATTAGAGATGATCATGGTGTTTGAATTCAGAAACTGTTTTTGTGTGTGTGTTGTGTGAAATGTTTTTAAGGAACACTTTAAAGATGATGGTTTGTCATTTGGGGACTTGTATGGTTAATTTGGAATGATTATTCACAGAAGCAGACAAGTAGAAAATTTTGTATTCACAGGTTTTTATTAAGAAATATATTTTTTTCAACTGTCGCAGGCTTCAGTTGGCTCCTCCCTGCTGACCAGCTCCCTAGCTTTGGAAAATATCCTTTCACAGGGAACAGATGATGCTGGGATGCACAGATACTTGCATGCAATTATTTCCACAGCGTTGGATATAAAGTCTTTCGTGCCACCCAATACTTCAGGGGATCCTCTGCTCTTGTCAGCATTTGTTCTTTCAAATATCTATGACACAGACAGTAAGACAATGAACGGCTGAATAAAACAACTGATGTTTCAACAGTAACACACACATACATACATATATATATATATATACATATATATTTAGCAGGATTTCCAGTGTTGACAGGGTCACTGGTTTGCTTGGCATGATTGTCATCATGCCTGGCACGTAAGTGTCTCAACATAGATGATGTGTTGTTGTTGTAAGACAACTCTTGTGTGCAGAGCAAACACATTTAAAAATTAAAAATACAATTCAATTATGGAAACATATGCCATAAACTGCATTATACCTTATTTGGTGGTATGAGATCAAAAGGATCCCAAACTTTAGAATGTCGCTTATTGGTGGTATTTGCCATGAAACTTGCCAAAATACTTTCACTCTCACTCTCCAAATCTCTATCTCCTCACAACCCCATTTTGATGCATAATGATGCATCTTATATAGCTGGTATGGTGCCAAATCACTCAAATCTGTCAAACCTGTCAAGCTGTCATTGGTTCAGAATGCATTGAAACGCTATGAGCCAGTGACACACAATGAAAGACTACGAGCCAATGAAAAGTTTCAAAACCTTTTGAAGCAATGAAGCGCGAAGCGAAACAGCGATGGCGTTCGAAGCTTCGAACGTCATTGGTCACGTGACACTGGTGACACAACGTTTCGAATCACTCCGCTTCGGGAAGAGTGACGCAAGCTCCAAAGCCTCGGTCTCATTTGCCCATCACTACTTTCAACTACTACCAATACTATTTTAAATCTACTTAATTTTCATCTTTTAGATCTATGCTGCATGTGATAAACACTGACTAAGTCGTTGATATTAAATTGGCCCAGACAGAACAATTCGGTGGGAATTTAATTAGAAATTAGGGCGGTACAGTGGTTGCCCTAATATTAGGGGATAATTAGGGCAGTACAGTGGTTGCCCTAATACAAACATGATTTGGGACTCTGAAGTTTGCAAGTAAAACTGCCCTTGAGCAAGACAGGTCTCTGTCACCATGTGACCATGAGAGAGTGAGCGAATGAAAGAATGAACAAACGTAGATTCATGTTACGTGCTCCTCGGCCTGCTGGTGGTGCTATGTTCACTGCCTAGTCTTCTTCTCTTTGGTTCCAGCTCTTTAAAGTGAAGATGGCAAGTTCCTGATTGGGCAAATCAGTAACAAATAAATTCTGTAGTACTGCAATATACCACATTTCCTCCCCTTTTAACTCAAAACTGACTCAAAATATTGCGACACCCCAAAAACAGTGTTTGTACATGCCTCTTTAAAAACAAGTCAGCTGGTGACTCACTATTGGTTGCTGTTGGGAGTTGTGCGATATCGTAGTAGGAAGTGTGAGATTTTATCATCCATGCTCAGGTCGTCCCTTGGTAACTTTTTAATGCCTGCTTTGAAAGTCGTAACATACCTCTCGGCCAGGCTGTTTGTGGCTGGGTGTTTCGGCGCCCCAGTTGTGTGGAGGATTCCATTTCTCCTCATAAACTGCTGGAATTCATCTGACATGAAGGTTGTAGCATTGTCAGTGACCATCTGTTCAGGCACTCCATATGATGCAAATAGGCTCTTTAACCTGGTGATAGTTGCTGCAGAAGTTATCTGTGTCATCTTGTAAACATCCAGCCATTTTGAATATGCGTCAACCACAATCATGAACATGTTATTCATGAACGGGCCAGCAAAGTCGATGTGCAGTCTTTTCCAAACACTTCCGGGGAACGCCCAAGAGTGCAGTGGGACCTGGTTTGGCATACGTTGGTCTAGTTGGCATGTTTTTCAGACTGACGGTACAATATGCGGTAATCATACGCAGACAGTATGATAGCCCACCTCTGGATACGTGCCGCTGCCATTATTGGGAGTGCCTTATGCTCTCCGAACAGCGCTAGCAGAGGTCTATGGTCTGTGATTAGATTAAACTGCCGCCCCCAAAGATACTGGTGAAACTTCTTTACACCGAACACCAAGCTCAAAGCTTCCTACTCAATTTGCGAGTACATTTTTCCCGCTGGAGAGAGTGATCGCGAAGCATAAGCTATTGGATGTTCTTTTCCATCTGGTGTTGTGTGCTGAATTACCGCTCCAATCCCATATTACAGGCGGGGGTTAGAGGCAGATGTGGATCATAGTGTAAGATGTCTGTGTAGATTCTCACTCATCCAGGTCATGGTTATCCAAAGTAGATCTCTCTGTGTCAACTGGACTGAAAGGTTTCCTTGAAAACGTTTCGCCCTCTCTCCAGAGAGCTTCTTCAGTTCTAAGTTTGCTGGGGCAGAGCTTGAAAATATAGCCCTGTGGACCATTGGCATGTTAATGGCCCGGGTGGTCACCTGAGAGTCCTTGGCAGGGTGGTTGGCAGGGTCGTTCATTTAGTTTCGGTTGGGGTGCTTCCCCTTTGTCTGTTGGGTCACATGTTAATGAGTCTCCAGGTCTGGTCAAACAGCGTGAATGTTTGGAATGCTGACGAAAAGAATGGAGAACTGCATTGTACGTGGGTGACAGAAAGTGCCTTAGTCCACCACCTCTGTTTAAAGATGGTTTTTCCAACTTGACGTGGATGGCTTCCTTGACACCCCTCTCAAACCAGCGAAACGTTTTCAAGGAAACCTTTCAGTCCAGTTGACACAGAGAGATCTACTTTGGATGATCATAGTGTACCAACACCTTGTCACTTGTCAAAAGTTGTTTACACTCGTTAAACGAGTCCTGTTCAATCTTGCTAATGCTAATAATATATTTTTCCTTTCTGTATAAAAATATCTAATTAAAAATGGCGCGCCCGCCCGGGAAGAACATAGCAATAGAAATTGTTTTTGAGCGTCAATTGGCACGGACGCCAGAAAAAGAAAAAAAAGAAGTGCTTAAAAAACAAGCAGAATTTTTGGCCGAGTTTGGAGTGAGCCTGGGAAAGTTGGGTGAAGATCAATTGTTGGTGCAGTTGTTACAGATAATTGTGGAGCAGAAAGTGAAGGAGGGAGCAGAGGTTACGGCAGGGACAGCGAGTGTGCTGAAAAGAAAGAAGTGGGAAAGTAAAGCGGAGAAGACAGATAGGCTGAAATGCATGGCGCAAGCGTTGAGAGATGTGTGTATGACTATGCGCGCAGCGAATAAATGGCGTAAAGACAAAAAAGAAAAAAGCGTGACCAAAGAGCTGGGAACAGGGCAGTCACCTCCATCGTATTGTCAAGGGGCAGCATTATATCCAGTTATAGCAGGAGGCACAGTACAATTGGCTGGTGGGAATGTGGAATTTGAAGCTCATGGAGCGGGTGGTGGACAAGGATGTCAGACGCAATCGTCGGCTTCAGCATCTGTCCCAGCACTTTCAGCGTCGAACCCTTTTGCTCTAAAATACACTTCAACACAGGAAGATGATGGCTGGGTTAAACGGCAAAGACAGATGGCAGCAGACTTATTGCGTCCCGCTGAGGACACAATCTGGAAAAGGGGGAGAAATTTGGAGTTCACTCTAAGTAAGCTACAAGGGAATATTAATAAAATTGAAGAATGGTCATATAAATGGGGATTTAAGTTTTCAGTCGAAAAGATGAAGACAATGTTTTTACAAGGAAAAGAATTGGAAGTGAAATCAAACTGGAACTTTATAAACAAAAATTGGAAAGGGTAAAAGAATTTAAATTTTTAGGTCTATGGTAGGGACTTTGAATGTTGGAACTATGACAGGAAAAGGTAGAGAGTTAGTTGACATGATACAGAGGAGGAAGGTAGACATATTGTGTGTCCAGGAGACCAGGTGGAAAGGTAGCAAGGTTAGAAGTCCTGGAGCAGGGTTCAATTTGTTATATCATGTAGATAGGAAGAGAAATGGAGTAGGAGTTATTTTGAAGGAGGCGTTTGCTAGGAATGTCCTGGAGGTAAAAAGAGTGTCAGATAGAGTGATGAAGCTGAAGCTAGAAATTGAAGGTGTGATGTTTAATGTTGTTAGTGGGTATGCTCCACAGATAGGATGCGAGCTGGAGGAGAAGGAGAAATTCTGGTCGGACCTCGATGAAGTGATGCAGAGCATCCCTAGAAGTGAGAGAGTTGTCATTGGTGCAGACTTCAATGGACACATTGGTGCAGGAAACAGAGATGATGAGGAGGTGATGGGCAGGTTTGGTATCCAGGAGAGGACAGATAGTGGTTGACTTTGCAAAAAGGATGGAAATGACTGTAGTGAATACTTTTTTCTGGAGGTAGGAGCACACAGGTAGACTACATCTTGTGTAGACGGTGTAACCTGAAGGAGATCAGTGACTGCAAAGTAGTGGTAGGTGAGAGTGTAGCCAGACAGCATAGGATGGTGGTGTGTAGGATGACAATGGTGGTGAGGAAGATGAAGAGGGTAAAGGCAGAGCAGAGGACGAAATGATGGAAGCTGAAAAAGGAAGAGTGTTGCATGACTTTTAGGAAGGAGTTGAGACAGGCTCTGGTTGGTCAGGAGGTGCTTCCAGATGACTGGACAACTACAGCTAATGTGATCAGGGAGACAGGTAGGAGAGTACTTGGTGTGTCATCTTGAAGGAAAGTAGATAAGGAGACTTGGTGGTGGAATGAGGAGGTGCAGGAATGTATACAGAGTAAGAGGTTAGCTAAGAAGTGGGAAACTGAGAGGACTGAAGAGAGTAGACAGGAGTACACGGAGATGCAGCATAATGTGAAAATAGAGGTGGCAAAGGCCAAACGAGACTTACGATGACTTGTATGCTAGGATGGACAGCAAGGAGGGAGAGACTGATCTATACAGGTTAGCAAGGCAGAGAGACAGAGATGGGAAGGGCGTGCAGCAGGTTAGGGATAGGGATGGAAGTGTATTGAAAGGTGCTGGTAGTGTGATGGGAAGATGAAAAGAATACTTTGAATAGTTGATGAATGAGGCGTATGGCAGAATTGGAAACACAGTTGCGTAATTTACAAATCCAGACACAACCACAAGAAGGTGCATCACACGTATCTTCTCACACGTCACCTATGACACCTCAACAGGGGGAACCAGGTCAATCGTTCCGGACTTCCATCCTGACACCACTGTCTACACTCTCCGTTCACTCCACACCAGGAAATGACAGTTATCGTTCGGTTCTTTTCACGCGCTCCCGAGCACAGGTCACAGGAGCGGAACCAGTGCTCCACCTCCCTCTAGTGGCCGCCCCAGGCGCTGTAAATCCAACATATAAACCATGGCAATTGGGCGACATTACAGGATTGAGAAATGAATTACCACCTCTTCCTAATGGGGCCAGTCCCTGGATTCAAGCTTTAAAAGGCAACACACAAGGGGTGTTACTGGCCATGGGAAACATGCGAGCTATTGTAGCCGCCTGTGTAGAGGACACCACACATTGAGCCAGATTGAAGCAGCAGCTCGAACTGAGGATGTACCTTCTGTGACTGACCATGTTGAGAATTTCTTTGCGAGCTATGTTTCCTGTTAGTGCTGCATCCTTTTCACATCCATGGAAGACCGAGGAGGGAACCACCCCTGAGGCGTGGCTTCACACGGGAAGAAGTGGATCGGAGTTACAGGTGAGCCTCCGACTGATGGTACACCCACAATGGTAATGATGAAAGAAAAACTTATGGCAGGTTTGCCTGCACCAGTTAAACAACTGCTTGATAATCCTATGATTCCTGGCGCTCCATGGGCCCAATGGTCACAATGTCTGTTAGGTAGATTTATCACCAAAGAACAACAACAAGCTGCGTCACAGCTTGCAGCACGGCAATCACTCACACAAATGCAGATTGAACAAATCATCTAAAAAGGCACAGTCTTCCCCCACGACTGACATTCAAGCGGCCGTTGCTGCTGCTGTTTGTGAGGCTTTCCCCACAGGAGGGCCACCTCGGAGTTGTGATAGAGGTCCGGTTGGGAGAAGGGATGGAGCATCACGTCGCTCAGGTTTGTGTCACAACTGCGGAGGAACGGAACATTGGGCAAGAGAGTGTCACAGACGCCCACAACAACAGCGACTCCCACAGCAACAAAATGACAGCTCATATCATCAGCCACTGCCATCCGGAGACCATAGCATGTACCCCGCCTAGGGAGGCCCAGCTGGCACCAGAGGGGGCGCGACTGCCGAGCCCTTTCTTTCCATGAAGGTAGAGAAAAATTACTTTTTGGTTCTTGTGGACACAGGAGCCACCCATTCCACTTTATCTGAAAAGGTGGATTTGCCGCTCTCTACTGAAGTGGTACCAGTACAGGGTATTGGCGGCCAGACCTTGTATTTGTCAAAATACAATACAATACACTGAACCCGTAACTGTAACTCTTGGCAACCAGAGCCTGTATCACTCATTTCTCATGAGCCCTCAATGCCCTATTAATCTTGCTGGGACGAGATCCTCCAGACTCTTAAGGCGCAGATTCTCCTGCTTCCGGAAAGAACGACGGCCACCCTCTCCAACGGTGACACCTACTTGTGCACAAATGTAACATCAAACACTTCTGCCATCATGCGCCTGGGAAACTCACCTCCGGGAGTTCTACTCGTTGCCGACATTTATTGGGGACTGGTCATCCACCCAGACCACAGCCCGCTGGTGCAAGCCTTCTGTCAGTGGCATCCGCATCTCAAGGTCAGACATGTGTTGTCTCCACCCCAGGATCCCTTACACGTGACCCTGTTCTACGACACAGAAGGTGACCTCCTCTATCAGGTTCGGTTCAGTGATCTTTGGGAAGGCCAGGAGTGGTCAGTTGTCTCACGTGGTATCGTAGTTGGACCGGAAGGCGTAGCTGCCCCGATCCATCTCACTGATGAACAGAGCCATTATTATCAATTGGCCCCACCTCAGCACCACACATAATATTGGCCATCACAACAGGGAAGCAGGCAAAGGCCCTTGGTCCTGTGGTGGCCGCCACTAATAAAATCTCTGATTGGCAAGAAACATCCACACAAAATGTTTTCGCCTCTTCATCAACTCCCCAATTCACATTTTATAAATCTCCAACAACTACTCAAGTCATTTTGAACCACCAGCAATTACAACGCCACCATGGTGCTGAGGACACCAATGATCCAGAGGCTGACAGAGCACTGGAAAATCAGGCTGACGTTAGCCTTCTCAATGTCAGACCTGTAGAGTTTGCTACTGACACAATCAATCCAGTAAATGTGTCCCAATATCCTATTAAAACAGAAGAATAGAATAGAATAGAATAGAATAGAATAGAATAGAATAGAATAGAAATACTTTATTAATCCCAGACATGGGAAATTGACTTGTCCCAGCAGCCTCGTCAGTATTAACATATTTACAACATATTTACAGTATAACAGTGTAAATATCAGTGCAAATGAGTGGTATTACTGTACAATGCAATAAATAATTATGACAATGTGCCACATGAAAGTACTACTGGAGCACATCACAGCACCAGGGCTGTGAGTCTCCGTCAGACGGACTTGTTGAACAGGTTTATTGCACTGGGCAGGAAAGATTTCCTGTATCTGTCTTTGTGGCAGCGGAGCTGAATCAATCTGTTTGAGAAGGAGCTCCGCTGCCTGTCCAGGAGTGGGTGGAGAGGGTGGTCTGGGTTATCCAGGATAGCTAACAGTTTGTTCAGCATCCTCCTCTCCACCACAGCTTCCAGGGTGTCCAGTTTGCAGCCAATCACGGAGCCAGCCTTTCTGATCAGTTTGTTCAGTCTGTTGGTGTTGCTGGCTCCGATGCTGCCTCCCCAGCAGACCACAGCGTAGAACAGTGCACTGGCAACAACAGACTGGTAGAAGATGTCCAACATCTTGCTGCACACGCCGAAGGATCTCAGCTTCCTCAGGAAGTAGAGTCTGCTCATCCCCTTCTTGTACACAGCCTCGATGTTGGTCTTCCAGTTCAGTTTGCTGTCTATGTGCACGCCCAGGTATTTGTAGTCCTCCACCACCTCGATGTCCTCTCCCAGGATGCTCAGGGGCTGTGTGGCCGTCCTCTTCTTCCTGAAGTCGATCACCATCTCCCTGGTCTTGGCCACGTTCAGCAGCAGGTGGTTCCTCCCAGACCACTCCACAAAGTCACTCACCAGTGTTCTGTACTCCTCCTCCCGTCCACCACTTGCAGAGAACTTCTGCAAGTGGGCCGACTCAGAGTTGTACTGAAAGTCTGAGGTGTACAGGGTGAACAGGAACGGAGACAGCACAGTCCCCTGCGGTGCTCCCACGTCACTCACCACCACATCAGACAGCGCCAAGACGGACAAACTGCGGCCTGTCTGTCAGGTAGTCAGTAACCCAGGAGACCGTGGGTGAGTCAACCATCATCGTCTGCAGCTTCTCTCTCAGTAAAAGTGGCTGGATGGTGTTGAATGCACTGGAGAAATCAAAAAAGGTGACTCTCACTGTGCAGCCAGCACCATCCAGATGTGAGTGAGCCCTCTGCAGCAGGTAGATGACGGCATCCTCAACCCCCAAACGGGGCTGGTAAGCAAAATGCAGAGGGTCCAGAGAAGATCTTAACTGTGGACGAAGGTGGGCCAAGACGAGCCTCTCCAGAACCTTCATCACATGAGATGTGAGGGCTATTGGTCGGTAGTCTTTGGGGTCGCAGGGACCAGGCTTCTTGGGCACAGGAACCAGACAGGAGGTCTTCCACAGTGTGGGTACCTTCTCCTGAGTCAGGCTCAGGTTGAAGAGGAGGCACAGGACAGTAGACAGCTGGCTGGCACAGGTCTTCAGTACCTTAGGGCTGATGCCGTCAGGGCCTGCAGCTTTGCCTTGGTGGAGTCTCTCCAGCTGTCTCCTCACCTGGCCAGTAGTCACAGTTAGCAGGGGGGGTGGGTCCAGGGGGCTCACGGTGGGGTGGGGGGAGGGTAGAGGAGGAGGGTGGCTGGGTGTTTGGAGGCCAGAGTGTGCGGGGGAGGGGGACACAGCGAAGGGCTGTGAACTAAATCTGTTGAAGAAACAGTTCAGCTCATTTGCCCTGTCCGAACTGCTAACTGGCCGCCTGTCTTTGACATTGAAGCCAGTTATTTCCCTCATCCCAGTCCACACGTCTCTGGTGTTGTTCTGCTGGAGCTTGGCCTCCAGCTTCCTCCTGTAGGAGTCCTTAGCCCTCCTCAATTCTGCCTTCAGGTCGTGCTGTATCCTCCTCATCTCCTCCTTGTCACCCGACCTGAAGGCCTTCTTCTTCTGGTTGAGAAGAGCTTTCAGGTCACTGGTGATCCAGGGCTTGTTGTTGGGGAAGCAGCGTACAGTCCTGGCTGGCAGGGTGGTGTGTTCACAGAATTTGATGTATTCTGTGATGCAGTCAGTCATGCTGTTGATGTCCTCCCCATGTGGATCACAGAGCACGTCCCAGTCAGTAGACTCAAAGCAGTCCTGCAGTGCCTCCTGGGCCTCCTGATTCCACCTCCTAACTGTCCTTGTGGATGCAGGCTGCCGCTGGACAAGAGGAACGTACTTTGGTGTCAAAACAACCAGGTTGTGATCTGATCTTCCCAGTGGGGGAAGGGTGTCGGCACTGTATGCGTCCTTTGCATTAGCATACAGGAGGTCTATTGTTCTATTGTCTCTCGTGGGGCAGTTTACAAACTGGTAGAATGTTGGCAGAGTTTTGTCCAGTGTGACATGGTTAAAGTCACCAGTGATGGTTATGAAAGCGTTGGGGTGCAGGGTTTGCAGTTTTGATACGGTGGAGTGAATGGTTTCACACGCTGCCTCGGCATCAGCTGATGGGGGGATGTAAACAGCAATGACAATGGCGGAGGTGAGCTCCCTAGGCAGGAAGTATGGACGCATCCCAACACAAAGCAGTTCAATATCTGGGCTACAGAAACGTTACTTTACGGTAACATGTCCCGGGTTGCACCACTTCTCATTGACAAACTGCGCAACCCCCCCTCCTTTCTTCTTACCGCTCCTCTCCACATCTCTGTCTGCCTGTATTGTTCTGAAGCCGGGTACAGTAGCGCTGGAATCCGGGATACAGGAGTGAAACCACGTCTCCGTG